>CM034360.1:117289907-117760559 GCA_019925275.1 Mytilus edulis | reverse complement strand
CATTTTTTTTTAAAAGTACCAATTTAACAAAGACTAATAGGGAAAAATCAATGGTGGTATTACACCTATTTAAGGAAACTACATGTGCACTCGTGACCTTATTGTACTTTCATTTTTAAAAGTTATTAATAAACCAGTTCATACATTGTAAACATGGACTATTCCGAATGGATTGAGACACAGAAAGCACGTTTGAGGTAAAATTGCCTTGAAATGGGGGTTTACGGGTGTTTTCTAAGTCAAATGGGTGGACAGACAAAGCTTATTTAGTTTACTGTGTTAAATTTTAAATAATGCCCTAACAGTTTTGTTTATACAACATGTGAATTTTTATTTCAGTGTTCACATGTTCTGAAGAGCATTCTGTTGAAAAATCTTATATGTGAATTGGTCTGCAGATGACACTTCAGCATTAAAGTAAGTATCAACTATCATCATGTTTTTTGTGTTTTTTTTGGCCGCAAAAGTTTACAATTTGCCATTGTGCCATCTACATTTTGCACAGACAATAAATCATCTAAACACTTATTTGCCCTGGATTTATACACATCAGAATCCAGTCTCACATACTTAAACTTTATAATTCTTACCAATTATTTTTTGTACCAGCATTCCAAGGGACATAACCCTTTTTAAAACATTTTGAGGTATTTTTTATTACTCTTTCTCCCCATTTTCTAATGTAAAATACAAGAAAGTGGACACTTTGTGTAAATCTATTAGAAATATACTGTTATGATAAATAAAAAGACTTTGATACCAGTAACAATAAATGGTTGACTGAAAGGGAACCGTTATTTGTCACACTAGGCGAACAGACTAAAAACTCGAGTTACACATAAGGGCTTCTAGAAACTTCCGTGTAGACTGTTAACATTTATAGAGACAGTTCTTTCAGCTAAAACACTTTAATTATTGATTTAACATTACATTTATATCATTTTTGTGGGGAAATAATCACATTTGTTTTATTTTTTAGACAAAAGATATCAAGTTTTGATGAAAAAGGAAGGAAGGAGGAAAAATGGACCAAAACAGACCAAAACAGACCTTCAAATGAACTCTAAAAGGTGCAATAAAATTGTTTATCATCTAAAAGTTGTCTTTTGTATTCTATTTAATTGTTTGAATGCATAGATCATGAGTTTTTGATCAGATATTAGTCAACACTGCATTTTATAATGATACACTGAAATTTGGATTTGTCGAAGAAATTAGACTGAAATTGCCGTAGGATATGGCCTTACAGTATAGTGATTTTCTCTGAAACTATAGATCTGACTGAGACAAAACTTGGCAGTTATGCTTGAAATAACTTGCAATTGGAGGGAAAAAAATTACATTAAGTTTATTTGACATTTAGGTGTTCTTTAAGGAAACTACATGTGCACTCGTGACCTTATTGTACTTTCATTTTTAAAAGTTATTAATAAACCAGTTCATACATTGTAAACATGGACTATTCGGAATGGATTGAGACACAGAAAGCACGTTTGAGGTAAAATTGCCTTGAAATGGGGGTTTACGGGTGTTTTCTAAGTCAAATGGGTGGACAGACAAAGCTGTATTTAGTTTACTGTGTTAAATTTTAAATAATGCCCTAACAGTTTTGTTTATACAACATGTGAATTTTTTATTTCAGTGTTCACATGTTCTGAAGAGCATTCTGTTGAAAAATCTTATATGTGAATTGGTCTGCAGATGACACTTCAGCATTAAAGTAAGTATCAACTATCATCATGTTTTTTGTGTTTTTTTTGGCCGCAAAAGTTTACAATTTGCCATTGTGCCATCTACATTTTGCACAGACAATAAATCATCTAAACACTTATTTGCCCTGGATTTATACACATCAGAATCCAGTCTCACATACTTAAACTTTATAATTCTTACCAATTATTTTTTGTACCAGCATTCCAAGGGACATAACCCTTTTTAAAAACATTTTGAGGTATTTTTTATTACTCTTTCTCCCCATTTTCTAATGTAAAATACAAGAAAGTGGACACTTTGTGTAAATCTATTAGAAATATACTGTTATGAGTAAATAAAAAGACTTTGATACCAGTAACAATAAATGGTTGACTGAAAGGGAACCGTTATTTGTCACACTAGGCGAACAGACTAAAAACTCGAGTTACACATAAGGGCTTCTAGAAACTTCCGTGTAGACTGTTAACATTTATAGAGACAGTTCTTTCAGCTAAAACACTTTAATTATTGATTTAACATTACATTTATATCATTTTTGTGGGGAAATAATCACATTTGTTTTATTTTTTAGACAAAAGATATCAAGTTTTGATGAAAAAGGAAGGAAGGAGGAAAAATGGACCAAAACAGACCAAAACAGACCTTCAAATGAACTCTAAAAGGTGCAATAAAATTGTTTATCATCTAAAAGTTGTCTTTTTATTCTATTTAATTGTTTGAATGCATAGATCATGAGTTTTTGATCAGATATTAGTCAACACTGCATTTTATAATGATACACTGAAATTTGGATTTGTCGAAGAAATTAGACTGAAATTGCCGTAGGATATGGCCTTACAGTATAGTGATTTTCTCTGAAACTATAGATCTGACTGAGACAAAACTTGGCAGTTATGCTTGAAATAACTTGCAATTGGAGGGAAAAAAATTACATTAAGTTTATTTGACATTTAGGTGTTCTTTAAGGAAACTACATGTGCACTCGTGACCTTATTGTACTTTCATTTTTAAAAGTTATTAATAAACCAGTTCATACATTGTAAACATGGACTATTCGGAATGGATTGAGACACAGAAAGCACGTTTGAGGTAAAATTGCCTTGAAATGGGGGTTTACGGGTGTTTTCTAAGTCAAATGGGTGGACAGACAAAGCTGTATTTAGTTTACTGTGTTAAATTTTAAATAATGCCCTAACAGTTTTGTTTTATACAACATGTGAATTTTTTATTTCAGTGTTCACATGTTCTGAAGAGCATTCTGTTGAAAAATCTTATATGTGAATTGGTCTGCAGATGACACTTCAGCATTAAAGTAAGTATCAACTATCATCATGTTTTTTGTGTTTTTTTTGGCCGCAAAAGTTTACAATTTGCCATTGTGCCATCTACATTTTGCACAGACAATAAATCATCTAAACACTTATTTGCCCTGGATTTATACACATCAGAATCCAGTCTCACATACTTAAACTTTATAATTCTTACCAATTATTTTTTGTACCAGCATTCCAAGGGACATAACCCTTTTTAAAAACATTTTGAGGTATTTTTTATTACTCTTTCTCCCCATTTTCTAATGTAAAATACAAGAAAGTGGACACTTTGTGTAAATCTATTAGAAATATACTGTTATGAGTAAATAAAAAGACTTTGATACCAGTAACAATAAATGGTTGACTGAAAGGGAACCGTTATTTGTCACACTAGGCGAACAGACTAAAAACTCGAGTTACACATAAGGGCTTCTAGAAACTTCCGTGTAGACTGTTAACATTTATAGAGACAGTTCTTTCAGCTAAAACACTTTAATTATTGATTTAACATTACATTTATATCATTTTTGTGGGGAAATAATCACATTTGTTTTATTTTTTAGACAAAAGATATCAAGTTTTGATGAAAAAGGGAAGGAAGGAGGAAAAAATGGACCAAAACAGACCAAAACAGACCTTCAAATGAACTCTAAAAGGTGCAATAAAATTGTTTATCATCTAAAAGTTGTCTTTTGTATTCTATTTAATTGTTTGAATGCATAGATCATGAGTTTTTGATCAGATATTAGTCAACACTGCATTTTATAATGATACACTGAAATTTGGATTTGTCGAAGAAATTAGACTGAAATTGCCGTAGGATATGGCCTTACAGTATAGTGATTTTTCTCTGAAACTATAGATCTGACTGAGACAAAACTTGGCAGTTATGCTTGAAATAACTTGCAATTGGAGGGAAAAAAATTACATTAAGTTTATTTGACATTTAGGTGTTCTTTAGGTGTAATACCACCAAATCATGCTACGCCACATCCGGTTGCATACGAAAGTAGGTCTAAAAAAATATTCCCTTGAATTTGACAGTTGTAGAAAATTAACCCTGCATTCCAATGCACTTAAATTTTTCTGAGTCATAAACATGTATGTTGGGTGTCTGAAAGCATCATTCTTTTTTTATTTGATGGTCTTATAAAATATTTTGGAAAGTTAAGGTTACATAGTTGCCAAAGCAGGTAACCAGTAAATAACCTGGTAAAAATGTGATTGTTTACTTCCGGTGCAGGTTACTTTCTTATATGCAATGAAATGTAGTGTGAAATTTTCACTGTAGCACTGGAAAGGATTAAACTTTATTCATGCAAAGTATTTCTTTGGTTGAAATAAAGGTAAATTCTGTACATTTTTTTTAAAAGTACCAATTTAACAAAGACTAATAGGGAAAAATCAATGGTGGTATTACACCTATTTAAGGAAACTACATGTGCACTCGTGACCTTATTGTACTTTCATTTTTAAAAGTTATTAATAAACCAGTTCATACATTGTAAACATGGACTATTCGGAATGGATTGAGACACAGAAAGCACGTTTGAGGTAAAATTGCCTTGAAATGGGGGTTTACGGGTGTTTTCTAAGTCAAATGGGTGGACAGACAAAGCTGTATTTAGTTTACTGTGTTAAATTTTAAATAATGCCCTAACAGTTTTGTTTATACAACATGTGAATTTTTTATTTCAGTGTTCACATGTTCTGAAGAGCATTCTGTTGAAAAATCTTATATGTGAATTGGTCTGCAGATGACACTTCAGCATTAAAGTAAGTATCAACTATCATCATGTTTTTTGTGTTTTTTTTGGCCGCAAAAGTTTACAATTTGCCATTGTGCCATCTACATTTTGCACAGACAATAAATCATCTAAACACTTATTTGCCCTGGATTTATACACATCAGAATCCAGTCTCACATACTTAAACTTTATAATTCTTACCAATTATTTTTTGTACCAGCATTCCAAGGGACATAACCCTTTTTAAAAACATTTTGAGGTATTTTTTATTACTCTTTCTCCCCATTTTCTAATGTAAAATACAAGAAAGTGGACACTTTGTGTAAATCTATTAGAAATATACTGTTATGAGTAAATAAAAAGACTTTGATACCAGTAACAATAAATGGTTGACTGAAAGGGAACCGTTATTTGTCACACTAGGCGAACAGACTAAAAGCTCGAGTTACACATAAGGGCTTCTAGAAACTTCCGTGTAGACTGTTAACATTTATAGAGACAGTTCTTTCAGCTAAAACACTTTAATTATTGATTTAACATTACATTTATATCATTTTTGTGGGGAAATAATCACATTTGTTTTATTTTTTAGACAAAAGATATCAAGTTTTGATGAAAAAGGAAGGAAGGAGGAAAAATGGACCAAAACAGACCAAAACAGACCTTCAAATGAACTCTAAAAGGTGCAATAAAATTGTTTATCATCTAAAAGTTGTCTTTTGTATTCTATTTAATTGTTTGAATGCATAGATCATGAGTTTTTTGATCAGATATTAGTCAACACTGCATTTATAATGATACACTGAAATTTGGATTTGTCGAAGAAATTAGACTGAAATTGCCGTAGGATATGGCCTTACAGTATAGTGATTTTCTCTGAAACTATAGATCTGACTGAGACAAAACTTGGCAGTTATGCTTGAAATAACTTGCAATTGGAGGGAAAAAAATTACATTAAGTTTATTTGACATTTAGGTGTTCTTTAAGGAAACTACATGTGCACTCGTGACCTTATTGTACTTTCATTTTTAAAAGTTATTAATAAACCAGTTCATACATTGTAAACATGGACTATTCGGAATGGATTGAGACACAGAAAGCACGTTTGAGGTAAAATTGCCTTGAAATGGGGGTTTACGGGTGTTTTCTAAGTCAAATGGGTGGACAGACAAAGCTGTATTTAGTTTACTGTGTTAAATTTTAAATAATGCCCTAACAGTTTTGTTTATACAACATGTGAATTTTTTATTTCAGTGTTCACATGTTCTGAAGAGCATTCTGTTGAAAAATCTTATATGTGAATTGGTCTGCAGATGACACTTCAGCATTAAAGTAAGTATCAACTATCATCATGTTTTTTGTGTTTTTTTTGGCCGCAAAAGTTTACAATTTGCCATTGTGCCATCTACATTTTGCACAGACAATAAATCATCTAAACACTTATTTGCCCTGGATTTATACACATCAGAATCCAGTCTCACATACTTAAACTTTATAATTCTTACCAATTATTTTTTGTACCAGCATTCCAAGGGACATAACCCTTTTTAAAAACATTTTGAGGTATTTTTTATTACTCTTTCTCCCCATTTTCTAATGTAAAATACAAGAAAGTGGACACTTTGTGTAAATCTATTAGAAATATACTGTTATGAGTAAATAAAAAGACTTTGATACCAGTAACAATAAATGGTTGACTGAAAGGGAACCGTTATTTGTCACACTAGGCGAACAGACTAAAAACTCGAGTTACACATAAGGGCTTCTAGAAACTTCCGTGTAGACTGTTAACATTTATAGAGACAGTTCTTTCAGCTAAAACACTTTAATTATTGATTTAACATTACATTTATATCATTTTTGTGGGGAAATAATCACATTTGTTTTATTTTTTAGACAAAAGATATCAAGTTTTGATGAAAAAGGAAGGAAGGAGGAAAAATGGACCAAAACAGACCAAAACAGACCTTCAAATGAACTCTAAAAGGTGCAATAAAATTGTTTATCATCTAAAAGTTGTCTTTTGTATTCTATTTAATTGTTTGAATGCATAGATCATGAGTTTTTGATCAGATATTAGTCAACACTGCATTTTATAATGATACACTGAAATTTGGATTTGTCGAAGAAATTAGACTGAAATTGCCGTAGGATATGGCCTTACAGTATAGTGATTTTCTCTGAAACTATAGATCTGACTGAGACAAAACTTGGCAGTTATGCTTGAAATAACTTGCAATTGGAGGGAAAAAAATTACATTAAGTTTATTTGACATTTAGGTGTTCTTTAAGGAAACTACATGTGCACTCGTGACCTTATTGTACTTTCATTTTTAAAAGTTATTAATAAACCAGTTCATACATTGTAAACATGGACTATTCGGAATGGATTGAGACACAGAAAGCACGTTTGAGGTAAAATTGCCTTGAAATGGGGGTTTACGGGTGTTTTCTAAGTCAAATGGGTGGACAGACAAAGCTGTATTTAGTTTACTGTGTTAAATTTTAAATAATGCCCTAACAGTTTTGTTTATACAACATGTGAATTTTTTATTTCAGTGTTCACATGTTCTGAAGAGCATTCTGTTGAAAAATCTTATATGTGAATTGGTCTGCAGATGACACTTCAGCATTAAAGTAAGTATCAACTATCATCATGTTTTTTGTGTTTTTTTTGGCCGCAAAAGTTTACAATTTGCCATTGTGCCATCTACATTTTGCACAGACAATAAATCATCTAAACACTTATTTGCCCTGGATTTATACACATCAGAATCCAGTCTCACATACTTAAACTTTATAATTCTTACCAATTATTTTTTGTACCAGCATTCCAAGGGACATAACCCTTTTTAAAAACATTTTGAGGTATTTTTTATTACTCTTTCTCCCCATTTTCTAATGTAAAATACAAGAAAGTGGACACTTTGTGTAAATCTATTAGAAATATACTGTTATGAGTAAATAAAAAGACTTTGATACCAGTAACAATAAATGGTTGACTGAAAGGGAACCGTTATTTGTCACACTAGGCGAACAGACTAAAAACTCGAGTTACACATAAGGGCTTCTAGAAACTTCCGTGTAGACTGTTAACATTTATAGAGACAGTTCTTTCAGCTAAAACACTTTAATTATTGATTTAACATTACATTTATATCATTTTTGTGGGGAAATAATCACATTTGTTTTATTTTTTAGACAAAAGATATCAAGTTTTGATGAAAAAGGAAGGAAGGAGGAAAAATGGACCAAAACAGACCAAAACAGACCTTCAAATGAACTCTAAAAGGTGCAATAAAATTGTTTATCATCTAAAAGTTGTCTTTTGTATTCTATTTAATTGTTTGAATGCATAGATCATGAGTTTTTGATCAGATATTAGTCAACACTGCATTTTATAATGATACACTGAAATTTGGATTTGTCGAAGAAATTAGACTGAAATTGCCGTAGGATATGGCCTTACAGTATAGTGATTTTCTCTGAAACTATAGATCTGACTGAGACAAAACTTGGCAGTTATGCTTGAAATAACTTGCAATTGGAGGGAAAAAAATTACATTAAGTTTATTTGACATTTAGGTGTTCTTTAGGTGTAATACCACCAAATCATGATACGCCACATCCGGTTGCATACGAAAGTAGGTCTAAAAAAATATTCCCTTGAATTTGACAGTTGTAGAAAATTAACCCTGCATTTCAATGCACTTAAATTTTTCTGAGTCATAAACATGTATGTTGGGTGTCTGAAAGCATCATTCTTTTTTTATTTGATGGTCTTATAAAATATTTTGGAAAGTTAAGGTTACATAGTTGCCAAAGCAGGTAACCAGTAAATAACCTGGTAAAAATGTGATTGTTTACTTCCGGTGCAGGTTACTTTCTTATATGCAATGAAATGTAGTGTGAAATTTTCACTGTAGCACTGGAAAGGATTAAACTTTATTCATGCAAAGTATTTCTTTGGTTGAAATAAAGGTAAATTCTGTACATTTTTTTTAAAAGTACCAATTTAACAAAGACTAATAGGGAAAAATCAATGGTGGTATTACACCTATACATTTCAAGTATAAAGTAAGAGATTATAACGAAGTATATCCAGTGCACGATGTTTTGTCGATATTGTCAACATCGCAATGTCAACTTTATAGTGTCGTTATTGTGTTAACATTGTATCCTATCTTTATGTTCTGTACCTTTGTGTTTACATTGTTCACACCGTATATTCGTGGTGTTATTAATGTCGTGTCAACATCGTGTTAATGATGTATATCGACTCTATAACTTTCTGTTTACATCGTTGGCATCGTATACATCTTGATGTTGACAATATCGTTTTTACATTGTCAACATTGTATAGATGTTGTGAACCAAGCCTTTACTTTTGTGTTTACATCGTTCACATCGTATACATCGCAATGTTGACAATATCATGTCAACATCGTGTTTATGTTGTATATCACCTCTATAACTTTCTGTTTACATCGTTAACATCGTGATGTTGATAATATCGTTTATATAAATACATCATTTACAGCGTCAACATTGTATAAATTATATGTACCAAGTATATACCTTTGTATTTACATCGTTCACATCGTACACATTGTGATGTTGACAAAAAGTTTTTTTATTATTTATATGATAATTATTCAATGAAGTTTGTCAATGACATGCATACAGTTAGCATTTTTATGTTTTGCACAAACAAATCTTTTTTTAAAAATGTGATGTTATAGCTCTAATTTGACACAAAATAGTGTCAACATAGTTTATATGGCGATGTAAACATGTAAACACGAAATCTTTGTAACATTGTATACTGTACATCACCATGTTTACGATGTCAACGATGTAAACAATATATAAGAGTTAAGACAATGTAAACGATGTTGAAACAACATCGTGTTAAAAAAAGAGGGACGAAAGATAACAAAGGAACAGTCAAACTCATAAATCTAAAACAAACTGACAACGCCATGGTTAAAAATGAAAAAGACAAACAAACAACATTGTATAACATTGTATACATCGCGATTTTAACGATGTCAACGATGTTAACAATAAATAAGAGTATAGACAATGTAAACGATGTTGACACAACATCATGTTAACATTGTTGTAAACATCACGATATAAACAATGTTAACACAATACATTTTCAAAATAGTATCCATCGCGATGTTAACGATGTCAACGATGTAAACAATATATAAGGGTTCAAACAATGTATACGATATTGACACAACATCGTGAAAGCATTGTATACATCGCGATGTAAACAATGTAAACACAATATATTTTCTAGATTGTATACATCGCGATGTCAACGATGTAAACAATATATAAGGATTCATACAATGTAAACAATGTTGCCACATATCGTGTTAACATTGTAGATATTGCGATGTCTACAATATTGATTAATCATTGAGCACTGGACATGAATGTTTATAACGTGCTGTAAATATACAGCGGACACAATTTGTTACAGACGGACGGACATACCTGAAAGCAAAGTTTTACCTCGAACTTTGACCTAGGAAGTTGTACAAAAATTATGACTTACCCTCTGGTGTTGGTTAAGATACATGTCGGACTACTAACACAAAGGTTCCTGGTTCGATTCCCGTCTGGGATGAAAATTTCAGGAACTGAATTTTCGGCTCTCCCTTGACACCATTTGCGAGTATGGTCTCGAGGAAACGATGATAGTCCATCGGAAGGGGACGATAAATGGCTGGTCCGTGTTAAGAGAGAGCCATATCTCTTGCACGTTAAAGACACCCTTGTAGATTTCGAAAAAGAGCAGGCTTATGCCGCTACAAGGCAGCACTCGCACCCGCAAAGTGGAAAGGGATTAATATAAGTTGCAAAACTTGTTTCCAAATCCACTATAAATAAATATGTTTAAACTAAGATACATGTCAAGAGCAAGGATTTGGAAGTTGTTTTAACCCAATTTCAGTCATTTTGAGATATCTTAAAAGTTGGTGGCTTTTTTCAAAAAAAATTTTTGATACAGCTCTGAATTTGGATTTTGATTAAATAGTTAACACAACAAAGGTTTCTGACACATACTGAATGTGGTCTCAGAACTTAAAAACTTTAAATTTTAAATTGGACATTACCTATTATGGTCAAATATCCAAAATCAAAATACATGGTTAGATTCAGCATATCAAAGAAACCCAAGAATTTTTTTTTTTATGAAATCAAAGAAAGTTTAATTTTGGACCCCAATTTGGACCAACTTGAAAACTGGGCCTATAATCAAAAATCTAAATACATGTTTAGATTCATCATATCAAAGAACCCCAAGGATTCAATTTTTGTTGATATCAAACAAAGTCTAATTTTGGACACTTTGGACCTTAATGTAGATCAGTTTGAAAACGGGACCAAAAATTAAGAATCTACATACACACTAAGATTCGGCATATCAAAGAACCCCAATTCTTCAATTTTTGATGAAATCAAACAAAGTTTAATTTTGGACCCTTTGGGTCCCTTATTCCTAAACTGTTGGGACCTCAACTCCCAACATTAATCCCAACCTTCCTTTTGTGGTCATAAACCTTGTGTTTAAATTTCATAGATTTCGTAAAGTTATAGTGCGAAAACTAAAACTCCCAAAATCAATCCCAACTTTCCTTTTGTGGTCATAAACCTTGTGTTTAAATTTCATAGATTTCGTAAAGTTATAGTGCGAAAACCAAATGTCTTTGAACGACGACGACGACGATGACGCCAACAGGATACCAATATACGACCAAAAAAAATCAATTTTTGCGGTGGTATAAAAAAATTAACAATTTTTTCCATTTGTAAAGGATTATAACTTTAGAACGGGAAAAGAGACATCACCCCAATTCAAACTTGGTCTGTGTTTGGTGGTATTAAGCATTGTGTATAAGTTTCATAACATTTGGTTGAGGCAAACTAAAGTTTGAGAACGGAAACCAATTTTGTGACGTACAGACGGACAAGGGTAAAACTTAATGCCCCCTCCGCTACGGTGGGGGCATAAAAATCCAGCTGGAGTTGTACTTGCGATAGTGCTTACAAGACCAGACGGATGGACGCACACCTGGTATTTCTTTGTCCCACACAAGGCGTTACACTGTGGACAAACAAAAACACCACTTAAACTTTTTTGCAAGCTACAAACATACAAATATATTACAAAGCTACAAAAAAATATATTGTAATGTTGTTTTTCATTGAGCATTCTGAATTTTCCCTATTGTTTTCATCATCATCCTTTGGTCTCTGGTTGATCATTGTCTTAATGGCAATTATACAACATATATTGATTCTGATAATACAATAATTATTGAAAAAAGCATCATTTGTTAAAAGAAAACGTTAGGGTTCAGCGGAACCCATAGTCTCGTCTACTTTTGCTGTTAGTTGCAGGCTCATCAAAAATGGAGAAAATTATTAAAAAAATTTCCTCTACTGTAGATACTATCTTATGATTTTAAAAAGCTTCTGTCCAAGTTTGGTAACAAGAGGCTTTCAAGAGCCTCAATCGCTCACCTGTAATTTTTTGCTTAAATCTTTCATCAATGATTATTTTCGCTTTCCAATATATATTAATGAATGGCTTAAAAATTCCATTTAAATGTTCTTTGTATCTGTCATATTTTTTTCAAAAGCAAAAAATGCATTTTAGTCATAGTGGCTTTGTTTCTTGAAGTACAATGAAATAAAATACAAAATGTATACTACTAAGATACTCTGAAACTCATTCAGCCCAAGTTTGGGTGAAATTGATTCAGCAGTTTCAAAGGAGAAGATTTGTTAAAGTAAGAAAACTAGATGAACAAATTGTGAAAAATTGTCTTTAAAGGGCAATGACTGCTTAAGGGGTCAATGGACAATTTTGGTTATACAAACTCATTTGTAGATCTTACTTTGCTGAACATTTTTGATGTTTACAGTTTATCTTTATCATTAATTATATTCATAATAACCAAAAACTAAAAAATTTCCTTAAAATTACCAATTGAGTGGCAGCAACCTAACAATGGGTTGTTAAGATTCATCTGATAATTTCATGGCTGAAAGAACTTGACCTAATGAACATTTTCACCTCACATTAAATTTGCTCTAAATGCTTTAGAATTTGAGATAAAACCAGATGCTCCGCAGGGCGCAGCTTTATACGACCGCACAGGTCGAACCATGGACGGTTGGGGCAAGTATGGACACAATATTCAAGCTGGATACAGCTCTGAATTTGGATTGCGATTAAATAGTTGACACATTATAGGTTTCTGACACAGAATGAATGTGGTCTAATGAACTTAAAATTTTTATTTTGCTTTTGAGCAATTTACTATGATGTTGAATATCAATCCTCTAAAAGAAAAATATTTGAAGAAATTTTCTTTTTAAATTATAAAATCTGAAATGAAAAAAAAATTGACCCCCACCCCAATTTTTTTTTCTCTTCCCCTTTTCCCTTATTCCAAAAATGATCTCAATTCAAATTTCTAATGGAGTTTGCAACAATAACTACTCATTTAAATACATCATAAAATATTGAAATATAAAATGTCATAGTCATGGTTAAAATTAATATTGATTAATAGTAACTTCTAAAAAAATAAATGGGGAATGTGTCCAAAAGGACACAGATGATGCCCCCGCTAGCATATAACGTTATAAAGGGACATAACTCAAGAACTGTAAAAATGAAGCTGACAAAAATTAAACTTAAACTTAGTTTAGAGGTAATAAGCACTTACTTAAGACAAACTTTAGTTAAGAGAACAGAAACTAAAAAATTCTTCAATTTTTCCACTTGTAAAGGGGCATAACCCTAGAATGGTAATTAAAGAGCTTGTTATCACTGAATGGTAAAAATTGCTTTAATTTATCAGTTGGTTGTAAAGTGAATATTGCATTGTATATTGTATATGGTATTGATTTAAGTTGATTCAACTTCTATTCTGGACAAAGAAAGATAACTCCAATTTTCAAAGAAGATTATATAAAGCAGTGGTTTAATGCAATTCAACAACCATTCTGAACAAAGAAAGGTAACTCCAATGTATTGACTTGAAACTACAAAAATGCTTGTTTTTGGTCCCTTTTTGGCCCTTTATTCCAAGACTGTTTGTCCCATAACCCTTAAAATATATCTCAACCTTCTACTTATGGTATTAAACATGGTGGTACAATTTCAGAACAATTGAAATACTTATACACAACTCATTGTTCTGACACTAGATAATTCCTAAACTTTAGGGACCATAACTATTGTGTAAAAAATTTATTGATTTCTGTTTACTTATACTAAAGTTATTATCCGGAAACCATCCGTCTTCGGACAACGACAATGGGATACCAATATACGACCTCAAAATGTGTTTGCGGTCGTATAAAAAAACTGCCAAAAACTGCACTAACCCCTATGTTCTATTTTTAGCCATGGCGGCTATGATTTTTGGCGAAACAGAAAATGAAACACAAACTTTATTCAAGATACTCTAAGGATCATTTAGCTTAAGTTTGGTAGGAATTGGTTTAGTACGACGACGTTGAGCTAAAAATCAAGGATGGTTTATGAATCTAATAAATGTTTTAAAAACTTTAAACTGCAGACTGTATGTAATGTTCTCTGGAAGAATAAACAGCTGCGCCATGAGCGCATGATTTCCCCGTCACGTTTTCAAAGAATAAAGTTCAATAACTTCTCAATGTCATATCCAAAATTTATAAAAACTAAAGGGAGGTTATCTTTACAAATATAAATCAGTCACTAAAGGTTAATGAAAATTGCTCAAAGCACTTTAAGGATATTGTCCGAAAACTGGAAAATCCCCTTTTTGTAATGAATAAAACCCCAAAACTCAGAAACGTAAAATCTAATATTTATAAAAAAACGAGAGGGAGCTCACGTCAATAGATATAAACATTTCACCAAAGTTTCATACAAATTCGATAAAGCGTTTTATAGTTAATATCTGACATATTGATTCCTTCTAGATACTAGCTTTTCATCATAAACAAGCTTCCTTTAAGAAAGGTATTATTAAAATTTTGAAGACTTTAACCAGAGTGAATGAAATGTTAACTGGCAGAAAATCTAAGTGCATTTAAAACATTTAAAAGTAAAATACGGATAAACAGGATTTTTTTTTTACAAAATTCTTATTTCTGGATACTATCTTAATATGATCATAAACAAGCTTCTGTCCAAGTGTGGTAGACTAAGTTCATTTATAAGTAAAATACAGATTTTTTTGATTTTTTACAAAATTTTCTTCTTGATCTTTTCTTATGATCATAAATTTAGCTTCTGTCCAAGTTTGGTACAAATCAAACTTATTAAAATTTCAAGGAAATACAAAAACTTTAACTACAGTGAATATTTGTGGAAGCCGCCGACGGAATGTAGAAGCGCTTTGTATAGCTTTTTCGACAAAAGTGGGGAATGTGTCCATGGGACACAGATGATGCCCCCGTTTGCATATCATATAAAGTTATAAAGGGACATAACTGAAGAAAGGTTAAAGTGATACTACCCAAATTTGTTATTGATCTGAGTTTTGTAGTAATTTAAGTCTTGTGTACAAGTTTTATAACATTTAGTTTAGACAAACTAAAATTAAAGAATGAAAACGAAAAATTCCGTAATTTTTCCATTTGTAAAGGGGCATAAAATATAATAACTCTAGAACGAGTGATGTGACGCCACCAAAATTCAAACTTGATCTGTGTTTTGTGGTAATAAGCATTGTATAAGTTTCATAACATTTGGTTGAGGCAAATAAAATTAGAGAGAGGAAATAAACTTTGGGACGTACTGACGGACAGTGGTAAAAACTTAATGCCCCCTTCCCTACGGGGAACAAACAAATACATTTCAACTACACTTGTTATATTCAGGAAATAATGGTTGCAAATAATTAATTACCAGTCCACTTTATGAATTATTCTCACCTTTTGAAACATAATAAAATTTCATACAAAAAAGGTTTACGCCAATGACATTTGTTGCAAGACAAAATGAATCTATGCATGCTTTGGTAAATTCAATTAGAAATATCAAAACTGACTAAAAATAACTTACACCAAATTGCAAGTCTAACTGTCTAATGAGCTATTAGACAGAATTTTATATCAAAATCGAAAACTAAGCAACATGGTTTTATTACATAGAATGTTTTTAACAATGCATAACAAAAGTATTTTGAGAGTTATTTTACATTTAGTAATATTGATGGTCAATAAGTTAAATGTGCTGTGAAATCATAATGCTGTTTAGTATACACATCACATTTTATATCTATTTAGTCTATTTAACAAACAAACAACATTGGTATGATTTTCTCTTCTAGCTAGCATTTATATCTAAAGGTCTTTTTGTTTAATTATATAATAAGCAGTTTTATTGATTTATCATGTCCGCCGAACTTCTAATTATATTATTTCTATTTTTTGTAACAAATGTACAATATTAGTATGATTTTCTCTGCCTGCAATATCTAGTGGTGTTAGTCCTCTCCATTTAATGTTACAATCTGCTTCATGTTTTAACAACAATTCAACAACCTTTACATGACCTTTATAACAAGCTATAAATATGGGGGATTCTCCTGTTCTAATACACATATTAATATCAGTCTTATTGTTTATTAACATCTGTACTACTTCAGTATGTCCATTCTGACAAGCAATGTACAGAGGTGATGCTCCAGTATATCTACACTTATTAATGTCAGCCTTATTGTTTATAAACATCTGTACTACTTCAGTATGTCCTTCCTGACAACCAATGAACAGAGGTGATATTCCATCATCCATACACTTATTAATGTCAGCCTTATTGTTTAGTAACATCTGTACTACTTCAGTATGTCCATTCTGACAAGCAATGTACAGAGGTGATGCTCCAGTATCTCTACACTTATTAATGTCAGCCTTATTGTTTATTAACATCTGTACTACTTCAGTATGTCCTTCCTGACAACCAATGAACAGAGGTGATCCTCCATCATCTCTACACTTATTAATGTCAGCCTTATTGTTTATTAACATCTGTACTACTTCAGTATGTCCTTCCTGACAAGCAAAGAATAGAGGTGATATTCCACCTTTATAACAATGGTTTACATTACTGTTACAATGATATAAACACCATGCAACCAGATCAATATCTCCTATATAACAACACTGTATTAATGGAGTGTCTTTGTATTGTGTGTCATATAGACTTGCTAATTGTTTCTGTTTTGATATTTCTAAACCTTTTAAATGTACAAGGATTCTTTGTCTGAAGATTTGATCGTCCATATTGATGTTACAGAAGACATCTACTATCTTTCCTTTAAACCAGTCATCTATCATTCTATTTATATACATTTGCTGATATCGTTCTGATACATCTATTAAAAATTCATCTCTTTTGTCTTTATTTTCAAAAACAAACCTTTCACGAATAAAATGACTTGAAGCATTATTAATTAAACAATAAGTCATAACACTGCCAAAGTAAAAAGCAAGAAAGTCAAACAGCTTGTCATGAATAGTTCTGTATAATTCACCATCCTTTCTGATAAATGTATGAGTTAGTGAATCCAGCTCATCACGAAGAACCAATCGAGATGTTCCTTTGACTACTTTACAAGCTTCATATGTGTTCTTTATAATTGTTTTAATATCTTTATCGACATCTTCTGTGAGCCATTCTTCTTTAAAACGATTGTTAAACATGACACAAAGAGCAAGTGCACAGTATTTGACATGTGCTCCCTCTGTTTGTAATTTATCTATCTCTTCTTTGTAAACTTCAAATGGATTCTTAAAGAAATCTTCCATTATCAGACTTTTGTTTTTGCTGTACAATTGACATAAAAGAGGAAAACAGTCAAACATGTCATAATATTCCTTGATCTTAAAGGCTTGTGTTTTCAAGTAAAGCTCAGCAATAGATTGTTTTTCTTTTTTCGATAAACGTATATCTTCAGACAAAAGATTGCATTCACAGGATTGACAAAATGATAAAGATTTTATTTTTTCATCCTTAAAAACCTGAAGTCTACAAGACATAATTAATTTGACAGGTTTCTTTTCTATTAATGTTTTGATTTTTTCCATTAGATTTTTCCAGCTATCCAACTTCGTAGGATTTATGGTATATGTTCCACAAAAGTCATCCACAACAAAAAGGACTTTCTTACTTGGATTGTACCACTTGATAATTTCTTCAGGGCTTGTTACCGGTAAAATATCATAGCCGCCTTCTTGCATTTGTAGAGCAACATGACGCACTAATGATGATTTTCCTGTCCCCGAACTTCCGGTGACAACAACACAACCATTTTCTTTAATACATTTTAGTACACTCTTTGCTCCATTTGTTTCTATAAACATTTTGTCATCCTCTGTCCAAGTTTCCAATTCCTCTTTAATTTGACCTAAAAAGAAAGGATATGATATTTCTTTAATATTTATATTTATTATGAGATGGACTACTGTTACCTTGCTATACTGATAAGTACTTGTATTTAACTTTATGTCTTGAGCTTACCTGATGAAAGTTATTCCTCAATAAAAGAAATGATCTTTCAATAGAAAAAACTTCATCAGCAATGCTCAAGACTTAAAATTTAGAAAAATCAAACGTATAATAGCTAAACAAATCAAAAAGTGGATTTCTATTTATTGTTGTTTATTATGTTTTTGTGTTGTTTTGTTGCACCACTGATTGAAGTTTAGGGGAGAGTTAGGTGGTAACCGACATGTTTAACCCAACCACATTATGTATGTTCCTGTCCCAAGTTAGGAGCCTGCAATTCAGTTGTTGTCATTTGTTACTGTTTTATCGTATTTGTTTTTCGTTTGTAGTGTGTGCATATTATAAGCCAGGCTTTTGGTTTCTTCATTGGAGCTTGTATTGGTTTTGCTCATTGTCAAAGGCTGTACAGACTGTAATTGCATTCATTATGGTCTCTGGTTGATAGTTGTCTCATCGGCAACCATACCACATCTCCTTATTTTATATATACAAATCATCAGGGTTAATTATGCCCGAGGGAGTTAGAACTAATATTTTAGCATATAACTGACATCATGAACGAGAAATTAAGAAACAATTATCAATTATCCAGATGACCCCAGCACTGTACAAATCAGGAATTAAATTAATTTGGTGTTACTATGTTTCATTATCATACAAGAGTCAAAATATGGCATGTTGACTGGTTGATTGTTGGTTGCTTAAAGTCCAGTGGCAAATATTTCATGCATGTTCAGGACGAGAACAAGTAAAAATAAATACAATAGATAGGTCTTGTAATGATAGTTGCAATCCGAGATGATGGTCGGGGAAATTTAGACTGCCACTGGAAAATGAGGGTATATTGGATAGGGACAGAAATTTTGCCTTGCAACAGGCTACCTACAGACCCTTAAAGAGTTGTTGCAAGGGTTCTTAACGTGCAAACAAAATATGGCATAAGTCTCATGTACAATATGGTAAAAAAGAAATGATGTTCAGCAATCCTACCATGCATGAGAGCTTTCTGTCAAATTGCTGACACAAGCTGAAATTACTATAATACTACAAACTAAAGGCTCTAAAGAACCTTAGTTGCTAACCTTGGTCTTTGTGCATATTTAACAAAGGAAACTCACCAAACTTCGTAGAGAATAGAATGTATGACACAAATCTTTTTTTTCTTTTTTTCTTGTATTATAATGATTCTTTAATTTGTTTAGTTGCTCTCTACCTCCGTAAGTTTTTGCTCAAAATACAAGAGGGTAAACTAAATCGGAATTTCAGGGCATTAACTCCTTTAAAGAGTGACAACTATATTGGCAAAACTTGACTTGTTAGTAGTTCTTGCCTTGCTGATCATCTTTGTAATAAAAAAGTGTCTATTTATCTATTATAATATGTATCATATAAGGCAAAACATGGCAAAAATCATTAAAGGGCAATAACTCCAATAAGAACCTGTTGGACGTTTTCTTCCAAATTGTCTTAATTGTAGATCTTGTCTTGCTGTTCATTTTTGATTTTTAAGTTTTTATCTATTATAATTTTTAAGATATAAGGCAAAAACGAAAAAAAATGTAAAAAATCTGCATCAAAGTGCAATAACTCTTATAAAGAATTGATTGACTAATTCGATCATTAGACTTATTTGTAGAACTTGTCTTCCTGATAATTTTGGTAACTTAAAATTTCTCTCTATCTATCATAGTTTTCAAGATAGTATGCAGTCAGATTTTGTCAGTTTATCTCTATATATATGATTATAATATTCAAGATACTAACCAAAACATTTCTTTAAAATTACCAATTCAGGGGCATCAACCCTACAACAGGTTGTCTCATTCGTGTGATAATGTCAGGAGAGATAGATCTTTACCTGAGGAACGTTTTTACCCCATGTCAGATTTGCATTAAATGCTTTAGTTAAGAAATATTTATAAGCCAAAAACTGCATTTTACCATTATGTTCTATTTTTAGCCATGTCGGCCATTGTGGTCAGCAGGCGGGTCATCCTGTACCATTTTTAAAACTAGATACTCTAATGATGTTAATAATGTGGCCAAGTTTGGTTAAATTTTGCCCAGTAGTTTCAGAGGAGAAGATTTTTGTAAAAGTTAATGATGACAGACGAAGAATGCCAAGTGATGAGAAGAGCTCAGATGACACCAGCCAATTGGATATCTTCACCTTACAATCATCCCATACACCAAATATAGTAGTCCTGTTGCTTATAGTATCTTAGGCACTAACCATTTGATTTTCGGGGGGGGGGGGGGGGGGGGGGGCTATGGATTTTTTTTGAAAAAAAGTTTGTTTCCAGTTTTTGGAGAGAAAAATAATTTGTTTTTGATTCTGAGGAAAAAAAAATGTTTGTTTCCCCCTCAGATGCCACTATATGTAATGCTAAAATTAAAAGAAAAAAGTTGTTTTCGACTTGTCGCGAAAAAAATAGATTGTTTTTCGCCACAGGCAAAAAAAAAAGTTTGTCCAGGAAAAAAATCCATAGCCCCCCCCCCCCCCCCCCCCCCCCCCCCCCCCCCCCCCCCCCAGAAAATCAAATGGTTGCTGCCTTTATAGATACACACTTAACCAAGAAAACCTAACCTTGTTCACCAATCCATAAAATAAGGTCGAGGTCAAGTGAAAACAGTGTCTGACAGGCATGACAGCCTTGCAAGCTACGCACATACCAATTATAGCTATCCTGTTACTCATAATACATGAGAAATTAAGAATACTCAAAATCTCACTTTTCAAGTAGTCACTGAACCATAAAAATGAGTTCAAAGACAATGGACATATGACAGATGGCAACTTCATACTATAAGGCATCTATATACAAAGTATGAAGGATCCAGGTCTTATACCTTCTGAAATATTACGTTTTAAAGATGTTAGCTAACGCTGCCGCCGCCAGATCACTATCCATATTTCAAGCTTTCTGCGACAAAAGTCGCAGCCTCGACAAAAACGAGGTCAAAGACGAAGGACATATGACACATAGAAACTTTATAACATAAGGTATCTATATATATTCAAAGTATGAAGTAATCCAGGTCTTCTACCTTTTGAAATTATAAGCTTTTATGGAAATAATTCACACCCCGTGACCACTGCCGCCACCAGATCCATATTCCTATGTCACACGAACATATACTTAAGTTATTGTCTGTGAACCAAAATGTTCATTGTTGATAAACATTGTTGTGTTCATCACACTTTTAACCTAGCTCTTATATTTTTCACAAAAGCAGCCAAAAGTGCAAAAACTAGAGAAACTAGATATTTCAGGGGCAATTACTCAAAACAGATTGAAAGTTTTTATGTATTTTCTCGGAGGATACATGTCTTGTTGAACTGATTATTTTTTACTAACGTGAATTTTAACTATAACTTCATAATATTCAAAAATCAAAGAACCTTTGTGAGCAGGTTCACATATCCTACACTTCCTCAAAAATGTCAACTGATAAAAAACTTCTTATAGGTATGCACATTAACATAATATGTCCTCATTAACTACAATGTCCCCTACCGGTTAAAAATTCACTGTAGAGAAGATGAATTTGGCAACAACAGTTTATAAAATAAAAACAAAACCTGCATTTACACCTATGTTTTATTATACTAATGTCAGCCATGTAAATTTGTAGACAGTATCACCAGACTTCATTCTTAAACTAGATTATGACTGTCACAAAGTTTTGTTCTATGTTGCAAATTTGTAAATTTTAGAGAAGAACGTTTTAAACAAATATAAATCAATTGTTTTAAAAATATTTGTTAAACAGTCTTTCCCCTCTGAGACATGAATAATTGATTGATTGATTGATTGATTGATTGATTGATTGATTGATTGGTTGATTGGTTGACTGATTGATTGATTGGTTGGTTGGTTGATTGATCGATTGATTGGTTGGTTGGTTGGTTGGTAGGTTGGTTGGTTGGTAGGTTGGTTGGTTGGTTGGTTGGTTGGTTGACTGATATACTAATTAAACCCATGGAATAGGGTTTCTTTGAACAAGCGAAAAAGAAACAAATGCGATCTTGGACCCCGTATTAAACAGATTTATTGATTAGTTGGTTGATTGATTGATTGATTGATTGAAAGTCTGCATGGCACTCTCCCTCTCTTAGCGAGGCCTAGGACTTAAAGTTGATATTCTGACCGACGACGTGGCTGTGTACTTATGCATCCTGCACTCCCAAAATGGACAGCCTAGGGATATCCAAATAAATACATGAAATAAAAGTCCTTACATCTTCTTTCATTTTAAATTTACTCTATTTTCTATTGGAACACGTACTTCGTGGTTTCTTTAACGTGCTGTGTGTGCATTTTGTTTGAACTTGTAGGAAAAAACTGAGTAACATTTTGTCTTGGAAGTTTCACTTTCTATATTTGGATATGGAATGTTTGATTCTAATTTTAGGTCTGTGCGCGCGAGGGTGTTTTGAAGTCACGTGACGTTCAAATATATATGTCTGGAGAATATAAATTTCTTTTCAAAAGAGACCGTTGAACAGGGCATATGTGTATTGATCGGAGAAATACGATCACTTTTGGTTTTCTGATTTACAGGTCATTGATGACGGATCATGCATGCATCTTACATACACATATTTACGGGAGCACATAATTGTATTTTAATGCATTTTTACTAATTTGATTGTAGGAATTCAGCAATATTTACGAACTTAGGAGCAATTTCTATGTCACTGAAATTTATTTCTCAATCAAGCGCACCGCACCTAAGGGGGACTTTTTTTTTTAGTTATTTTATATATTTTACAGGTTATTAAACTATTGTTGTTCAATGCATTCACACAAACGGTGGAGGATGATGGACCTTGGTTGATAAATCACAATAAGATGCAGGTATACATTATGGTATCTGCAAAGTTTGAGGCTGCAATTAGTTCATTTTGTTCATTTTCCTGTTTCAGTGGCATGGAACCCCTTAAACAAGGACACTTACCATTTTGACAATCAAAGTGATGGAAATCACTCATGGAAAGATTAGAAGAGTAGTTTGAATTATTTCATATTATGGTGGGGAAAAATGAACATTTATAAAGTACTATTGCTGAAAATTGCATTTACAGCAGGTCTTTAGAAGGAAACTTGCTTTTCCAGTATGAAGATAAAATGAGCTCAAATTAAATAATATGGGTCTCTTAATTTGCACAATTTTATTTAAACTGCAGTTTATATCTTATCGAAATTATGTTGCCGGTTCTGAACATGTTTCAAAAAAACAAAAAAATGCAAAAATTCTTCTAGTAAATGTTAAACCCCAGTCCCACTAGACCACGATCGCACCACGCTCACCGCGATCTAAAATAAATTTAGATCGTGGTGAGGTCGCGGTATGAACGGCATGAAAATGTTGATTTTCGTTGCTTTCACGATGCTACTACGTCCTAATTACGCTTCTACAACGATCCCGCTACGATTAAACCACGTTCTCACCGCGCTTATTCTGCGACCTCACTACGCTTATAAAGATGTTTATACGCTCTTCACGCTCTCACTACGACCATACCACGAGTTATCCGATTGCAACACGATCTTACTGCGATTATAGCACGTTCTTACCACGATTATACTACGTTCATACCGCGATCTTACTACGTTATCAGCAATACCGTCAATATCGTGTTTCATATCAATATAGTTCCATTCCTTCTATTTCTGATTAAAACGGAGATTTCTCGGAAACAATACAGTCATGCCACCAAAATCTACTAGAACACGTGGGCGTGGTGGTAGGGGTTGATGTAGAGGCAGAGGGAGCAAAGTATGAACGCCATACTAAACTCCAAGAAACTAAAATTAAAAATAGTACAAGACTCCTGACTTGGGACAGGCGCAACATTAGTGGGGTTAAACATGTTTGTGAGATCTCAACCCTCCCCATATACCTCTAGCCAATGAAGAAAAGTAAACGCATAACAATACGCACATTAAAATTCAGTTCAAGAGAAGTCCGAGTCTGATGTCAGAAGATGTGACTAAAGAAAATATCAAACAAAATGACAATAATACATAAATAACAACAGACTACTAGCAGTTTACTGACATGCCAGCTCCAGACTCCAATTAAACTGATACTATACACATAAGTAGTATAATACTTGTCATCAAGAGATGTATGAACGACCAATCAAACCTAAATTACAACCTATTGCTGGTCCATAAAGCTCAAATGACGATATTTTAGTGAACGATAGAAGAGATGACACAGATGTGTCAATATATATAGGAAGATGTGGTATGAGTGCCAATGAGACAACTCTCCATCAACGTAATAATCTATAAAAGTAAACCATTATAGGCCAAGATACGGCCTTCAATACGGAGCCTTGGCTCACACCGAACAACACGCTATAAAGGGCCCAAAAAAATACTAATGTTAAACCATTTAAACGGGAAAAACCAACGGTCTAATCTATATAAAAACGAGAAGCATGGTTGAGCCGTTAGAGCAAATGGATAAATACATTCAGACAAACAAAATCTAGGGATTTTTTTTTATATATTTTATGTGAAAATGACGATAGAAATGATGGTCGTAGTGTGAACGTAGTAAGGTCGTGAGAAGAGCGTGATAAGGACGGCAAGGGCGTGCTAGAATCGTACTATGGTCGCGAACAGTGTGGTAAAGTCGTAGTGGAAGCGTAGTTGGGTCGCGGTGAGAACGTGATGGTCTTAGTAAGGTCGTCATAACGTCGCTGTGAGATCGTAGCGCAATCTCTCCGAATAGAATCACGCTTTCGCTACGCTCTCGCTACGATTGTACAGCGACCTTTGCGATCTTACTACGATCTTAGTACGCTCTCACTACGCTTCTACCACGACCTGATTTCGCCACGACCGCACCACGATTGTTTTGAACATGTTCAAAGTTGTCCACGCTCTTCACGATCTTGAAGACCCACCACGACCATGGTACGACCTTACTGCGACCTACACGATCGTACCACGATCATCAATATTTGCATTTTTTTCACAGATCGTAGTGCGATCGTGGCCTAGTGGGACTAGGGTATTACCAACTAGACTTGTAAGACATAAATCTAGACCAACAGCTTAAAACTTTTAAGTGTCAACAAACAAAATTGAAAAATGTTGTTATGGGGCATTTTATAAGTTGAAACAGAGGTTATAGGGCATTGAAGATTAAAAGTTTTAGAGTGCCTTTTGATCAATTTTTAAAGTATTTTTCAACACAGGGCATTGAAAATGTACTTTTTCAACGTAACCAATTAAAAAACTTATCTTATTGAAATGTGGATTCTTTCTTGATTGCAAACATATGTATTCACTTCTAATAAAAATTCAAATGACTAAAATAGACATAATGACGCGATTGATGGGAAATAAACTAATAAACAATGGTTTGTTATAATTAAAAGTTTTAAAATTTTTAAACTGTTTCAAGCCAATTCCTGATAAAAAAAAAAGTGTACTTATTTAATTGTTAATTAATTACAGATGATTATTGGAAATTTATCAAGTAAATTATAGGCCTTACTTGAATACCTTTTATTTATTCATATTTATATTCATATTTCATTTTTTTAAGATCTTGTTAATCCATTAATCATTTATCTTTCAGATATAATTTACAGAATCACTTTATGTAATGTAGATCAAAAGTAATTGGCAATAAATAAATCTATCATCCTTATAAATATCAAACATCTAATATACACATTTGTGTATTCAATTATGAGGTCAAATACTTGCGTATTAAGAATTATATTGAGTGGTCTGTATAATTATGTAAGACTGAGGTTGATAGGTAATGTGGTCAATTTGATTGGCAGTTTAGGAGGTGGGGCATTGTAATTAAAGGTTCACCTTGTCTCTGATTGTTAAGTGATAATGACAGTTGTCAATCATACTAGTTGAATCAATGCCCAGTTACCTAATCAAAATGTTTTTTAAAAGCCTGCACATCAACACACCTTAATGACATACATTCTTGAATGAACTGCTCCAATAATATACCCAGTTTTTTTCAGTTTATGTGTGTATTATGTGCACATATATCAGAACCATAGGGAACTATATTTCAGTGTGAATACATTTAGTAACAGTAGCTAACCTGTCCTGTTGTTAGGTAGGCTGGTGCCTAAGTAAAGATTTAGAACAAGTTCTAATTTTTCCAAAAACCTTCCACTTATATCATGTCACGACTAACATTTGGTCCAATTTTTTTATACGGCTTACAGTTCATGTGTTTCAAAAACATAACGACAAATTTATTTGCTAAAGCCAGATAACTCCTAAAAAATTTCATCAAATCACTTCGAACCAAAATAGCCAAAAATTCCTGAGGATGTAACAAACAATAAAGAAAAAGAATTTTGTTGATTTCTTTTTTGAAAATGTACACATATGATAAACAGTGAATAGGGAGATAAATCTTACAAAGAAAATTGTTTGGCTTAGCAGGGTGAAATTTAAAAGGGCATAAACTGTATGATAAAATATAAGAAATATCTAAGCGACATAGAGTAGACATATTGCGAAACAAAAATTTATCGCAAGAACAAAATTTGGCGGAATAAAAAAAAAAAAATAATAGTAATCAGAAGAAATACAATAGGTCTTTCCACAGAAAAGTGGAAAGACCTGATAATAACCAATAGATAACAACAACTAACACCTAGTGACAAGAATAGCTATTTGGATGCTTTAGGTCAGCTAAGATAAAAAGCAAAAAATATAAGGAATACATTAAATGTTTAACGTAAATTCCCTTGTTTCACATCCTTAGCTATATAACTCTACAACCTTTTCTATACGAGTATAACATACCTCTAATGTTCCACGGTATTGGGTCTTTCAATAGTTCTGTGACTTCTGTATGCTCAGTCTGTAAAGTACTGTGGGAATCCTGTAACTTCCTCAGATTTCCTGTCACCTCTGAGTGGTCAGTCTGTAAAGTACTGTGGGAATCTTGTAACTTCCTTAGATTTCCTGTGACTTCCATGTGCTCAGTCTGTAAAGTGCTGTGGGAAACTTGTAACTTCCTCAGATTTTCCGTCACTTCTGAGTGCTCCGTCCCCAAATTTTCCACTGTTTGTCCTAATTCTATTATCTTTTCCTGTGATTGTTTAATTTCCAGCATAATTTCCTGATTTGACTGATCTAAGATTTTCACCTTTAACTCTTGGCACTCTTGATCTATTGGCTGACCACCTAGTCTACTTACTGCCTACAAAAAATATTTTGAAAAAGAATAGTATTCAATCAAAACTCCATATAACTCAAAATTAATGTTAACAGACTCTTTCATCATTTGTTCATTAATGAATTTCACACCCATCTTATTAGAAAAATTAACATTTGAAGTCACTGAGGCATGAGATATGGAAAGCTCATACACTGCATCCCTATATCTTGTTCATTGAAAATTGTGAGGAAAAACAAATACATGTTTGATCAATGATTTTGAAAGAAGGCACCCATTAACATTTTCACTTGCGGTAGATCCCCTGGGCCCTTCATAACCTGTCAGTGATATTATATAAAATCACTGATACTTAAGTTATGTAACACTTACATCAGATATATTACTCCATGCTGTATTGAAATCACCAGTGGCCATTTTGTTACTATCATGATGGGCTAATATATTCCTGTACCATTTAATCCTCGCTAGATCAGGTCCTGGAGTTGTCTCCACTGGTAGTGGTAAACTGTCAAAGCCATTGATTGGCTGAGTAACAGATGTCAAGTTTCTGATCAAGCAAATCATCAATGTTACATCAAATGCTGTGGAAACGGGTATACCTATAACATCGAAAGAATTATAATTAATAACATCTATAACATCAAAAGTAATCAAATTGGGTACACCGATAACATCAAAAATATTTGAATTAAGTTCACCTGCAACATCAGAAGTAATAGAATCAGGTACACCTATAACATCAAAAATATTGAAATTAAAAAGTAAAATCACAAAAATACTGAACTCATATCGGAAAATCACTAATCACATGGCGAAATCAAATGACAAAACACATCAAAAACGAATGGACAACAACTGTGGAATTCCTGACTTGGTACAGGCATTTTCAAATGTAGAAAAATGGTGGATTATTTTCGTTGCACTAGATAATTATTTTGTTTAAACTGAGATAACATTTTTAGCTCACCTGGCCCAAAGGGCCAAGTGAGCTTTTTCTCATCACTTGGTGTCCATCGTCCATCGTCGTCGTCTGTCGTGGTCCGTCGTCGTTGTTAACTTTTACAAAAATCTTCTCTTCTGAAACTACTGGGCCAAATTCAACCAAACTTGGCCACAATCATCATTGGGGTATCTAGTTTAAAAATTGTGTCCGGTGACCTGCCAATCCAACCAAGATGGCCACCATGGCTAAAATAGAACATAGGGGTAAAATGTATATTTTGGCTTTTAACTCTGAAACCAAAGCATTTAGAGCAAATCTGACATGGGGAAAATTGTTTGTCAAAATCTATCTACCCTGAAATTTTCAAATGAATCGGACAATGGGTTGTTGGGTTGCTGCCCCTGAATTGGTAATTTTAGGAAAATTTTGCTGTTTTCCATTATTATCTTGAAAGTTATTATAGATAGAGATAAACTGTAAACAGCAATAATGTCAGCATAGTAAGATTTACAAATAAGTCAACATGACCAAAATGGTCAGTTGACCCCTTAAGGAGTAATTGCCCTTAATAGTCATTTTTTACCAATTTTTCGTAAATTTTTGTAATCTTTTACAAAAATCTTCTCCTCTGAAACTACTGGACCAAATTTAACCAAACTTAGCCACAATCATAATTATTAGGGTATCTAGTTTAAACTAGAGGCTCTAAAGAGCCTGTGTCGCTCACCTTGGTCTATGTGAATATTAACCCAAGAGAAAACGAAAACGGGATCCATCGGGATCCCAATGCAATCCCGTTGAAATTGTCGGGATAAGCCGGGATAAGCATCTGGAGGCGGGATCCCATTCGGGATAAATATCTGAAACTGGGATCCCATTCGGGATAACTGTCTGAAGCCGGGATTCTAGTCTAGATGAAACGGGATAAATATCGGACACTGGGATCCCAATCGGAACTGTTCACAGCCGGCATCCCAATCGGGAAAACTGTCTGATGCTGGGATCCCATTCTAGTTAAAACGGGAAATTGTATGAACCATAATTAATTTATGTTGTTTTTTGTTTGTGTATACATATGTCTCTAATAACATCAAGTATAGGTTATTGGTGTTAATTAATAATGAGTATGACACCAAAGCTGTCAGGTGAAGCCAATCACATTTAAGTGTCACTTAATATTCAGTTTGACAGATATTTATAAGTCAGAAAAATGCCGAGATTTTCGCGATAAAAATGACAGGGCGTCCGAGGAAATGTCAACGGGTGTTTTGCCAAACAAGCTTGGGCGTTTCTAATGTTCCCCAAGTTCTCATAAGTGTGTTTCTATTAGTTGTCGTCCGGCATCAATGATAAGATAATGACTGACGTCGTAAAACGTTGGTTTCTCAACTTATGTAAAATGTAAAAAAAATCATGACCACGTGCTTTATTTGTTTTCAATTGTACTGAACAGTTCGACCCAAGAAAATACTGTCCTAAATATAAATGCGGCCACTATCTTATCCGCATGCACCAGGTGCCGATTACTAAAGTATTCTTTTCTTATATTTAGTAAAAACTGGCCAGTAATTAATACTTTTATGCGATACCCTTAATTTATTTATAATACCGTTACGGAGACAGATCAACTTGGCCGATATAATTTGGGGCGAGATTGTCACGTCGACGTTTGTGTACTGGTAAAAATGTCATCAAAATTTGTTTACGCTGAATTATGGACAGGACGAAGATGAAGATGTTTTCAGATAAGTGCATTAATAATTTAATTTAACATGTGTATATGTGCATATAATGATTATAAAAATAATTTATTGAGGAACTATGATTTGTATGGTTTTTATCTGAGCAAATCAACATCAGAAAGTCTGAAAGCATAAACTGAAAATATATTTATTTTTAACATATACAATGAATACACTTGTTAACTTGTCACATAACAGGCATAAATAGTAGGTATGTCAAAATTTAATTCAGTTGTGTGTATGTTTATTTGGTGAAAATAAGTCGCTATAGTTATTTATCGTCAGGGGATAAAAAAGGGGGAAGGTAATTAATTTGCAAAAAAATTAAAATAACCTTCCAAGACTTCATAATTATTTGGACTAGCTTCCAATCTACTGTATTCTATAAACATTAAACATGCAATAATATTTCTATTGAATTTGTTGTTTCAAAACGTATTGAACAAATGATTCTTTGTGGATTTTTTTGATACTTTTAGGGCATATACTGATCTTTTTAAATGGAGCTTCCAACGAAACAGATTGCATGCAGATATTCCAGTTACCATAATTTACTCAGCAATTCTAGTTGAAAGTACAGAGACAGCAAATTGATTAACAGAAAGGAAAACATGACATGTATCCTTTTGCATAAATAACCCAGGAATCCCAGTGGCAGTGCAATTTGAATTGGTGCATGTATATCCTGCTGGTATTTATTTTTGTGATCCCGCTTTTTTTTCCGGGAATCCCAGTATATTTCCACTGGGATTTACATCGGGATCCCGCTTCTTTTACCGGAATCCCGAAATTTATCCCAATACATTTACATCGGGATCCCGCTTATTTAGCGGGAATCCCGAAATTTTATCCCAGTGGGATCAAAATCAAAATCCCACAATATCCCAGTGGGATCCCACCTAATTCCACCGGGATAAAATTTCGGGAATCCCGGACTTTTGGCGGGATTCCCGAAATTTTATCCTGGTGGAATTAGGTGGGATCCCACTTGGAATCCCATCAAAATTCCAGCCGGGATTCCAGTGGAATTCCAGATTTATTTTCTCTTGGGAAAGGAAGCAGATGGATTCATGACAAAATTGTGTTTTGGTGATGGTGATGTGTTTGTACATCTTACTTTTCTGAACATTCTTGCTGCTTAAAATTATCTCTATCTATAATGAACTTGGCCCATTAGTTTCAGTGGAAAATGTTAGTAAAAATTTACAAATTTTATGAAAATTGTCAAAAATTGACTATAAAGAACAATAACTCCTAAGGGGGTCAATTGACCATTTCGGTCATGTTGACTTATTTGTAAATCTTACTTTGCTGAACATTATTGTTGTTTACAGTTTATCTCTATCAATAATAATATTCAAGATAATGACCAAAAACAGCAAAATTTCCTTAAGACTAACAATTCAGGGTCAGCAACCCAACAACGGGTTGTCCGATTCATCTAAAAATTTCAGAGCAGATAAATGTTGACCTGATAAACAATTTTACCCCATGTCAGATTTGCTCTAAATGCTTTGGGTTTTGAGTTATAAGCCAAAAACTGCATTTTACCCCATGTTCTATTTTTAGCCATGGCGGCCATCTTGGTTGGATGGCCGGGTCACCGGACACATTTTTCAAACTACTAACCCAAAAGATGATTGTGGCCAAGTTTGGATTAATTTGGCCAAGTAGTTTCAGAGGAGAAGATTTTTGTAAAAGATTACTAAGATTTACGAAAAATGGTTAAAAATTGACTATAAAGGGCAATAACTCCTAAAGGGGTCAACTGACCATTTCAGTCATGCTGACTTATTTGTAAATCTAACTTTGCTGAACATTATTGCTGTTTATAGTTTATCTCTATCTATAATAATATTCAAGATAATAACCAAAAAAAGCAAAATTTCTTTAAAATTACTAATTCAGGGCCAACGGGTTGTTCGATTCATCTGAAAATTTCAGGGCAGATAGATTTTGAACTGATAAACAATTTTACTCCTGTCAGATTTGCTCTAAATGCTTTGGGTTTTGAGTTATAAGCCAAAAACTGCATTTTACCCCATGTTCTATTTTTAGCCATGGCGGCCATCTTGGTTTGATGGCCAGGTCACCGGACACATTTTTCAAACTACTAACCCAAAAGATGATTGTGGCCAAGTTTGGATTAATTTGGCCCAGTAGTTTCAGAGGAGAAGATTTTTGTAAAATATTATTAAGATTTACGAAAAATGGTTAAAAATTGACTATAAAGGGCAATAACTCCTAAAGGGGTCAACTGACCATTTCAGTCATGTTGACTTATTTGTAAATCTTACTTTGCTGAACATTATTGCTCTTTACTATTTATCTCTATCTATAATAATATTCAAGATAATAACCAAAAACAGCAAAATTTCCTTAAAATTACTAATTCAGGGGCAGCAACCCAACAACGGGTTATCCGATTCATCTGAAAATTTCAGGGCAGATAGATCTTCACCTTTTTAACATTTCTACCCCATGCCAGATTTGCTCTAAATGCTTTGGTTTTTGAGTTATAAGCCAAAAACTGCATTTTACCCCTATGTTCTATTTTTAGCCATGGCGGCCATCTTGGATGGTTGGCCGGGTCACCGGACACATTTTTTAAACTAGATACCCCAATGATGATTGTGGCCAAGATTGGTTTAATTTGGCCCAGTAGTTTCAGAGGAGAAGATTTTTGTAAAAGTTAACGACGACGACGGACGACGACGGACGCCAAGTGATTAGAAAAGCTCACTTGGCCTTTTAGGCCAGGTGAGCTAAAAATGTGTGCGGTGACCTGGCCAACCAACCAAGATGGCCAAAAATAGAACATAGGGTTAAATGTAGATTTTGGCTTTTAACTCTGAAACCAAAGCATTTAGAGCAAATCTGACATGGGGAAAATTGTTTATCAAGATCTATCTGCCCTAAAATTTTCAAATGAATCAGACAATGGGTTGTTGGGTTGCTGCCCCTGAATTGGTAATTTTAAGGAAATTTTGTCCGTTTTCCATTATTATCTTGAAAATTATTATAGTCATAGAGATAAACTGTAAACAGCAATAATGTTCAGCAAAGTAAGATCTACAAATAAGTCAACATGACCAAAATGGTCAGTTGACCCCTTAAGGAGTTATTGCCCTTAATAGTCATTTTTTACCAATTTTTCTTAAATTTTTGTAATCTTTTACAAAAATCTTCTCTTCTGAAACTACTGGACCAAATTTGACCAAACTTAGCCACAATCATTATTAGGGTATCTAGTTTAAAAAATGTGTGTGGTGACCTGGCCAACCAACCAAGATGGCCAAAAATAAAACATACATGTAGGGGTAAAATGTAGATTTTGTCTTATAACTCTGACCAAAATGGTCAGTTGACCCCTTAAGGAGTTATTTCCCTTTATAGTCAATTTTGAACAATTTTCATTGATTTGGTAAATTTTGGTAAGTTTTTACAAAATATTACAGATAGAGAAAATTGGAAGTAGCAAGAATGATCAGTAAAGTATGAACTACAAACACATCACCATCACCAAAACACAATTTTGTCATGAATCCATCTGTTTCCTTTGTTAAATATGCACATAGACCAAGGTCAGCGACACAGGCTCTTAAGAGCCTCTAGTTAAATATACCATATACATGATATATGCAACAGTATGTTACCATAGGATGTCAATGGTTTATTGTACAACCAAAAAAGATGCAGAAGAAAGAAGCAACATCAATTTTGAGGTGAATTCAATCATACATATACTCTCTATATTAACCATGTTAAACTTAAATTCATTGCTTTGGGGTTTTCTTAGCCATATAACATGTATTGCTTTGGGGTTTTCTTAGCCATATAGCATGTATAAACATACCATTTCTTGGAAACAACAGATTCCATTGAGCCTGGCTCAAAACTCTCTTTAATTTCAAGTCACAAAGAGTGTTGTAGTTTGTGTTCAGTGTTGAAGGTAGATGAGTAGGTGGAAATTCTCTGTCAAAATAAGTACGGACTGCTCTTGGTGACACTCCTTTCAATAACAAAGCTAATCGTACATAATTCTCTTCTTCTTCCAAGAGGGGTGCCATCATGCTAAAAATCTTTCTATTTACAATTGAAACCTATACCATTCTTAATTAATGGTCCATGCGGTCCTGAAAAATAAATATAAATTGATACTACAAATGATATTTCAAAAATACAAAACCTTAATCATGTTAATCATCATTTCCTTTTTTAAAATATTGATAAGAGGGTTTTCGCTCCTGCTGTGTAAATGTACGAGGAACAATGTGGTAATGTATGTGTGCATCTATAATACTTAAATAACGAGGTCCAATTTGTTAGCCGCATGACGCAAAAATGAAGAATCAAAGAATTCAACTTTATATATAACTAATACAGGACAATACTGTTGATTAAAAATTATACCATTCCAGGCCCTTTTGTTTTCCAAATAATTAGTATTACCGATAGTTAACAAGTTATGGGTCGAATCCAATATCGAAACCAATAGACCACTTTCCAGTTCATCCGTCACTGGAAAAAACTTGAATTATGCGCGCCTTTATGACGTCATTTACAATGTTTACCAGATAGATGGGATCGCCTGTATCCCTGCACTATTAACGTTCATCAAGCGTCTAAGTGATCCTCATTGTGCAGGATAAACTAGAAATAATGCTTGTTTTGTAAGTACCTAATCACAATTCCCTAATGACAGCAGTGCTGATTTTCAATTATGAGAATTTAATTTGCCGACTATTTCGTGCAATTAAAGTATTATAGTTTTCCAACCACTCGCTCAACATTGGAACGGAAGTGGCGAAGCACCTAAATGCACGAATGATGTACACTAAAACCAGAGTTTTTGACGGAAATGCATCGAACTCGAAAGTTGCCTATAGCATGTGTCACATGTAGATCTACATGTAGTTTCAGGTTGTATGTATGTATGTTCTGTATATTCCTCCTTTATTGGGAGCACTACCAAGGGTTATGATGTAAAGGCGGACATTAAGCATGCTGTACCATACAGATTTAATGTAAGCATTTGCCTTCTCAGTTGTAGAGAGAAAATTAGGATGGGCCCAAACAGATAGATCTTGAAAACAGAGAAAAATGCTCTTTTTTGGGATGTTGTCTCTTTGACACATTCCCCATTTCCATTCTCAATTTTATTTTAAAACTGTTCACTTTATAATCAGTATGACTTTATCAGATTACAATATGAATACTAAAACTCCAGACTAAACATCAGCTATAGGCAGTACGGTATGTACTTTAATTCAGTCATATCGCGTTTGTGTTCTAGTATCATACATTTTACATTTTACAGTCCTGTTTGGATTTAAGACAACTGACTACTGGATTTTCTTAACTATAGATCAACTGATACTGTATGAACAAAATCAAAACAGTGTTGTCAGTTAAGAGATAAAATAGTCCCAAACATGACAAAACAATTCCAACCAAAGAACAATCTACTACCCCACATTGCCCTAGCAAGCAGATTACACTTTTTTTCATATCACCACTTTTACTTAACATGCTAAAGGAGTGAACAAAAACCAAATATATATTGTTTCAAATCATCACGGAAGTCAAACATGTTGATTCAGGAAGAAAATTGGATTGTCAACTCTTATTTCTAGTTATTATGACAGAAAGAAACATGATCATGATGATATAAGTACTAAAATCATGAAAAACATGAAAAAGAGGGTAAAATTATTTTTATTTTTAAATATTTTGACAATACATGGACTAGAATATCATGAATATATCTATATTAAGTTGAGTAAGTTAGCTGTTTCTCAAGTATGAATTAAGTTAAATTATGTCCCCTTACATAATCAATTTAATTACCTTTTTGTGCTTTTTCGGGGTCAGAAAATTAAAACAATTCATGACCTTTGCTTCTAAAATAAATAAACTATCTAATCAATCTGACATACAACATTGTACAATGGTAATGCCATTCTTTGTCCCAAAAAATGATTTCATGTATGTAAAGAAACCCCTAATGCTAAAACTCTATTTCTGCAAAATATGGGGACTCATTGAATAAGTAAAGACCCCTTAACCAATTACTTGTCCACAAAAAGCTCATGCTGGTGTCATGTTTCCACAAAACTACAAATCAAACCCAAAGAAATCTACTATAGCTGTACTTGTGTGAAGAAAGAAAAGGAGGAATGCATACCTGTCAACCTATGACCATGACCTGCATTGAAGAATAAAATCTCAGGTCATAACGCATACAAACTTTTTTCCAGCTGAATTTAAGTATTTACATGATTTAGGGGACATTTTTTTTACATAAAAATGTTTTTGTATTTTAAAACTAAGAGTTTCCAAAACATGTTCCAATGGTTAAGTATAAACTGCAAATAATTTAAAACTATTATTGGTGCAATACATTTTTTTTCTTCTACTGTGAATATATATTATTTGAATATTAACATTATAATAAAAAGGGGAAAAGAAAACACACACACATACACACACACATTCTCGCAATTGCATTAACAAAACATATATATCAACTTGTGTATTGCAAAGAAAAATGTTATCCTTGTAAAGATCTGCTCTTTATAAATTAAGTTTCATTTTTTTTTATTTTATATGATTTGAATCAAAGTAATTATTACTAATCAGTAAAAATGTAATCTACTGGGGCCCAGAATTTTTGAAAATAAGGTGTGGTACCATTTTTCTTTGCTATATAATGTTCATTTTCCTGATATTTTCTTATTTTTGCTAATAGTCCTATAATACTTGGGTTCTTTTCATACAACTTACATTTGTATATATAGTTCTTTGCAATAATAATGATCAAATTCAACAGTAAACTCTCATTTTGAAGACCAAGAAAAATATGCTTCTTAGATAATGTAAAGTTCACAAAATATCTTTTCAATTTTTGTGAAAAAGATTGCCATATAAAATGTGTTATTGGACATTCATAGAATAAATGCTCCATGGTTTCATCAGAAATCTTACAAAAAGTACAAAGCTTTGAATCTTTAAGTTTAACTTTATACAAGAAAGTATTTGTTGCAATTATTCTGTGTAAAAATTTGTATTGAAAAGTCCCTAAGGGGTCATCCATAATTGTCAACCATTTTCCAAAGTGTACAAAACATACACTTGGGGGGAGGGGGTTAAAAAATCAACATTTTTACCGTACGCTTTTTTTTTATTTCCAGAATTTATTTGATTCCGTAAGGAAGGTCGATGTATAAAATCGAGAATTGGCTTGGGTGTGTTTCTCTTCTTATTTCTTCTTCATTATTTTCCCTTGATGATATTTAGTTCGATATCATAATTCTCCTCAATCCTGATTGAACGATTAAAAGATCAAATCATATGAAAACTGAATCTTTCAAAAATGTAAACTTGTAAAAAAATTTAAACAAAAAGTTTTCAAGCATTTCTCAGTTCCCCCGATTGTCAATTTCACCTGCTTTATTATAGATCGTTATCGTTTCACTCTGTTTATTATAAACAAAACTGATGGAAACACTAAATTCTTTAAATGTTTAGATTTTGACAAGACGCCATTTTGTGAAAAGATTTTAAACTGGTCCTTCGATTAATTTCCTTGTAATGTATTCCAAAACAGTAAACCGGAAGTAAACTTATTTTCTTAGTATAAGCCTCCTTTAATTGGGAGCACCTCCATATGAAGTTTAACCTTAACCTTAAAAATTATCCAATATATGTACACGTTACAGTATATATACATAAACGATAATAGTGCATGAATGGCATATTTACCTTTTGAATAGAAATACAGGTGGGAAATTTAAAAAACTTAAAATGTTTTAAAACATTACACTTTTATTGATTGCTGTCTTAAGCTCTGATTCCATCAACAACTGTCAATCAATACTTTACCAATGCAATATAACCATGCATTTCCCTTTCTTTGATTCTAAGCATAGTTTATGTGCCCTTTTGTTAATCTTTTGCATGCTCTAAGTGCTCTTTTTCATTGGAGTTCCCACTGTGTGATAGGGGAAACACTAATCTTTGAACTCTTTATTCTAACAAAACACAAGCATCACAGATAGATGTCATCAAATAAAACAGTCAGATATGTTTTAGTTTGTTTTCAATGCAAATTTCTATATTAAACTAAAATATAATAAACAGGATCTTCTTTTTATTAAGCATGATTGATTCCTCTCTTGAAATCTAAAAATGGTTGATGTACACTTTTTGAGGGAAGGTGGGGGGTCTGAAAAAGTGTACGTTTTGTACACTTTGGAAAATGGTTGACAATTATGGATGACCCCTAAATAAGTGTCTTTACATGATTTTCTTAAAATAATATAATATTTTGACCAATCTGCAATTTCAATACCTAGTAATTCCTCCCATTGTAAGAACTTTTCTGTTGGCAGTTGCACATTTCTGTCAACAAGATCTTTGTATACAAACTTTGCCTTTTTGTTACACAATAATCTTTCCAAAAAATTATCAATACAGTTAAAAGTTTCAAAATTTACATGAGCAATGTTTTCTTTAATATGTTCTCTCATATACTTTGGAATCTTTGCAATGAGACCATAATACTTTAAAAAATTATTTGTTTGAAGTCTTGGTCCTATCTGATCAAAATTACAAAAGTCCTTAGTCTCTAAGTTAATAAGGTCAAACAAAGACTGCACTCCCCTTCTCTGCCACTGAATAAAGTACGGAAAATCTACTAGAGGTGCAAAATTTAAAATATCTAATGACAAAATATCTTGAACTGAGATATTGGTAGCAGGCCTTGCTACATGAAAGCTAAAAAATACATCCTTCCAAAAAGGATTACTAAGACTATCAGAGATTTCTCTGAGTTTCTCCTTTTCAAAATGCAATACTCTTTCTCCACCATACTGTTCAAGGCTTTTTAATAACAATGATTGCCAACTACCATATAAATTGGATGAAAACCTCTTTATCCAGCCAATCTTAAGGTATATATTAAAATAATGGATATTAATCATATTTAAACCTCTTTGTGGAATATCTCCAATTAAAGTACTTCGTCTAATTCGATCAGGTTTTCCATTCCATATGAATTGAAAGAATAAAGTATTCAATTCATTTAATTTTGACTCTGGCAAGTTGGGTAGTGCAGTCAACAGGTGAATTAATTTTGGAAGTGCCAAAGTCTTAATAACAGTAATCTTTCCCATTAGGGTTAATTTTCTATGTTGCCAACTCTTAAGAATGCCTGACACTTCCTTTATCTTTTTGGAGAAATTAATTTCTGGCATACTGTCAAGATCTAAAGAGAATTCAATTCCCAAAAGCTTAAAATTTGAAGAGCACCACTGAAGTTTTAAATCAGGACAAAGAATCAGATCTGAATACTTTTTATTCCCAACCCACACAGCTTTAGTTTTAGAAGAATTAATTTTTAACCCAGATACTTTTTGGAAAGAGTCAAAACAATTTAAAGTCTCTCTCAAAGAGGTTTCAGTTCCATCTAAAACAAGGAAAGTGTCATCAGCATATTGACTCAAAAGGGATTCATTTTCATGAACAAAAGTTCCCTTTATTTTGGGGTTTGACCTTATTTTCATAGAAAGTAGCTCAACGCCTATAATAAAAAGGTAAGGGGAGAGGGGGTCACCTTGTCTACAGCTTCTCTCCAAATTAAAGAAGCTTGAAAGATGGCCATTATTTATAACACAACTTGATGCTTTCAAATAAAATACTTCAAACCATTTGCATATAGATGGTCCAAAATTGAAACTCTTCAATGCTTTTTTCAAAAAAGACCATTCAATAGAGTCAAAAGCCTTTTCAAAATCTACTAGTAGTAAAAGACCAGTTTTGTTATGTTTTTCTAAATAGTGCATCAAATCATACAATAAACGTGTATTCTCACCCATAAATCTATCCTTTATAAAGCCTTTCTGACAGTCACTGATAATAGATGGTAAAACAGGTTTTATTCTATTAGCAATCACAGCAGAAGCAATCTTGGTGTCAGTATTCATAAGGCTAATTGGGCGCCAATTAGCTAAATAACGTCTATCTTTATCTTCTTTTGGAATACATGTAATGGCACTTTGATACTGAAATTTAGAAAATTCCCCATTTTCATAACCAAAATGTAACGATCTAAAAAGAAAAGGTCCAATATCTCGCCAAAAGACTTTGTAAAATTCTACAGTATACCCATCTGAGCCTGGACTCTTTCCATTTGACATAGATTTAAGTGATTCTGCACATTCTTTAAAAGAAATATTACCCTCACACAAATCCTTCTCATCTTCTGTGAGTTTAACATTGTGCTTGAAAAAGGATTCATCATCACATTCCAGATTTTTACTTGAGTATAATGTTTTAAAAAAATTCATTTCTTCTTGTAAAACTCTAGATTGATCTGAGATATGTTTTCCTTTTTCGTCTATGAGCTCAGTTATCGTTTTTTTAATAAAATTTTTCTTTTCCAATTTACAAAAAAACTCTGAACACTTTTCCCCATTCTCTTGCCAGTTAGCGTGGGATCTTAAAAAAACACCTTCAATTTTTTTTTCTCTAAATTTTCTAATTCTAACTTTTTCTGGTTTAAAGCTGCATGAATTTGACCATCAGGAGATATGTTCATACAATTTTCCAAATTTTGAATGACATTTTCAAGTAAAAGTGATGCAGCTTTTTCCTCTCTCGCTTTTTGAATACTGTAACCAATAGTCAAAGATCTAATTTTCATTTTTATCAACTCAAAAAATACTTGATCATTGCATGAGAGTTTAACATTTAAAGGATCGTCTATGTTGCCTGATTCATAATATTCTAAAATACTCTCATTTATACATGTTTTAACTTTTTTGATATAGTCTAAATCTCGTAACAGTTGGGAGTTAAATTTCCAATATCCCTTTCCCCGCTTTGCTAAACTGGCAGAAAAGGTGAAAGTAATAGCAGAATGATCTGTCTTATACCCAGGAATAATGCTAGTATTTTTCATGAGTGAAAACAGATCCTCTGTGACTAGAAAAAAATCAAGCCGACTTTGTTTTATGGGTGAGCATTGACGCCATGTATATTTTCTATCGTTTGGATAACAAGTCCGCCAAGGATCTAATAACTCAAGACTTTCTACTATTTCTTCAATCTTTTTTCGGGAGTTTGGGTTTCTATTATGAATAATATTGTAAGTGTCTATGTTTGTATCTTGTACAACATTCCAGTCCCCACATAATAAAAAGCTAGTATTTGAAAATGTTGCCATTTTCTTATATATGTCATTAAAAAATGTAGGTTCATCAGTATTAAATCCATACAAACAAACAAAAGTAATGCGTTGACTTGACAAGGATAAATCTAAAATAATATAACGACCATCTATATCAATAATAGAATTATGCACTTCAAAATCAAGACCTATTTTAAACATAATACTGACACCTGCACTTTTGTTACTATGATGACTGAAAAAACATTTATTTCCCCATTCCTCTTCCCATTTTTTTTCAATATCTTTATTACTATGGGTTTCTTGAAAGCAAATTACTGAAGCATTTTTGCCCTTCGCCCAATCAAAAACATCTGTTCTCTTTTTTGAATTAGAAAAAAGACCCCTTACATTCATAGACAACACTGTTACAATATTATCCATTGTCATATAAAACAAAACAAAATTTCAAAATTGAGCAGATACATTGTAACTTAAAAACAAATGTATACACAATCATAGTTTATACAATCATACACACATTCAACAATAAGATGACACTTTGGCATAGGTACCTGTAAAGTCATTTTTGTACAACAAAATTTCATTTACAGTATGGCATTTTAATTATTTACGATATAAGGATAATTGTATTCTTAAGACAATGTATTAATTAGTATATTTAGTTGAGAGATTCATGACAAGTAAAAAGAATAAAAGATTTTTGTTATCTCCCTTTGATTTGTAAAATATTTTGAGTTATCTCCCTTTAATAAATATACATTTATCTTCAAATTAAGGAGGGTTCACACAAACAAAATAAATAGAATTATATATATAAAAAAAAAAAGTACTTTGAATCAAATATGAATTAAAATTATTTAAATCAAATTCAGAGAGAGTCATATAAGTAAATAGATTGATAATAATGCACAGCCCAGATTTTTTTAATTGTATTACTATCTTTCAATTTTTTTACAGTGATGAAATATTAAGCAATGTATCAAATAAGGAAATGAATGTCTAATGACCTTTTTTGTTTTTGTTTTTCAGTTTTTGTTCAATATTGTCAAATAAGTCAAATCTAATTCTACTTCCATCCTGTTGCTTGGCATAGACATTGCAATTATAGAACCAGACGTTTTCAAAATGTTCACCATTTTTTAATCTTGTCATAAGTCCTAGGTTACGCTGTGTTATATCGTCATGGAACTTGATGTCATTTTTTAGTCCTCTCTTCTGTCTCATAATTTTAATTTTCAGTTCACTTATGGTTTTGATAGATTATAATGTTTAATACTTTAATAATTAAAGCCAAGCCATAACCCCTTTTCCTTATTATATTCAATTCACGAGTTACAAGACGTTCAGTGTGCATCTATCTGTACAGTTGTATACATTATCCCAAGGACTTATTTATGGGTTTTTTAAGGACCTTGACTGGCTGTACAGCCCTCACACAGTAGGTTATTGAAGTGTGGTTGATGTTAGACTCTAAAATTATTTTTTTCATATCTACAGTTTAGAGTATAATAAAAAAAAGTTAAACATTTAAAGGAAGTAGAGTCATGAGAGTGGCAGAGATGAAAAAAAATTATTTTCAACTATTTATTTACTAATTGAAAAAAAAATTATTAAAAATATGTGAAAAATATTTATCCACTAATGATCACATCATTTTATAATCATTATTTCAAGACAACATATCTTTCATATGAAGAAATGTAAATAAACGAAAAATAATTTGCATATGAATAATATATAATAAAATGCTTCGCTGAGCGCAGCTGGATATGACCGCAGAGGTCCAACCCTGAACAGTTGGGGCAAAAATGGACACAATATTCGTGCTTGATAATGATACAGGTCTGAATTCATGGAATTTGGATTTGTAATTAAAAATTTGACACATAATAGGTTTCTGACACAGAATAACTGTATTTAAAGAGCTAAGAATTGGTTATATGATTTGAATTTATATTCAATTTTTTGCTTTTGTGCAATACACAATGCTGTTGCGGATTCACCCCCCCCCCCCCCCCTTTTTTCTTTTGCTTTTGTGCAATACATTATGCTGATGCATATTGATCCCCCCCCAAAGAAAAATGAGAAAAAATTACCACCTCCACAATTTCTTTTTTACCCCCCCCCCCCTATTTTTTTTCCACCTCCCCTCCCCCCCTTTTTTTTCCAAAAAAAATTTCTTTCCCTCAAAATATGGTCATAATCTCAATTCATATTTCCAATGGAGTTTGCAACCATAATTACCAATTTAAATACATCATAAAAGTCTTAAAATAGAAAATAACATACATAATCATGGCTAAAATTAATATTCCTTTTATAGTAACTTCTAAAAATAAATTGACAGCTATTTATTACATCAAGACAATACATTTCTTTATACATAATTTAAACAGGGGTTAAAAAATCCACTAGCCCGACGTCCGGGACTACAGCATTTAGGCCTCGGGCAACCAAAACTTGTAACCCAATATGCCCGACGGACTAGTAACAAAAAATTCTTGGCGTTTCCAAAATCGAAAGTGGAAAATCCCCTCATCACTATTCTATCTTAGCCAATCAGATTCGACTACATCATCCGGGATTCCCAGAATTTGAACGATTTTGTAAAAGATTTAAAATAGAACAAATAACTCGGGGTGGATCCCGTACTTTCAATATCGATTTGTCAGTACAGGGGGTATTGTACATTGCTTATGCAACCAGAGAAATATAATGTAACCTGATTGTACCAGTAACCTCCTTCTGAATAATTTATTGCAATATGCATGTGAATCCATTTTGGCAGCAGAAACCTGACTTTTGTCAGATATAAATGTGTAACATGTGCACATGTTATGGATGCTATTTTGTTTTTGTTTACATACTGTGAAGCCTCCAGAACCAAGACCTAAACATTAACAGTCTTCAGAAAACTTAAACTTGATGCAATAATATTTCATCAATCATTTTTATCTTCATTTATATTCAAATTAATTTGATTTTTGAAGAAGTAAAATTTATAACAAATACAATTTCAGTTTAGAGACTGTGCTCAGTTTGTTATCTATTTATAGCCCACAATTAGCTTAACTAATACATAAATGTAAATATGGATATTACTGCACTTCATTTATAAAACAATTATAAAAGACACAAACTCTGGAAGGTGATATTTATTCATATAAATATTTGAAGTCATTTGATTTATTTTAATATAGAACTTTAAAACTGAAAACAAATATGAGCATTACATATAACCAGCTGATAATTCTTTTACACAAACGTGATGATGTATCTTAAAAATCACTCCAATCATCTTTAATATAACCATGTCACTGTGCTTAAACGGCTGTGGGTAACTTAAGTTACCCACAAGTTACCCACAGCCCAAGATGGAGCCGCCTTGCGTCGGTTAGATACTTTTCTTCTATAGAATAACAATACCACGAATGCTTCAATTAAACAACTGAATTTAAAAGTTGTATTAATCGTTTAGGGAAACGCCTAAACTGGAAAGGTGATTAAATTCTACAAAATAAACGATCACGGCACGATTTTAAAAAACACTTAGGCTGTCCGTAACTTCAAAACAACTTGTCCGTAACTTTTTTCATCATACCAATAGAGATGTCCGTAACTTTCAAAGAATCGACATACGCGGATGTAATGTTTAAACTGATGATAGAGATTGCATCGAATACATATTCACAAAACGAAGTAGATGTCTAGTATGATATAATTCATTGTATCGACGGAAGACAAAATTGGGAAAAATATGAAAAAAATCACGATAAATCCGCAAAACTCGGGTCTCATTTTGTATAACGTCGGGGTACCCGAATCACCTAGTTCGGAGGGTTGTTTCCGATCATAGCAGATAAACTGTTGAAACATCATTGTTCGTTTTTATTTTTGAACAAGTAGACTACACATACATGTAGCATGTATACACTTACTGATTTTCTGCCAGCAACGACAAGGGTAGCGTGAATCCGGGATTTTGGAGGGGAACACAAATTGCCCAGGCATGCAGTGGATAGACTATACGAGACTTAAGTGCACAAACTTTTTCCGTCTTTTTGAAAAAGCCAAAAACACTTTTCTCTTATCCCCACAAAAACAAATCCCATCAGCATTGACAGTAAAATAAAAGGGGTGTCAATCTGGACACACTGGGACGTTGCGCACGGTGATATTGCGGCACCCTGGCCAAGATTTACAGTAAATGGGAAAACTTAAAAAAAGGACATTTTGTATAAATGAATAAACCTAGTTTTACAGCTAGCTGCATATTTCATTTGTATGCAAGTTGCATTAAATCTCATTAAACTGAATAAAACTAAAAGACACAATAGGTAAAAGTCAGTGACAATAAAAGGAAAAGAGCAGTCAACATAGTGTAACAATTCGACATAGCATATAAAAATATAAATAACTACGTAGGACAGCAGGGTAATTTAATAGTCTAACAACCCCTGATAACATACACAGAGAGAAAAAAAATACTAGGAAACATATTCAAAAAATCATAACACTATATCTAACTGGTGGGATGTATAAATACCGAGCCGCGTCAAAGAGTATTCATCAAAATACACATAGAAAGAAACAGAGGTGAAGGTAAACCGCAAACATATAATTAAACTCAAAACATTAAAGAGTATGGAAAAGCCTTGGTCTGACAAGCGAAAAACGTCGATAAGACGCACATCAGTAAATAAAAGTTCAAACTATAACCAGGATGGAGTACCACAAACCCCACATAAAACGTCTGTGGTGTAAGTATGATGCGTTAATAGAATCACATTTGGTGGTGAATGAGTAGTATAAACGGCCGCGAAGGTTACAAATATGATGTTAATTGTCTTCTAATTGTTGAAATTATAATTCTTAAAATTTTAAATCAAAAGTTACCCACATCTAAAAATAAAGTTACGGACAGTCTGCTTAGTTTCGATCAAAAAGTTACGGACATCTTATGCATTTTTTAAAGTTGACCTTGCGCTTTAGTGAACTCTATATTAACAAATTTATGGTAATTGTTAGTCATTTCTTTATTCAATAATCCTATAAATATTTACATTCTGCATGAAAAACGTCGCAAAAGGTACATTTTGTATGAATTAAATATCAACGAGTTTAGAGTCCGCCATCTTGGGCTGTGGGTAACTTAAGTTACCCACAGCCGTTTAAGCACAGTGCATGTATAGCAGTGGCCAAGACTTGTGTCATCTCGGGATTTGGTCAACTCATTATTACATAATATTGAATTATGGATTAATTGAATATATCTGCTAATGGGATATTTGCTGACATAAGTTTTGGGTATCCAATTTGCTAAAATCTACTATACAACGGATAAAAATTGTTAAGTTTATAGAATTCATTGTATATTGCAGCAAACTCTGAATTTGTACGGCATACTCGGGTCAAAATCTTTCGTCAGATGAACCTGAAATTTGAGGCCAAAATCGGCCCTTACCGGCCCTATTCCTTTGGGTTTTTAATGTAAAATTATAATAACAGGTAAAAATGCTTTTGTGAGACCTGGAAATTGAAAGTTTTATCCTTTTTCTTTTATTTAACTATTGTTAACCAATAAAAAATCACATAAGCAATAATTGTGCTTTGGTACTGGCTGTTATCAAAGGGAGACAATTCAATCTTAATGTGTTTTAATCACAGGAGAGATAAATCTTGTTACATGAGGAGTATCTCATCCACTATAATCTATTTTTTAAAACATCTTCTAGGTATTTATTTTGCTTACCCATGTTTTATAATTAGTTCCTCACTTTGTACCGCAAAGTACACTTTAATAGAAAAAACCTTAACATTGAATTGCTATGTGATATTTGTCGATTTTTTTTAAAGATTCATTATAGAATATAGGGTAATAAGGGCTCCATCAAATAAATAGGTAAGAATGACAATTTAAGACATTGAAACATTCAAAATTCAATTGAGTGTATGAAAGTCTGATTCTTTTTCAATTTATGCTATAGAAATTTTTAACATGTTTAAAGTGACTATGAATTTATTGCAAGAATATTTATTGAAAGAGTACATTTTATTATTTTGACAACAAATGTATGAAGAGATATTTTGTATTGTTCTTGTGTGCGTTGAGGTCATATATTTTGTTGACAGTAAAAATATGCATGCGAGTTAAAAACGAGATGTGTTAAAACTAGTGTTGTCAACGATTAACCGGTTAACCGGTCGAACGACCGAATACCGAATACCAAAAACGCTAACCGGTTAACCGGACTTTTTTTTCAATTTTAATAGATTTGATATAAATTTGTATTGTAATCATTAAATAATTGTTATCTTTAAAAATTGTCGTCGTGGTAATTAATTTGACAGATCAATTGTCCAGTATATTGATTGCTATTGATTATCCAAAAATATAAAATTAATTAGTACTTGTTTCTCAGCTCAGGGCAAGATATTAAGGAAACATAATTAGTTACATGTTTTTTTAAAAGTAACTTTAAAACAGTAATCCGATTAAATCCTACGATTTACTTCATTATTATATTTAAAATAATTTTTGATCTAATATTGTGTAGACCTACATCTGAATGTGCAATCTCCGCCGTGCAAATCTTTGTCATATTTTAAACGAAAAACTAACTAAAAAACTATAAAAAAAAAACTAAAAAACAACGTGAATGTATTCAGTATATACTTGATGCACAGATAAATCAATTAAAATTAAAATACTTCACATTATTTTCGGAAACAACAAGTGAAAATGAAAGAATCATCGGTATCAGACATATTCAAATCTACGAGATCAAGATTTTTTTTTAAATTTTTATTCTGAAGTTAGTACAAACGCCATAGTTGATACCGTGTATTTGATTAAAAAATTAAAACTTCAACAGGAATCTTCACAGACAAGCCTTATAATACCAAAGGACAAACTTCAATTCATGATATTATAAAAACGTAAATGTATGACTTATATCTATGTGTAGGGTACTATTGAAAAGACTTTCAAACATCACTTAAAAAGTAAAAACACAAAAACACTGAACTCTGAGGAAAATTCAAAATGGAAAATCCAAAATAAAAAGGCAAAATCAAAAGTCCAAACACATCAAACGAATGGATAACAACTGTCATATTCCTGACTTGGTACAGGCATTTTCTAATGTAGAAAATGGTGGATTGAACCTGGTTTTATAGCTAGCTATACCTCTAACTTGTATGACAGTCACATCAAATTCCGTACCGGTTAACCGGTTAATCGGTCGAATGATTATCCGAGTAACCGGTTAGGCAAAAGTGTACGATTTGACAACACTAGTTAAAACAATAAACATATTTCACTGATAGCCATAAAAGAAAAGGGGGTGGGGTCATGTATGTAGCAGGAGCAATTCTGCAGGGGATGCGGACCACAGCTTGTTCTAGTATGTGAATTAATATATAAGAAGACGATAGATGCTTAATATAAAAGCGCTATCTAAAAAAAGAAAAACAAAAAAAACAATGAAAACAATATATAATTTATTCAATAAGTACAATGCACTAACCTCATACATGTCATAGGGAGATTTTAGTGCAGTTCAATAATTTAATTTAATATTAAATTCCAAACCACTAATATAAAATGATTAAGTCTCTAAACCAAGGTTATATATAATATAATTCCAAACCACTTATACATGTTATATAAAATGATTAAGTCTCTCAACGAAGGTCATAAATTATTTATAGCAACAATGCAAATACTAAACTTTAGAACATAAATAAATATCTTTAACATGTTTAACAAATGAATTCAAAAAAGCAATATCTATTCAATTTACCAAATATGTACTGAAGAAGTATGTATCATGTAAATCGTTAAATATAGAAACAAGCAACTTATATTTTTTTAAACAAGGGACATAACAATTACCTATAATCCTGTCTGGCAAATGTATTTAGAAACAATTACTAATTAAAAAAAAACAAACACACTGAAGCTAACATGTTTTTTAGTTGAGAAAAATTTATGGTTAATAAACAACTGACAAACTGTACCAAAAACAAACACTGTTTTTGGAACAAACTATACACTAAGAACGACAACTTGAACTAGTGATCATGTTAAGTAAACTCTTACAATGTCTTTTTTGTTGATAATATAAACAAAAATTGATTTAAAAAATGGTAATATGAAGCAATTAATAAAAATCAGAATGCTGTAGTAAAAATAATCAGAAATTTAATCTGCTTTGCCGCCCAGAGATGCCTAAAAGTGAACTTGTACAAAATCATGTTTTCAGGGGAAGTGATGATGTCCTTGCCAAAATAACAATTAATTCAGGTATCTAACATTGCTAACATATGTTGATATCACGATAACACATTGATAATACTGTCTTGTTAAATATAACTTATTGTCAAAGAATGCAGCAATAGTGTCGTTATTGATGGCCATAGAAAAATGGTGATGATAAAGCATGCAATTCTGGAAATTGACCGTCTCCGAAAATATAAAATTCTTAAATTAAGTTATCGGCCCTTTTGCGCCAGACGACTATCATGACTATTGAAAAGACTAAACATTGTACTTTAAATGTGTTTGGATTACCTCCCTTACACTGTCCATTAACCAGGAAACCCTTGTTTTCCCCCTTTTTTGCCCCAAAATCCTAAACGGTTTGAGCCATAACCACCCAAAGTCTATCTTAACCATCATCCCCTTGTGGTATGGAAACTTGTGGTATAATTTCAGAGAGATTCATACACCGTTTCAAGTGATTAGATGTAAACTAGACAAATGCTTATTTGGACCCTTTTTTTACCCCTAATTCATAAACTGTTAGGATCATAATCCCAAAAATCAATCCCAACCTTCCTTTTGTGGATATAAACTTGTGTTTAAATTTCATAGATTTCTATTTACTTCTACTGAAGTTATTGTCTGGAAACCAACTGTCTTTGGAAGACGACGACATGATATCATTATACGACCGCATTTTTTTTTTGCGGTCGTATAAAAATTTAGTAGTATATGATAAAAGGACGAGTTGGCGAAGGTACGAGTTGACATCCATCCGAGGACGATGACATGCAGGACATGTGAAATCGAAAGTAGACTTAATTTTTACTGTGTTTTGTGTTTTATAAATACCTTACCATCTGTTTCAGTCTTGTTAAATTAAATTTATTAATCTGCTGCTGCTGTAAATCTTAACTTTGACTGTTCACACTGTGACTGTTAAAAATCTCCCTCACACAGGTAGTCTCGATAACCCAGACGCATATATATAGCGTCTGGGGTGATTAACCGGACTGGTCAGATATTTATAGGGGGCGTAACAAATAATTAAATATAGAACATATCTATATATAGCACTTCCGTTACCCCCATTATATTTAAAAATAACAACAGTAAACAGTGTAACGTTACATGTATATGTGACTATTAAAACTGACATTCTTGTAACTGATCCCACAACTGAACAAACCCCTGTGGTTGATCCTATGTTGCCCAACTTGCAGATGGGCAATTTTAAAAGAACGATCAACAGCTGTAATTAGCGGTGATCTTTTTGTCTGGATTTTGTACACATGTAAAAAAATAAATAAAGAAAGACGATTTTTTTTCGTGCGAAAAATTTGGTTGATTACATTAGGAAACACTGTAGTATGACTGTATAGTGCCCTCCTTATAACAAGTTCTGGATCCGCCACTGGTCGCGTATAGAGGATTACACGTCGCTAAGAGAGGGATCCGTAGGTGGATCGTTGTACATAAAGCAATACAATATACCTCAATTTTCTGGCGAGTTATAATTTCTCGAACATACACCCGAAACGGGCTATAATTTAGGACCTCATCTTTATAATTATTGTTATTTTTTTCGTCCTGAACATTACCATTATTTACCGCATAACCAAGCAACCCAAAAGTCAATCTATTTTCATATTAAAACACACCACGTTTAATAGTCTCTTATCTTCATACTATAAACTACCATTTTTCTCTTTTTTGATATTAAAGAACACCACTATATATATTCTCTATTCTTTATATTGTATCCACATCGTCCTGAACATGCATGAAATATTTGCCACTTGACCTTACTGAAGCAACCAACAGTCGGTATATTGTTGCCACGTTAGTCTGTATTCCTTATTTTCATTTTTAATCCATTTTTCTTAGTTTTGTCTCATTCTTATTTCTGTAAATTCTTGTTTTAATTTATGCTTTCCTTTTTATAATAATCTTTCAGATATCTGACGCACTTACCTTACTTGAAAAGCACACATCAAGTTACGTTAATGGAAAGAAAAACAACAAAAATGATTACAATGGTGAAAACCTTGCTCAACTTATCACTGGCATATCAGTGATATCACACAATGAGTCAACTCAATTTTTAATTACAAAATTAACTGATCTTAAAATTGCTAACGATAGAATAGTATGAATGTTTCACCAATAATCTAAATCGCCTAATTTTTTGGGAAGAAAACATTTGGGGACCAACCTTCACATAATACCACTTTGCCAGTCTCCGTGTCTATTAAGAAATACAGAAGTTTACTAGTCATTGATGAAACCAAATACTCTTTGAATGCATGTTTGAATCAATCACATGGAAAAGATGATATGGATTTATCCCATACTGCATGATAACTTGTACAAAAAATAACTGAAAAGTGTATTCTCCTACTACAAACTATTAAAATATCCATCATGTATTAAAGGGCAGCTTCACAAAAACAACAACTTCGAATTCTCCTGTACATGTGAACCTTTATATAAAATAAGGAGATTGGTATGATTGTTTTAAATGAGGCAACAAAACAGCAGAGTTCAAATTACATGGATATATAATCACTGCTCTGCCTTCCATATTAAGAAAACTCCATACCATATAGTAAACTGAGAAGGGCCAGACATGTAAATGAGATACAACGCAAACGTGAAAACTGTTAAATTGTTTATATGATTTTTAATTTGTTAATACAAATCTTAATTCTCTGACAACAATGTGTTTCTTGATGTTTGTTTTATTTACTTAATATCTGTCTGTGTACCTTTTTTCGCTTTGTGGTTGCTGTCAAAATAATGTTAACCCATCATTTTTGATACTGTGATTTATTTATAATGATTGCAGTATGATACAATGAAAATTCGAATATTTATATAGATTATTTTTTAATTCTTCACATTTTACACATAACATCTGTGTCTCGATATCATCATTGGTTTGTCTACAAAATAAAAAGTAAATGTTAAAATCATATTAATGTTTGGTCACCAGCATAGCATATATGAAAAACAAAATGTTTAAAAAAAACACTATATAGAAATATACATTAAAAAATGTCTTGGTGCGCTACGGGATGCGAAATTATCTCGCTGTGATGACACGACCCATTCGTGGCTTTATGTTGTTTCCTGCTCTTTTGTCGGGTTGCTGTCTCTTTGACACATTCCCTGTTTGCATTCTCTATCAAAATCATGCATGAATTTTATCATTGTTAAAGGCCATACAGTTGCATATACATGCTCTCATTTGAACTTGGGGTTCATTGACACCTCTTTTCATTGATGCTGCATCTATTGTTTTACTGTCTATTGTTTTGCATAAAAACGAATTTTCAGTGTATTCCTCATGCCATGGTTTTGTTTCAAGGTTTAGATAGCCAATTGGTATATATTCACTGACAACATTTGTATTCTTTTATGGACTTTTAGTGTGAAAAATGCCTCTTAAAAGTGCAAAAAAATATTTTTCTTTTTTAAGTTGACCAGTCCAGACTTTGTTTACTAACAGTATATTTAAATTACTTTTCATAACAAGGTGTCCCACTTCTTATGTGTTTGTATAAGCTAAATGCATTTGTTTAAAAAAAAAATCGAGCATAAATCATGTTTATCGTTTGGTGTATGTACAAAATCAGTGGCATCTTCTAGATATACTTTGTTTGTTTTTCTTCTGCATATGGTTTTAAATTGCGTTCCCTCCTTCAAATGTGTACAACATTGCGCATTTCTCCTCTCCCCCCTTTTTTTTCACATATCAAGATGCAAACTCCCTTTAATATACACTACAAATAAATACAACAAACTGATCTTGGATGAAGTTCATATTTCGGCGTCATATCACTTTTCCATCAAGTATTTTTAAAGTTAACAACCCCAAAATGTATTTATAGCGTACAGACGACTGTTCGAGTGGTCCCAGTCAATACAAAAATTGCCATATGCACGGACATGCATGAAAGAATATAACTACTCGATGTTTCAGGTTGCATTAAAATTTATGTAACAGTTTGTGTTGTTATATCATCTTACCAAGGTTTGATGTGCTCAGTTATTTTCTTTCGCGGTCACGGAAGCCATGCAGTCTGGTGTTTTCCACGACTTGTATGTCGTCACAAAAAAAAATATAAATAGCTTTAAACAACAATCGGTACACTCGGGCTTTTCAATAGTATTATCCTAATATAATTTCTTCCGAAGTCAATAACCAACTTCTTGGTTATTCGTCTTGGACATTATCTTTAAAAACAAGCTAAAAGAGCCGATACTATTCCGAATGTCATAAATTACCATTTTTATATCACTTGTCATCCAGACGCTCTACTTTGAAAAATAAAGCGGCTGGATGATCGAGACTATCACACAGGTTGATAAGGACGATTACCAAACAAACAAATCGGATAATTCTGCGCCCTCTAACGGTCTATTTCTTTAACTGGTACCCGAACGTTATTGACAAGCAAGATTGACAATTTTAAAAAGTAGCCATACTCACCGAATATTTTACGCAGGGAACCAAACACAAGGATTTTACATGTGTGTATGTGAGATCCTCCGTTATTCAGAGCACCCCTCAACAGCATAAACAACATCCTCCTTCTTTGAGCTTTGTTGTAACATTTGTATGATATAACAAGGATTTGTATATCTTACTATACAAATCCTTGGATATAATATAAATATATTTATTAAAGGTATTGGTAACGGTCTGTCTGTTAAGTGATCGATTATAAACACGTGTTTATTGAGGATAAATTATATGGCCTTCCAAATACCGTTTCGATCCCTAACATCACTGAAGAGACATTTATTGTCGAAATCTAGATCTGGTGTACAAAAAAAATATTGACACCTTGTGTTTGTGGCATAACATCTTGGCCACAAGTATATCGTTTTCTGTTTAGTATTAAATTTTTATTAAGATCCATTTTGTTACATCTCGTGATCAATTTTATTTGGCAATCGCCAATGGCAGCCGGTCAGTATAGGGTTTAAGAACATCAGTTGTTCGACCTGTTAGTCAAATGCGTTTTGTTTAAATATGCTTTTTCACTTTTTTAGTCTTTTGGAAAATGTTGTTTGTGCTGTATTTAGACCCTTCTACAACGAAATTTGTTTTAAATGCACACGTATAAAAATTGCGGTTTTTATCCAACGCAACCATAGGTTTGAACGTAGTTTTCAATTTAGACTCGTATATACCCATGCTACTGAGATATCGTGACACCAAATCGCCTGCACTGTAGCCGTCCCGCTAGACCACATGACCACCTGGGCTTCACAATTATAAAGCTTTCCGTGGCCGTGTGTTACCTTTCCTCTGAGGCTTTTTACAATCAAAAGATAGAGGAAAATTTTCAATAATTTTGTTGCGCCTGCGACTAACAACAAAAGTAGGCGAGACACTGTGTTCCACGGAACCCTTGCAAAATATTATATTGAAAAGCACGTACTGTGGATTATTTCTTTTAGACGATTTTTCAATTTCACTTTGGGAATGGTGGTTTACAGGGTAGAAAAATCAAAAGTTTTGATATAATAAATTTCAGAGAGAGCTCGAGATTAAATATCATCAGGAAGTTCTGAAGAGTTTTTTTAGAATCCACATATGGTTAATACCACTACGCGAGTAAACAAGTTCACAGTATTTCTGAAGACCCTAGCTCTTTCACTGTGGCCAGAATGTTTGTCAATCTTATGGACAATTCCTTTGTAGAACATACAGATGAGTCGGTAATGTACCGTTATTTGTGCGGAATTTTGTGAAGCTTAGGTTTTCATTGAAGCCATGTAGGACTTAATTATTATTTGCCAAAATATCCTTGTGATATGTTTTTGTATGTGGGATTACCTAATTGCTGATTTTTATATCTTAATTCATTTACAAAATATTCATAGTAGTACGATAAACATACAAAAACAATATTATTTGAAGCTTTGTCTGCAGGAACAACGCCACATTTATCGCGACGAGATGATAGACCCTTCACAGCTTCTTTGTCTCTGAAAACGGACTTTGGTCGATCATTCACACAGTTTTTCAACTTATGAATTCGACGTTTTTATCAGAGACCTGATTGTGTTGACCCATTCTGGCAGTGTGTCCAGTTCATTTTTTTCTCGTTTAGTACATGCTTTGGCGTTGTCCTCAGTGGAATCCATAATTATTTTGAAGCTATTGATGTGTTGAGGTTCTTTAAACTTAGGACCATGAGATATGTTTAGATCGCCAGTAAAAACATTACCAAAAGGACTGTAAATTTAAGGCAAGTGGGAAGAGTCACATGTCGTTGTTTTTAGGTATTTTCAAGGTCCTGCATTGCTTGCTTATAGATAAATAATTTAGGCAGTGGCTATTTGACCGGCAAGATTTATAATAATTTAAAATAATTTTATCACAATATCAAGCATTAAAAATACAGGTACAATAAAAAATAAAAAATTGAAGATGTTCTTAACAAATAATTTACAACTTTATAATATTAATTTAAAGCATGAAAACACAATTGTGAATACATTATTAAAAATATTTTTTTCTAAAATATTTATAAAAAAGTAGATTTTCAAATCTGTGTAAAATCTATGGTTTAAATATCCTGCCAGTGATAACACTATTGTTACGCAAAACTACATCATAATTTAAAACAGACATGACAGACAATATTAATAGTTAACTTGTTTGCTATGAATTTTAATTGGACACATGAATTAATATTGGCAATTGTTATAAAACCAATTCTTTGCCTTTGGAAGTTGTTTTAGTCTAGCCATGCGCGTAGCTACGTTTACGTCAAAACGCCCGGGCGTACACTTGAATTTTGAAAATGAAAAAAAAAAAATAGAATAAGAAAATCTGGTTAAAAGCACATCAGCCGTGTGATTCTTCCTGCAGTGGATTGTAATTGTGAATAAAAAGGGGCTGAATTTACTTTAATCAACTAGATCCTATTATAGATTTCTTCCAATTTTCTGTAGAAGTTTGAATCTACTTTGAATTCTGCGTACTTTTCTTATATTTAATGCAATTAATTATCTGCTGAGATTCGATATGCCATTTGCATTTTTTGTCGAGCCTTTGATTTATGTCTAAAAAGCGAGTCAAAGTGTCGTTTGCGGCGTCAATATTAAGATTTCGAATGGATAAAGTGTTTTGAATGGCTCTCCGTGAAATTTTACGAAAGTTGGAAGAAAAATGTTTGTGATCAAAAGAGTATCCAGAGCAATATAGTAATGCTTTAATTTCCTCGCATTTAACGGATAAAAGGTATTCTTTCTGCAATTAATAAGTGGTCACAGTTTCGGCTTAAAGTTTTTTAATTCTTAATTACATTTTACTACTTTGTCAAACCTTTATCGAATTTTATAAAAGTTTGGAAGAGGTTTTTTTTATGATTAATGTCTGAAGCAAAGTTTTGAAAGCATTTGTTTTTGCTCATTTTCTGGTCTTTACTCACAACCGGACTCTTCTTTACGCAATTAATTGTTTTTTCATGATCAATTTATAAAACTTCATAAATTGTCATGAAATATTGGCACACTTTAATATTCTAGATCAAGAAAAAATATAAAAAGAGAATTTTAGTTGTTTTTTTAAACAATTTAAGGGACTGATAAATTGATTCACTTTTTGTGGGAAGAAATAATAGGTGTTCCAGGGAATTCTTATATTGCACCTGTTAGAAATAAATTTTCATGTCCATTAAAAGGTGCTTTTGTCGAGTGTATGCTCACTCAAACATATTTGAAAGTAATATTGGTTTGGACATTTTCTCTAAAACCAATGACCACTAGCTTCCAGTTTAACACGATGAATAAGTTAAACATATTTCAAAATTAAACATAAAAAATAAACCAATTAGATTCAAAAGTATGTTGCGATTAATGAATTTTTACTGACAGGAATGGTAGATCTCATTCTCGATAATTCGATAGCTTTCGGGGACTTCGTCCCCTCGAAACACTACCAGCAGGTGCTTTGACATTGAGCGGTTGGTGCCCTCTCAGACCCCTCGCCAAGGTTCGGGCGTACACATAAAAATGACCCAGCTACGCCACTGCTAGCTCCAGAAAATTTTTGCCACTCCAAACAGGAACTACACATTATACTGGCTTCCTTTGAATCTACATCATGTGGCCAAAATGATGTGTACTCAAAGCCGGGGGTAAGTCATATGGCAAGGGGTCTTGGGGCCGCTCAAGGTCCCCAGAAGCTATGGTGTTAATAGGGGAAAATCCTGCATTCTCGCAATTTCCTGGGACTTAACATGACCTCACAATAATCATACTTTCAGCAGTTAAAAATCCACTTTTGAAACTAAATATTTGATAAATAAAGTTGAGGAAAAAAATAATTTCTCTATGTTTTAGTCTTTTTTCAACTTTTAATTCTCAAATATAATTATAAAAACAAGGACCATTTCCTTTTCTTTCTTATACTGAAATAAAATGTGTCAGATGATTTTTTTCTTCACGGTTTATGTTCAAAAGACTAGCCAGATAATTGCTTGATTATAATTGTATTTCTCAAGTCTTCTCATGGTACTGAAAGACCATTCTGTCATTGCATTGGCAACACAATCACAATGCTGGTTCCGTAAATAAAAAGAGTATACTAGTTCTGGAATGTAGTATAGCTACAAAGTGACTATTATATTTGTATTTCACTTTTTAATATATCTTATTACTTCTATTCTATTCTTTCTTCATTTTTGTCAATTTTTTTTGTATATGTACGCAACATAGTTTCTTATTTTTTTAAAGATAAGAAGTTTAAGTGTTTATATGAGCAACAGTAACACAAGTTTTTAAAATAAAATTTGATATTTAATTATTATACTTAAATTTTAATTCCAGTGAAATAGAATTTAATCAGAGCCGGCTAAATAGCAAATTTGCTATTTTGCCGGTGCCGGTCAAATAGCCAGTGCCAATAATTTAAGGTGCAATGGTTTTGTTGTAACTGTAGAATGTATAGGATACAATAGGAACAGACTAATTTTGATTTTTTTCTGTTGAAAAATTGATTTTGAAAATAAATTGGAATTTTAGTTGTTACCACTTAGGGGTGAAGAACGTTGCTGATGTTGATAGCATCAATTCCTTTATAAGTGAACTAAATAGGAATTCCCTCTTAGTCTTTTCATTATGCAAAAGTTCCGATCTTACTCATTTTCATCTATTTGTGCATGAAGTTGATACGCACTTTTTATCAACAAGGCTTTGGTATCTTCCAATGAACTTTATTTGAAACATTTTTTTGACATAACCTTGGCTCATCAACTTTCTGCTCAGACAGTGGTGACGTTTTATAAAATCTGAGTAGCAACTGCAAGCTCTTTAATACTGATTGAGTTGCAAAATGTATATCCCATTTGCAGGTGATGTTGGTATATTGCTGCTAAGGTGGCGAAAATGTATAATTTTAAAATTAAAATCGCCTCGCTTGTCATATCTTCTGGTATTGAGATGACCACTTTTGTCAAATTCGAGGTATACATCTAAAAATGTTAAAAATGAGGCGAAGGAAGTTGTGTATGTTGTTTCTTTAATTTCTAGTTTTTCAGGATATATTAGTGGAACCCGATCAGAAAAGTTTGGATTGTTAATGAATGGAAAGAACATCATTAATATATCTGAATGTGAAATTAAATGATCGGGCTTCCTTGATTTTCCTGTATTTGACAATAACTCCGACTCATATGAAAATAAGGAGAGGTCAACAAGGACAGGCGCACAGTTTGTTCCCATAAGAATGCCGATAACTTGCCGAAAAAGTCTACCTCTAAATTCAACAAATATGTTGTCAATGAGAAACTCCAGCATATTTATACTGATCACTTGTTCCTCTGTGTAGTATGTTTTACCTTATTGTTAACTGTTAACAAAATATGCCGTATGGTATCCCAAAGCAATAAATTTATAGCGCATGCTGCCATATTTATATTAAAAAGCATTGTGGATTATTTCTTCTAGACTATTTTTCAATTTCACATTGGGAATGGTGGTATATACAGGGTTGAAAAATCAAAAGTTTTGATATAATTAATTTCAGAGAGATCGAGACTAAAAATTATCAGGAAATTCGTTAGAGTTTTTTTTAGAATCCACTTATGGTTAATACCACTACGCGAGTGAACAGTTTCACAGTATTTCTGAAGACCCTCCTTCACTGAGACCAGAATGTTTGTCTATTTAAGTGGTCATTTTTATAAATTTCCCGTTTACAAAAGTTTGAATTTTTCGAAAAACTAAGGATTTTCTTATCCCAGGCATAGATTACCTTAGCCATATTTGGCACAACTTTTTGGAATTTTGGATCCTCAATGCTCTTCAACTTTGTACTTGTTTGGCTTTATAAATATTTTGATATGAGCGTCACTGATGAGTCTTATGTAGACGAAACGCGCGTCTGGCGTACTAAATATTAATCCTGGTACCTTTGGTAACTATAATGGACAATTTATTTGTAGAACATACAGAAGAGCCGGCAATGTTCCGTTGTTTGTGAGGATTTGTGAAGCTTACAAGTCGAAAACGACAAGGAAATCAACAATAAAAACTTATACTTTCGACAACATCGTTTCCATTCCCCGTTCACGCCTGCATTCTATGCATCCCTTGTCAAGTGCATAATATCTACAACATTTGAGAAAATTAACAGGCAGTGAAAAAAAGAAAAGTTCTAATGTAATGTAACCCTAGCGAACGATGAAGATGTGAAAGAAGGTCATCAAAATTTTCAGAGGGCGATCTAGATTTGCAATTCTCTCAATGAATTTTAGCAAATTCTATCGCTTAATGTTTCAAAAAGGAAACAAAAAAGTTTCCTCTATAAAACCAATATAAAATAACTGTGATTACATTCATGTAATGTATTTTACCAGAAAAATAAATACATTGACCCACAAGTCTTATACAGAAGTTTAAGAAAAATCTATCGTCGAACATTTAAAAGCCCCAGCTGCCTAAAGTGATAACGACTTATAAACACGAACCCCACCATCAACTTCACTACATTGAACTCTTGGTTTAAAAGTTCCATTGTAGGCAGCAACCCTCTTTAAGGTATATCATGATCGGAAATGCAACCTCTGGAATATCGTATCAACGGAAGAAAGTATATATACACAATATATACATACTACAATGCAGGAGCTGAATCGTCTATTATAATTATGCAAAGTTTGTTTTCAACTGGCCATCATTGTCAATTTCTAGATTTAAGTCAAGATATGAGACAGTCTTAACAATATCTGTTGTATCCTTAATGTTATGTTTTATTGCCAATTGAGAGATGCATCCATAAGTCACCAAACTTTGAATTACTTAGTATTCAGTGATAAGACATCATCTATATCATGTAATGTTAAGTTAAAAATCATGCTGGCTTCTTTTCATTCTTCTTCAGAAGCTCTTGTATGAAGTCTGTCTCATATGAATAAAACCAGTCGGGAATGCTGATTATAAGTTGCAAAAAAAAAGTCCTCGAGAAATCCAGCATCATGACAATGTCAGTTTCAGAAAATTATTTTTTTCAATCAAAATCATTATGGTTGTTTACCAATTACGATTTTCCCCTCTCTAAAACAAGATATTTGTATCTATGGTGCACATTCTTTTTTATGAAACATAGCAAAACCACTTCTGATAATATCTTGAGTAAACCTTTCTTAAACCCATCCCATAGCCTTGCTTTCTTTAAATTTTATACAGCATGTATACCATGTTGAAAAAAAAACATTTATCAAATTTAGATAGTACATTGATCTAAATGTAATGACTGATTTTTATTGGTGGGATCAGAACATTATATCTGAAATGCTGTTCGTAGTGACTGTGAAACCAAATTAACTACAATGTATGTATATTTTTTTTGTAAACAATATATTTGCAAAGCAATATTCAAAAAGATGAAATGTACCATTATCATTTATTGACTTCAAACAATTTTACAAGCAGCAACAGAAATATAAATAACATATAAATAGTTTTCACAAATATGAATTATCCTGTAAAAAATGTTATCACAGAAAATGAAATACAACCGATATAAAAAAATAAAAGAACTAAAATATGTACAGCAAAATTATATTGAAGAATTCTAAAGCCTTACCAGCTTATGGAATGTTTGTTTATGTAAAAGGTGACATGAATTACAGCATAAAATATACTAGACATTCTGAGTTATTCAACACGACACTAATTTCGGTATCATATAATTATCTATTTTTTGTAATGCCCTAAAATTGTAAATTAACTAAAATTTAAATAGAAAATGTATGATAAAGATCTGACCACGACAATAATTATCAAATCATATAGATTTTTTTTATTTGCCTTGAAATACAGTTAAATTCATAGATACCAATTCAACTAAAATTATATGTGCTATTTGCAATAAAGAAGTAATGTGGTTTAAAAGAAAGAAAGGGGATCAAGATTTACAATTTCATATAGATAATATTGATTAAAATAATTTCAAGACAAATAGAACAAACATTAATTATCATGCTTATTATCTAAAACTTCCTATCTTTTTTAAGGGGGAAGGTGTTCTAAAATTGTAAATGTAAAAGGAGAAGGTTCGATAAGGCCTTAATATAGACTCATTTCCATGTAGATTTACTTCAAAATAGGATTGACTAAATTAAATATGGTAATGAATCATAGCTAAAACAAATGAATAGATAGGAAATAGGTCTTTTTGTTGAAAACTTGCATATTAGTGTTCATATCATGATGTCACAAGTAGTAGACTTTTGATTGATCATTGAATTTTTGGACTAGAATATAGATGTCATATGTCAACAAAAAAGTTGTTTTAGCATGTTTGTTATATTATTCTAATTATCTTACTTCCATTTTTATTTTTGTGAATCATGTGCTCTTTGTTTCCTAGGCCTTAATTGGGTTAAAATCCAGAAACTTTTATTTCAAATTTCACTAAAAAAATCTTTGTTGGTGAATTTGGGTAGTAACTATTTGAATTTATAAGAAAAAAGCTCTATTCAACTTTTTAACATATCTATGCATCAACTTGAAACAATTTTTATCTTGAAAAAGTGGACTTCATATTCAGGGTCAAATGAAGCACCTACCAAACATACACTTTTGTTTAAATTGCAGCAGTATCCAGTTAAAAATTTCCCCCTAAATTCAAGTATTTTTTTTTTAAATCTCCCCTAAAAAATCACAGATTCTTCCATTCCTAAAAGAGTCAATTTTTTTTTTTACATTCCTTGTACATTTGTATATGTATTAGAGTTATATCAATGTTATAAGCTAGTGCAATTCTAGTCAGGGAAAATGACAGTTGTTTCCATTCGTTTGGTGTTTTGGGCTTTTGATTTGCCAATTTTGGCCATTTGTTAAGGGACTTTCTGATTTGAATTTTTCTTTGAAGTCCATAGATATAGGAAGATGATGTGTGAGTGTCAGTTTGTTTGTCTTTTTTCTAATAAAACAAATGATTTAACATTCATGATCCCCAATTTTGTTTAGTTTTAGTATTATACAATCTAACATAATGACTTATAAAACAGGTAATACATCCAAAATGGCATCCCCATCATTGTTCAGGTGCATGTACAGTTCATCATTACCAATTGACAAAACTCATGTTAGTAGTGAAGTTGTTAATCACATCTAAAGTAATGTCAAATTTTGATCAACTTAGGTTAAATTTAACAATTTATCTGTCTTATTTAGGGTGTTAAGTTGCCTTCTTAAATTATAATATGCATAAATATCTATTTGCAGTTATGTTCCTATGTATTATGTATAATACTTGTGTATTACTACTTTTTTTCTATTAATGAATATTAACAACAAAAACAATCTACATTAACATGATAAACAATGCATAACAATGTGTATTTGGCAGTACCATGCAGTGACTTCAAGGCGCCTAATAAACCCTAATGCTGAGATCAATTTACAGAAAAATAAATAATGTTAAAATGTCAAGAATCCAAATGCTCTGATGAAGTGAGAAAAACATGAAATAACACATTGCTGTATAAAGTTATTTCACTTTATTTTTATGATTGCACTTGAACTGTCCTGAACACATTCTCTGCGAACAATAGCCTGTCCAATTTAAACATCAAGGGTTTCATGCAAGAACCTTTTAAATTTCATTAACAATCAATCTTAAAAATGCAATATGATCCTTGAATGATACTTAGTCTTATGATGTGAACATGACTTTTTTGGTGTTTTTTATTACCTTTTATAAAACTGGGAAGTCTGGATTAAAATTAATTTCTATTAATGTTTCAAACATGCATTAATCATATATAAAAACGTATATTAATACATTTCAGGTAGCCTTACAGATGTTTTAAATTTGAAAAACAATGGGTACAGTTTATTAACACCGAAACACCAAAAGGTTTTATAATCTAGTTGAGCAGACAATTGTTCCCTTGTAACATAAACCTCAACTGGTGTTCAAATCCAAATATGTAAATAAGTGTGTATGTTTTCCTTAAATAAAACCTAAGGACCCATGTTACTTGTCGCTTCATGCATTTTTAGCCAGATTCCAATTTCAAGTTTTATGTTTTAATACTAACAAAAGCAAGTCTAATGAAATAACAGCAAGTCAAACACAATACATATTGTAATATATAGGCAAGATATGCTGGACTTAAGTTGATTATCGTATAGTGGGTTATTTTCGTGGCGTGTAAATTTTCGCTTTTTTCACAGATTGAACAAAATAGCCACAATAGATTCCTTCAATTTCAAGCGTACATACAAAGGTATTGATGAAAGTTTTGAATCCGCCAGAATAATAACCACCAAAATATTTCATCTACCTTATTTAGGGTAAATCGTGAAATTTTACACCCGCGAAAAGAACATGCCATACGGTATCAGAAAGCTATTTACACAACCCTAATTTATAATCATCTCATATCTGTAAAAATATATTCTTGTCGACTCTTGAAATATCACATAATGGTATAAATAAATATTCTTCCTCTAAAGAGGGTTAACTCAATAGTTACAACTAATCTTACTCAAACAATAAATACAAATTAACAATTCAACAAAGTACATAAAATATCTTAACTATAGCTACATACACACATTTATATACAAATTAAAAAAGTACATAAATTATATGTGTGAGTGACATATACAAATTAACAAAGTACATAAAATATCATAACTACAACCAACATATACACATTACTATTTACATACCTATCTATGTATGTATAAATCAAAGAAATAACATATAATTTGTTTTTCATGACAAATAAAAAATCTGTTTCTCTCATCATTTTTTTTAACATAAACATATTAACTGTTTTAGTAGTGCAAAGTTTCTGTTTTGATCAAATAATCTTTGATTTATATTTTATGGAATTCAATTACATGTATATTCAATTTTAATTTAATAAATTTTCAAAAATATAAATATCTTTTTGAAAGTTCACATTTACTTCAAGTTCATCAATACATTTATTGCAAGTTAAATCTTTAGATTTTATATTGCGATCAGTACAATTCCATCATCAGTAATATAATTTTCAATGACACAACTTTTCAACAATAACAGAGTTCCCCAGACAACAAGCAACTAGAGTATTTACTGTATTCAAAAAATTCCTCACATAAGATAAGGATTTGTATTGTCTCAATAAACAAATTTAAAAAAAAAAATCTATAAAGGACATGAAAAACAACAGTTATGTTAAATTATTGTGTTAATATATGTTGGTCACAAACTGTAAAGTTTCTACAGCAATAAAATATTTGATTTGTTAATCAGGGGAGACAATTATTGGCTTCAAATACAAACATTACTTAATATCAAACAAGAATGTAACTGGAAGATAAAAATGGCCACTCACTAAGACTACAAGCTACTAAACTTAATTGTTCATGATTATATACAAAACAGATACAACTGTTAAACAGGAAGACAACGATCAGGCTGACTTATTTTAAGGAATATTGTAACTTTCATACTTTTTTAAAACTCCTATTTAGGTATCAAGACTTGTAAAATCAAACATTAATAAAGACCTGATCAATTACTAACAGAATTCCTTAATTCAAAATTTTAATTCAAACTTTTAGTCTGATTATGAGTAGAACTTTTTTGTCACAAAATATATATACATGTATCAGTGCAGCATTTATATATTATTCAATAAGACATTGTTTAAAATATACATTGTATATAACAATGTCAAGAATTGTTTAAGTTTTTAGGAAATAATGAATCTGTTTTAATACCTGTTGAAATTTTTGAGAAGTCTTTAGATAAAGATTTAACAGACATGATGGCCTCTTTTGTAGAAAGCGGTTTACTATTGTCAGATTTCCCGACACCAAAATAATTTGTGTTTACTCCAAGTTTATTCACTTTTTCATCAATTTTTCTACATTCTTCTGTTGTTTCCTTTATTCTTTCAATCTTTGCTTTTTCATAAGCCTGTAATATGAGAAATGTAGTTGTAAATTCAATATTCAAATTCATTTTCAAAAAAATATATTCCGGCTTCATATTCAGAAAGTATTGCATATACATTTTGTATGACACTGAAAGAAAAAAATAGCTCTGGATTGACTGAAAAAAATAATTTTAGCCGTGAGAATGTTGGGTTTGCAATGGAAAAAATAAATGCATGTGGTTTGATATATAAAATAAGTTTAAAGAAAATACATTTTATCAATGAATAAGAAACAATTTCCTGAATGTTATATTCTTGATTGAAATATATATATATTCAAATAGGCATAACACATATTAATGTAGTAATGAGAATACATGGGTTTTTTTAATATCTCAATACTAAGGGAGATAATTTGCTGTTTTTATGGTTTTTTTTATAAATCATGCAATGATTGTGGAATATTCAGTAAGTCATATTTTCATTTAGTAACTCAAAAGATGAATTCACAAAATTCTTTAAAGTCTGATTGGTCAGTGAATAATCAATATTACTTTGTACAAAAATTTTAATATGCAATAATCTTAACCATGTTAAGTTAAAACAAATGTCAACAAATAAAGTTTTGTAAACAATTATTAGTTAATTATGAAAATTTAAATAACAATTCATTTAAATGCAGAATTGCTGCTGACTAGTACTGGCATGGCAGTCAGTGCATGGCTGATGGGCCTCAACCTCCATCAGCAATAAATCCATAAAACTGAAGTTGTAACAAACCTTTTTTCTCTCCTCTGCTTGTTTTTGTTTCTGGAAAATCTCTTCTGATGATTTTATTTTGTTTACTTGTGATCTTTGTTGGTATTCTAAGAAACGTGCTGGTGGTTTTCCAGATTTTGGTCGAATATCCTCAAATTTAATATCAAACACAATGCAATCTTGTCCGTCTTTATTTACATTTTCTGAAGCATCCATTGTCTTGGTAGTTCCTACCCTACTTGTGAAAATTTGGTCCCTGGAAAGCAAAAAAAATATTGGTAAAGCATCAATTATTTTAATACTTGTAGAGTTTTCCTGAAAAAACATTCTGTATATCAATCTGTAACCAAATGTATGAATTTTGGGGGCATACATGTACATGTACATTGTACATTATTTTTCTAAATTTCTAAACAAAATGGAGGTTTTAATTTCTTATTTTGTTTTTGTGCAGAAGATTTTCAATGAAACATGTACATGTAGTGAGCGTTACCATATTTCAATGTTAAAATGCGGATTCATTATTGTTTGTAGGATACCAATTTCCATGGGTATCGTGGGTACAGGTCAACTACAAATACTACATTGTAAGTAAGAACTATTTTGGCTTTGTAATATTATTTTTTCAATATAAAAAAAATGAATGTCCTGTAAATTTATATGCTTCTGATTGAATCAAAAAAGGGTTGAAGACATGATTTGGGAAGACATGTACATGAATGCATGTCAGTAATAACAGACCTAAAAACAGGTACACTGAGCAACTAGTATACTGGGTTTACGCCATTTCAGTGGGTAACGTGTTATTCTTCATATCCATCTTCAGGTCGAGCTTAAGACTGAACAAATATGTTACAAATAAATAAAATTCAGGAGTCGATTTCACAAAAAAACTTACGACCAAGATTGATCCTAAGTATACAGTTTGTTCTTAAGTTGTACATTGTACTGTTATACCACTGTCCCAGGTTAGGGGGAGGATTGGGATCCCGCTATCATGTTAAACCCCATGACAATATTTAAGCATCACAGTGTCTGTCCCAAGTCAGTAGCCTGTAATTCAGTGGTTGTCGTTCATTTTTTTAAATAAATAAGGTCGTTAGTTTTCTCGTTCGAAGTGTTTTACATTGTCTTGTCTGGGCCTTTTATAGCTGACTATGCTTTTTGGGCTTTGCTCATTGTTGAAGGCCATATGGTGACCTATAGTTATTAATGTCTGTGTAATTTTGATCTTTTGTGGATAGTTGTCTCATTGGCAATCATACCACATCTTCTTTTTTAAATACTGAACTATGAATGACTTAAGACCAATCTTAGTCGTAACTCCATATATCTAGCTGCATACATTCATTGACACACAGTTGTCTGTTACCTCCCACCTCCAACCCATGCATGTGGTTTTAGGTTAACAAAAATCCAAAAGCCTAGATTTTAAAATTCCACCAGAAAGGAGAGGGCATTACACATGTATTTTTACCTTAAATACCAACTTAATTGAACTTCTGAAAATTTATATCTGAATGCACCTAGAGTACAGTATTATTTTTTACTAAAATTGTACAATAAAAAAAAGAGCATACCACTTCAACATTTTATATAAAATTATATAGATTTCACAAAACTAAAGGGTACAATCAGGAACATACATGTATACATTGACGTTAGATAAATATACTGTTCCCAGGTACAATTAATGTCATCAAAATGTGAAATACATTTCATTTGTTAACTTTCATAATTACATTGGTTGCAATGAACGTAACATTGATTTCCCAGTTAAATAAAAACCAAAACATTGATAACGGTTGATCAAAAAGTTTTCTAATAATTCATAGGCTTGTATCTTCTCAGTAAAGCAAGATATGGATAATCATCTTTATGAAAATTTGCTGCAATTACTTGTATCAGGTCCTTTCACGCCCAATACATTTTCGCACCCTTCACGTTCGCACCTCGCACATTTGCTCCCAAAGTCCGTTCGCACCCAATTTGAAATGAAATTCCAGTTGAATAATTTATTATGAAAAAATCAAGATTGTTGTTTGTGATTGATTTGATGTAAATACTGCATGTATTTACAAAATGTAACTTGGTATGAATAAAACATTGTTTTTTGTTTTTTTTAAATAAAACATTGTTGATTTTAAATGAAAAACACAAAAGATTTTAACAGCTTGGTCATTTTGATCTGAAACAATGAAACATAAAGTTTAAATAGCAATACACTAACCAAACATGCTTAAAATTTATTCATCACAAAAAATATGTTGTAAGAGTCTCACTTTATTTTGAAACATATGATGAAATAAAAGTTAGCAATTATACATACCAAAACAAGAATAAGATATATTCAACACAAAAAAAATTTTTTGTCTCACTTTAATTTCAGACAATGACAACAAATATACTTACATGTATATGAATACACATGCCAAAACTTGATTACAAAGTTTATAATTTTGAAAACAAAAAAAACAATAAAAATTTGGAGCGAATGTGTAGGGTGCAAATGTAACCGGGTGCGAACGGGAATGGGCCTGAACGGACCCAATTCCAATTTTCAGGAATATGTGCCATTTTATGAAAAAACACTCAGTTAAGAAATTTTTCTTTTTTAGCAATACTTAAATGATTACTCAAAGGAGGTATTGTTAATCATTTTGGGGAAACAGTTCCTTCTGTAACTCATCTAATAGAACCTGCCGCATATCATTTTTTTTTTATCATAACCCATTTTTGAGGGGTATTTTTGGGGGACTAGTCCCAACCTGTTTTTGAACTGTTTAATGGGCAATTTGTTTTTATCTTTTTTCGACATACCTTTTCATACGATTGCAAATTTGTCCACAGATTGGATGCAAACTGACTGTATTTCCTGAAAAGGATTTGTTTAAGTCAGTCAGATATCTGTTTGAAATCTTTGAAATTGTTGTGAATTGGTATATAATAAGCCTAGGATAGGTTAGTTGGGAACATACCAGTTAAATAAATATTCTGCACTAGTTGTTTACATTAACGACAGTTCCGAATGTCTAAATTGAAAAGATAGATTTTACTGCTTTATAGTTACTGTACTTATTTGAAAAAAAGTTACTCAAATATAATTGATTGCATTAATAATCGATAATATCAATATTCATAGCCATTGAATATTACATAAATATCATTATTATTTACTTTTTCAAGTCTTTTATTTATGTGATGAAATTAAAATCGTTCACTTATTCTGAAAACTCTTTCGGAACTACTCAGATGTTTTCTACCCTAAACGCTGTCTGCTACAATAGTTTCTGGCATGGAGCAAAATGAAGATGAAGAAAAGAAAATTGACCTGTTCCGAGAAACCCCTGTTAGATATTTAGGTCTGAACAGTTTAAAAATTGTAATTTAGACTGAAGTAAAACCAAATGTCTTAAAATATATATTATACATAAGTTATTACACCTTACATGATCTTATATAGTTAATGGAATCCGGGTCCGTTCGCGCCCATTCACGTTCGCACCCACTCATGTTCGCCCCCTTTCACTTTCGCACCCCACATGTTCGCACCCAAAGTCCGTTCGCACCCTACATGTTCGCGCCCAATTTTAATTGGTTTTGTGTTTAATAACTTTGTAATCAAGTTTTGGCAAGTAGTATTCTTAAAAGTATAATTGATTTCATTGTCTCAAAATAAATCGAGACAGCATTTTTTATGTGTTGAATAAATCTTAATCATGTTTTTGAGAGTGTATTGTTAAAGAAAATAAATTATTCCTTTCTAATTTTAAAAAGTGGGATTCTGTCAACGTTTTATTTTGTGTTGAATAACACTTAATCATGTTTTGTTTAGTGTATTACCTATAACTTTGTTTCATTGACTTGTTTCAAAATGAAGTGAGATTCTGACTACGTTTTTTTTGTGCGTTGAATGAATGTTATCATGTTTTGGTTTATATTATAGTGTTATAGCTATATTTTATTATTTAATTGTTTCAGTTCAAAGGGACCAAGCTGTTAAAAACAATTATCTTTTGTGTTTTTCATTTTAAATATTTAATCTTTTACTCATACCAAGCTATAAATACATTCAGTAATTACATCAAAGCAATTAAAACAAAAATCATCATTTTCCAATTATTCAACTGGAATTTGAATTAAAATTGGGCGCGAACGTGTAGAGTGCGAACGGACCTTGGGTGCGAACGTGCGAGGTGCGAACGTGTAGGGTGCGAAAGTATATTGGGCGCGAACGGACCTGATACCTAGTTAATGCAGGATAGTCCAAATCAAAAATGACTCCACTATCCAGTCTTACTAATTATTACTCATCTAAAAAAGAGATGTGGTATGACACAACGCTCCCCAATAGACAGAATGATGCAGAAATTAACAACTAGGGGTTACTTAGCTGCAGAACCGTAGCTCATAGGTCCTTATGTTATTTTTTGACTATTTGCGGACCATCAAAAAATAACATAAGGACCTATGAGCTACGGTCCCGCAGCTAGAGGTTACTGTACCGTCTTTAACAATGAGCAAAGCCCATACCACATAATTTAAGTCAGTTTTACCAATACAAATTTAAAGGACGCCAGAATCACACAGACCATGCAAGGGCTGTATAGCCAGTCAAGGTCCTTAAAAACTTCCATTTGTTGTAGTAAAAACAACTGAAACAAGAAAACTATTGGCCTAATTAAAGACCTCATAAAAAGTCAGAGAAAAAAAACATGACCTTGTGCAATAGCAACATACTGGAATCAACAGATTGAAGATTCATGAAAGTGCATATGTACAAAAATGTATATATAAAACAATGATAAATTATTTAGTTTGCTTTTAATTTACAAATAACAATTAATTGATAATAATAACAATAAAACAATATTCAAAGATCGAATTACGTACAGTGTTGAATTCATAACTTCTTCAAACAAGTTTATTTAAACATTTTAAAGAATCGATAAGTTTACCAGGATCCCTTTCTAAATTTCTGGTCGCGGTAAATAACATCTGATTAAAAATGAGGAAGTGCTATCCCTTTTAAAATAAGTTTTCTACAGGTACAACCAAACTTCAAAACCAAATCTTTATATTAATAATAATACATACATATTTGTATATTTAGGTTATGCTAATGAGGTTGGAGAAGCTTTTAGATCAATGGTGAATGTTAATCTGGTACGGTTTACATATGTGGTTGCTAGTGGTTACGTGGTAGCAGACGCAGTTCACAAGGGTCAAGAGGCATCACAGGTAAGATAAATATAGATATACAGTGAAACCTGTTTTAACTATAAGAGACTAGTTACAATCACAGTTCTCATTGTCTGGAGCTTGGTTGACTCAAAATTTCAGATGATTTGAAATTTTCACGTGGTCCTGAGCTTTTTTCCATGTAAATGGATGTATTTCGACTCCTGATGAGTTTTTTAGGTGATCACCTTTATCCTTACATTATTCACCTAATGAGTCCAAATTGGATGAGCTGAAATTTCACCAAAGCATTAAAAATTCATTATTTATCTCAAAATTAATACAAATATATCAAAACATGGCCTCTGGATTCAAATGGATTGAAGAGTTTTATCTGACAATACACATGTAATTAAATTTCTAGTCACTGACCACTGTATTGATTTATGACATGCTACATGTATTTCCATGAGTATTTACCTAAGATTATCTTTTATAGAATTTTTATAGATAATTAGTGATACATTGTTAATGTTCATGAAAAAGTATTTAAAATATTTACAAAAAAAGTAATTGTGATTTACGCCAAGGACGTATGTAAGTTATATGTCCTTGTTTTTTTTACATCCTTGTTTAAGCTAATGAGCTTGAATGCAAATTAAGTGAGGATAAGATGATCACCTAAAAATTAATAAATCAACATCTTTAATCTTGTTGTATTTTCTTTTGAACATGTTGAACAGAAAGAGTGGGATGAAACAAAAAATAAATCAATAAATTGAAAATGAAGAGAAATATGAATTTTCTAAAATCTCTTGTATCCTAGAACATCAATTTTGTCAACTTTAAATGACCTACATTCGTATGTAATGCTAAGATCGATTGGAAATCACTCTCTCTGTCAAAAGCCATTAGAAAAAATTGTAACTGAAACAATTAAAGTCATATGAAACGAGTGAGTGGTGAAAAATAATTTTTGTCCAATTCTTGAACCAATACATGTATACATCATAAACTTAGTCCTCTGTGCATGATTTATCATTATTTTCGCAAATATATCATATAATCGTCATTTTTTTTTCTCTCTGTTTGTTATGATTTAACAAATATGACTGCTCATTAAATGCCGTGTTTTGAAGCCGAGTTTTACCGATTGTCACCTGATAGTAAACAAATCACAAAAAGCATGAGTATTGAGCACGTGTTTAACATATTATTTCAATGACAGATCCATGCGTATTGTGGTCACCGGATTTTTACGACTACGAGGAGGGTTATGCTCATGTCACTATGCATACAGAAAATATGTCGGCAAATTGCTTCCTGGAAGCAAGTAATTAAAAATAAGTAAACTTCTTCTAAATGTGGACATATTAAAAAAAATTCCTCAGAAAGAAGTATTTGTACATAAGTTGTATAATGAAAAATATCCATTTAGTTATAAAAAAACATATGCATATTTTTTTTTAATTTGAGGTTTCTTATGACTTAAGTTAGTAAAAATAATGTTATTATAATAATGAAAGACCAGGACTTACAAATACATCACTCTGATACCAGAATAGCAATCCCCATCCCATATTTATCTGGACTTATTTTAGCTTTACCAAGCTAAGCAAGAGTTGTGTCCCTTGGTCAAAACTTCTGGTTTTCGTTTGAGTCAAACTGTGTGTATCTTGAAATATTTCTCTGGTCCAGCTGACTTTGAGATAATGAGAGTTGACTGTATTATTAGGGAGATTAATGAAGTGGTTTCATAAGACAGGTGGTCTTTTTATACAGTTTCAATCTATATTCGCGTATGGTCGGGGTTATTAACAGGTACATATATGCTTACCTCTTTATATAACCCGTCTAGTTGTCACGTCATTAAAAAGACACTACCAAAGGTCATTTTTTCATTAAAAATTATTAATAACAAGATTAACAAAATAAAATAAGCAGTTTCACACATTAAATTTCATCACTAGTAAAACTTTATTAACAACATTTTTTTTCATTACCGATATTTTATTACGAGTGAATGCATTGCAAAATGTCTACCTGGGAAAATAACTTTCAAAAATATTTTAATGAACCGTTACACAAGAAGTCAACTGTTTTACTATAACCTGGCGTAAAAGTCTAATAAATTGCTTACTTTTGCAGCGCAATTTTCATAATTTTTCATACTTATACGAGTTTTGTTTTAAAAAAAAAATACGAATGACGTCACCGTCAAGGACACTAGTTTATTTTTTAAAGTTGTCTAGTGATATGATGTACTTCAGTCATGTTACGATATTGGAGATCAAGATTTTTTTCACCGTAGACACATCGGAATGACCCAGGACCAAAGAAAAGCTATGGTACCGTGTGGACGTAAATGTCACCCTACGCATACATGCAAGACTACAATTACCGATGAAAACTAACTTTGTCATCAATATTTAATGTTATTTGAATTGTAAATAATACGATTGCATTTAGCAATCATTGTTATTTTATAAAGTTTTCTCATGCATATTATTGAAAAATATACCTATATGGTCCAAATACTCATATGGTCCGGCCCGTTTATAACCAAACGAGTATATACTCATATGGTCCGACCATACGCGTACTTTTGGACCATACCTGTATGGTCGGACCATTTGAGTATACGCATATGGTCATGACCATACGCGTATGGTCCAAATACTCCCATGGTCCGCAACATAAATACACATACATGTACTGATATATCTAACAAATAATGTCTTTGTTATCATTGATATACATGATATAAGATTATATAGATTTTTAAAGAGTGTTATTTAACAAATTAATAGTACTTTATACTGCAATCAGCTATTCTACTATACAGATAAAGCTATACGTATTTATAAACGTAAGCTTTATACGTCAATGACCCCAACTAACCTATAAGCCCTGCCTCCTTATTGTATTTCATCAACAACGTCACGACCATGACAACGTAAAGTAACAATGGTCAAACTTTTATGAATTTAAACTATTATGTCTTCAAATTGGTTATTTATATACCATGTTTATCAAATGTTATCAATTAAGTTCATTTTTCCTTTCTAATTTCTTAATATGTTAATGTTTTACCGCCTGGACTACGCTCTTAGGGAAATACCCAAAAAAAAGAGGGAAATTCCAAACACTTTTTTTAACTATTTTTGTTACATAGTTTTTCCTTTTTAAATATTTTTTTTCGATTTCAGTATAAAATCTCGGTAGAACCTTGCATTTTCCCGTTTCTAAGCCTCATACAAATAAATTTCATATTTGAAGACACTATACGTATATTGTCTAATTATTCGACTGAAAACTGAAGATGAAATACTTATTATATTTAAACATGTTTAATTTATCCATATATATCTCAACCTTGCTCAAATAAAAAAATAAAATAAAAGCAGTGATAAGCTACAATGTATGAATGATTGAAACAACCTCAGCATGGCTATATCAACATGATCAAGGTGAATTATTTTAAAACTACTTGTTTATATTAAATATTGCTTGACAAATCTCAATATATAATAAACATTTTAAATCATGTAAATTTTCGGGAAGTATTTCCAAATAGTGAATTTGTTCTTTATAATGTTTTGAATAAAAGTGACCTCCACTAAAAACCTGCCAATCAATATAAGTTTTATATAATGTTTTTTTGATAGCTTTTACAAATCAAAGTTGGCTTTATACTGCTTAGAGTTGAAGGTTGTTGTTTGACCATTATGGTTTACTAATTACGACTTGGATGGAGTTTCAGTTGTAACATTGACACTCATACCACATCTTCTTATATCTTTAAACTGCTCAGATAAAGTGTAGAACAGTTCAAACTGTGTTTAGGAGATATACCTGGTTTACGGGAAATTCCTTTTAAAAAATCACTGCTACATTGTATTGGCCTTTTTCATAAGTACAATCAAAGTTTTTTTTTATTCTGTATCGCATGAAGCTTTAAAAACCACTGATTCAACTGATTACATTGTATTACAAACACGTTACTGATTCACAGAGTTATCTCCCTTTTTATAGGTTTTTCCTAGAAGTTCAATGATTACTGACAGTTCATATTGTCAGATTGTAAATGTTATCTACTTATAAAATACTTGTTCGTATCAATTGTCTAATTTATTAATCATGTTAATCTTTGTTAATTGTGTATACAGGAATATAATTTATAGAAGCATGTTTAACATGGCAACAACAAAAAACCAACCAAGCAAAAGCAACAACAAACAAAACAAAACTAATTTAACTATGAAAAAGGAGAGGTGGCCAATGTGACAATCAGACATGGATTTAAATACCACCTTCAAATCAGTCATTGTCAGTACAGTTTTAAAAAAAACCTGACATGATAAAATTAGTAAGGATAAAAGTTTTTACAATTCACAAAATTTTTAAATAATTTACAAATATACCGACCAAAAGGTTATAGTTATAATGGTTTTCAACTTCCTTAATCATGCTTTATTGGCATTTTTAACCCCTTTTTGTATTCGAGCAGCACTGATGAATATTTTGAAGACAAAACACATATATATCTGTGATGAGTTTCTTTACTTTCCAGAAAACCTATCAGGATGAGAAGAAGAAACAAAGCCGAGTTAGAACAGCAGTATTAGATACTCTTATTTGGCAGGGACTAGCCTCCGTGGCTATACCAGGCTTTACTATAAACAGAGTTTGTACATTTAGTGGTCTCCTTCTGAAAAAATCTACCTCATGGCCTGCTCCTATGAGACATTGGACTACAACTTTCATTGGATTAGCTTGTATACCTTTTATAATAAAACCAATTGATAGGTCTGTGGACTATTTCATGGAGAATTCTTTCAGGAAATGGTTCCAGGTTGGACCTGTTTTAAAAGAGTTGGTCCATCATGAACGGAATGATTGAAAACTGTCAGCCTTACTTGTAATATTTAATTCCAATAAACCATTATTTTTTTATCTATGCATCAATTAGTAATACTCAATTTTAATTCATTTTATCAAAGCAAATGATACGACAAATAGGAAAAATTGTATGTTTAACAAAATGTCTAAATTATTTGTCTTATGTGATAGAATTTTTGAGGAAAAGAAACTGGGTCAGTAAGGATCATTTTTGGCCAAACCTAAAAACCAAACATTTTGTATTTTAGTCAGGAAAAACATGTCTTTCTGATAAAATATAATTTTCTTAAATTTTTTAAAGCATTTTTCCTAGTGAATTTTTTTTTTTAAAAAGTAAAAAAATCGAAGGTTGATAATGGATTTTTGAGTGCATATATATATTAATTCATACATCATTTAACAATATGTAATTAAGTTCCCTTGTGACTCAAATAAACATATAAGATTGCAAAAAATAGTCAAAAATAGCTTCAAAAAATATATTTCGGACATTTTATTATCATAACAACCTTGTATGCTTTAATTTTACACTATATCATGTATGTAATTTGTGTGTTTTTCATAAATTTGAAACAGCATTATAAACAATGTTTGACTTTTTTATAAGATTTGAAGAAATTGTAATGGATTGTTGACTATTTTAGTATGCAATGATTAGTGTATTGTTACTTTTGTTATTTAGAATATTTTTATTGTTTTATAAAAAAATAATTGTTCCTTGCTTTATTTATTGCTATATTTTGCCAATTTTCATGGTATAGGTTGATAAATATAATTGTCTTGTACAGACATATTTGATTTATCTTTATTACTCTTTCTGAAAAAAAACTTTCAGGGGCGTACTGTAATGTGTTTGTCAATCCATTTGTCTCAAGCTGGTAACTCAAATGTCAGAAGATATTAAATCAAATGTCTCAATATTTCAACTATGATGTCCCAAGATTTGATGTCCCTAAAGGGTATGGGAAATGTGCCTAAATGGTCACTCGAATTTTCCAAACTGGTACTCGAATGTCACAAGGTAATAAGTCTAATCAAGCTGACAACTCAAATGTCCCAAGATTGGATTTCTAATGTCTCTAAATGGTAAGGAAAATGTGCCTTGATGGTCACTCGAAATACACAACCTGGTAACTCGAATGTCCATTGATGGTAACTGAAATGTCCCAAGATGGCAATTCTAATGTCCCTTAATGGTAACTCAATTGTCCCAAGATGGTAAATGGAATGTCTTGATGGTAACTCTAATGTCCCAAGATGGCAGTTCTAATGTCCCTTAATGGTAACTCAATTGTCCCAAGATGGTAACTGGAATGTCTTGATGGTAACTCTAATGTCACAAGATGGCAACTCTAATGTCCCTTAATGGTAATTCAATTGTCCCAAGATGGTAATTCTAATGTCTCTTAATGGTAACTCAAATTTTCCTTGATGGTAACTCGAATGCCCCAAGCTGGTAACTCTAATGTCCCAAGATGGTAATTCTAATGTCCCTTCATGGTAACTCAAATGTTCCTTGATGGTAACTCTAATGTCCCAAGATGGTAATTCTAATGTCCCTTAATGGTAACTCAATTGTCCCAAGATGGTAACTGGAATGTCTTGATGGTAACTCTAATGTTCCAAGCTGGTAACTCTAATGTCCCAAGATGGTAATTATTATGTCCCTTAAGGGTAACTCAATTGTTCCTTGATGGTAACTCGAATGCCCCAAGCTGGTAACTCTAATGTCCAAAGATGGTAATTCTAATGTCTCTTAATGGTAATTCTAATGTCCCTTAATGGTAACTCAAATGTTACCTGATGGTAATTCTAATGTCCCTTAATGGTAACTCAATTGTCCCAAGATGGTAACTGGAATGTCTTGATGGTAACTCAAATGTTCCAAGCTTGTAACTCTAATGTCCCAAGATGGTAATTCTTATGTCTCTTAATGGTAACTCAAATGTTCCATTGATGGTAACTCGAATGCCCCAAGCTGGTAACTCTAATGTCCCAAGATGGTAATTCTAATGTCCCTTAATGGTAACTCAAATGTTCCTTGATGGTAATTCTAATGTCCCTTAATGGTAACTCAAATGTTCCTTGATGGTAACTCTAATGTCCCAAGCTGGTAACTCTAATGTCCCAAGATGGTAATTCTTATGTCCCTTAATGGTAACTCAATTGTCCCAAGATGGTAACTGGAATGTCCCAAGCTGGTAACTCTAATGTCCCAAGATGGTAATTATAATGTCCCTTAATGGTAACTCAATTGTTCCAAGATGGTAATTCTAATGTCCCTTAATGGTAACTCAATTGTCCCAAGATGGTAACTGGAATGTCTTGATGGTAACTCTAATGTTTCAAGCTGGTAACTCTAATGTCCCATGATGGTAATTATTATGTCCCTTAAGGGTAACTCAATTGTTCCTTGATGGTAACTCGAATGCCCCAAGCTGGTAACTCTAATGTCCAAAGATGGTAATTCTAATGTCTCTTAATGGTAATTATAATGTCCCTTAATGGTAACTCAAATGTTCCTTGATGGTAATTCTAATGTCCCTTAATGGTAACTCAATTGTCCCAAGATGGTAACTGGAATGTCTTGATAGTAACTCAAATGTTCCAAGCTTGTAACTCTAATGTCCCAAGATGGTAATTCTTATGTCTCTTAATGGTAACTCAAATGTTCCATTGATGGTAACTCGAATGCCCCAAGCTGGTAACTCTAATGTCCCAAGATGGTAATTCTAATGTCCCTTAATGGTTACTCAAATGTTCCTTGATGGTAATTCTAATGTCCCTTAATGGTAACTCAAATGTTCCTTGATGGTAACTCTAATGTCCCAAGCTGGTAACTCTAATGTCCCAAGATGGTAATTCTTATGTCCCTTAATGGTAACTCAATTGTCCCAAGATGGTAACTGGAATGTCCCAAGCTGGTAACTCTAATGTCCCAAGATGGTAATTATAATGTCCCTTAATGGTAACTCAATTGTTCCAAGACGGTAACTGGAATGTCTTGATGGTAACTCTAATGTTCCAAGCTGGTTATTCAAATGTCCCACGATGGTATACTCGAATGTTACTTGATGATAACTCTGATGTCCTAAGATGTCCTAGATGGTCACTCAAATGACCGTAATTGGTTACTAATGTCCCAAGATGGGATGGTAACTCTATTTACTTAGATGGTAACTCGAATGTTTTGGTGGTAACCCCATTGTCCCACGATGGTTACTCTAATGTCCATTAACGATTACTCGAATGTTCCAAGATGGTAACTCAAATGTTCTAAGATGGTAACTCGAATGCCCTAAGCTGGTAACTCTAATGTCCCAATATGGTTACTGTAATGTCTCAAGAAGGAATGTTACAAGATGGTAACCCCAATGTCCCATGGTGGTAATACTAATGTCCTACTATGTTAACTCGATTGAAACTTGGCAGTAACCCAAATGTCCTGAGATGGTAACTCAAATGTCTCAAGATGGTAACTGAAATGTCCTAAGATGGTAACTCGTATGTTCCTTGATGATATCTCTGATGTCCTAAGATGATAACTCAAATATCCCTATATGGTAACTTTGTCCTATGATGGTAACTTAAATGTCCCAAGATTGTTACTCTAACGACCCACGAAATTTTGCCCTAAGATGGTAACCCAAACATTCCTTGCCTGATAGAAATGACAGATATAAGATAAAGGAAAAAGGAAAATCACAAAAATACTGAGCTCCTAGGAAAAGTCAAATCGGAAAAGTCTTGAATCAAATGATAAAACTCAGCAAATGAATGAACAACTGGCATATTTCTGACTTGGTACAGGTATTTTCATCACTGTGTCACAATCTCAAAACAAACAAATTTTTTTAACAAAAAAGATCAAAGAGTATCCATCAAATTTAAAACCTTTGAAAAAGCATTACTTCGAAATAAACTCATCATAGAAACCAGGACTAAATTTAGTATATACGCCAGACGCGTATTTCGTCTACAAAAGACTCATCAGCGACGCTCAAATCCAAACAAGTTCAAAAGGCCAAAAAAAGTACGAAGTTGGAGAGCATTGAGGACCAAAATTCCTAAAAGTTTTGCCAAATACAGCTAAGGTAATGTATGCCTCAGGTAGAAAAGCCTTAGTATTTCAAAAAAATCAATATTTTGTAAACTGTAAACAGTAAATTTATAAATGTAACCATATCAATGACAATTGCGAAAAGGGGACTGATTGATTGATCGTTGCCCACATAGTTTTTATAGGTGAATGCAGCTGGAATGCCAGGAGAGAACAACGGACCTTCCACATAAAAACTTACAATCCTATTCTATTAAGACCAGGAGATGAAAGATATAAAGAAGCGACGTAAAAAGTGTTCAAGTGCAGAAAGGGCCTATAGGTCAATGCCACTGTTATAACAATTAGAAAAATGATAAAATGGTTATTGGTTGGTAACTTGAGTTTTCCCTACTAGAGTGGGATGAAATTTAGTTTACAGTTGGGAAATATGAGAAAGAGGAAGAACACTATAAATTGTAGGACATAAAAGTCAAGGTCACTGTTACTAAAATATGATTTTTTAAAGTTTGTTTCAGGACGATATTCTTCTATGAATCGTCAGACATGTTTAAAGATATAACTATTACATGTTTATTTGACCTCTCAAGCAAACTTGCCATTTAATGAATTAAATGGCTCTCAATGTATGGGGGGATAGGTAAGCAGTGTCATATTTCTACTTTATATATTAGTTTTAACAATGTTATATGGAAGAAGATTTCCTCATATATAATCTAAAACAATTTTGTACAGTGGAAAATCAAACTGATAAACCAAATTGTCCCAGACGTCCTTTTTCATGTCCTGGATAAATATTTCATCCAGGCGTACTCTGAAACCTGGTGTATTAAAGTGCCTGTACCAAGTCAGGAATGTAACAGTTATATAAATTATCAATTGTGTGGAACTACTATTGTAATCTGCATGTCAGTCTACCCGTTTGTTAGTCCATTAGATATTACTGTGACACGTTAATCAGCTATCACTTACAAGATTGGCTTCCTAATTGGCCAGCAGCTTGAGTGTGAATAATTGTAATGTATGAGTACTTTTCTGACCTATTTATGGTTTGCTAGAACTCTCAATTTTTCAATTGAATATGTTGGATTACTAGTAATTAGAATTTGCTTAGTAACACATTTCTCCGGTACATCTGAGACCAATGATGTCATATTTTGTAAGCAGCATAACAGTAATCACTTGTAATGTGTGAGCACTTTTTCGGGTTATGTTATAATTGTTATCCCCATAGCATATATTGTACAAAAGAAAATCATATTTGGTTTAATAAGAAACTATATTTTGTACGTGTTTTTAACAGAAATATCATCTTGCTGATGCTTGTAATTGATGAATACATATGTAGACTTTTATAACTCAAAAATACACGGAGAAGAAAACTAACACTTGAAATGACACAAATTTATTTTAAAAGGGGAACGTTGCTGAAACACTTCGAGGTCGGTAGTATGCCGTAACTCTGTATTCTGGATGATTCCCGCAATGATGCCAGAAATATTCTGCTCGGGACAAACAACTATCCATGTTATCATCTGAAATATACATCAAATTATACTTACGTCGTCAACTTAACGTAGAAATAGAAATATGTTATGCGACTGCTAACAAGTGAGAGGTTTAGCTAGCTTTAAAACCAGGTTAAACCCACCATTTTCTACAAAAGAAATGTCTGTACCAAGTCAGGAATGTGACTTGTGATTCATTCGTTTGATGTGTTTGAGCTTTAGATTTTGCCATTTGTTAGAGACTTTCCTTTTTGAATTTTCCTCGAAGTTCAGTTTTTTTGTAATTTTACAATTTATAACGTAAAGATGGTTATAGTGAACATCAGCCAATAGTCAAGGATGAATTTATTTACTGAAGTTCAAATTTCGTAACTCGATGCGACGGAGACAAAGCAAGGTAATGAATTTAATATTTTTCGTTGAATGTTTGATCAAACTGTTGATTTTAACGTTACTGATAAGTTGTTATGTAGACAAAACGTGCATCTGCATACGAAATTATAAACTTGACACTATTGGTGAGATTTTAAGACAGGAATTGCAAATGATAGAAATCAGCTTTTTAGCTCACCTAGCCCAAAGGGCCAAGTGAGCTTTTCTCATCACTTGGCGTCCGTCGTCCGTCGTCGTCCGTAAACTTTTACAAAAATCTTCTCCTCTGAAACTACTGGGCCAAATTTAACCAAACTTAGCCACAATCATCATTTGGGTATCTAGTTTATAAATTGTGTCCGGTGACCCGGCATACCAACCAAGATGGCCGCCATGGCTAAAAATAGATCATAGGGATAAAATGCAGTTTTTGGCTTATAACTCAAAAACCAAAGCATTTAGAGCAAATCTGACAAAGGGGTTAAAGTGTTAATCAGGTCAAGATCTATCTGCCCTAAAATTTTCAGATGAATGGGACAACCTGTTGTTAGGTTGCTGCCCCTGAATTAGTAATTTTAAGGAAATTTTGCTGTATTGGGTTATTATCTTGAATATTATTATAGATAGAGATAAACTGTAAACAGCAAAAATGTTCAGGAAAGTAAGATCTACAAATAAGTCAACATGACCAAAATGGTCAATTGACCCCCTAGGGATTGCCCTTTTTAGTCAATTTTTAACAATTTTCATAAAATTTGTAAATTTTCACTTACATTTTCCACTGAATCCATTTGGCCAAGTTCATTATAGACAGAGATGATTGTAAGCACCAAGAATGTTTAGTAAAGTAAGATCTACAAACACATCCCCATCACCAAAACACAATTTTGTCATAAATCCATCTGTGTCCTTTGTTTAATATTCACATAGACCAAGGTGAGCGACACAGGCTCTTTAGAGCCTCTAGTTTACAGTGATCATACAAATATGAATCTAGACTATTCGCATCGTTTATCTACATCATCAGTACTGCAGTTTTATTCGTATAAATAATTTGTAAATCATTGTATAAAACTAGACCTGTTTGAAGGTTGGCCGCACCAAAACCATCATAGAACATGTGCTTTAAAGTAGTATCTGCTGGGCACTTTTCATTTTTGATCCAACATCCAGCTCCCGCAGCTCTGAAATGACCTAAAAGGACAAACTAAATGATGTGTTGAAGTAGTCCGTGCTCAATTACGAGCATCAACTGTTACTGGTTTTTTTTCTGTTCTCAAACGGTTAAAAAAATCATTCGACAAAGTTTTTTTTTGTACAATGGGTAACCAGATTACCAAAAGCTACATTTTTTGTGTCTAATGAAGATGAAAAGCGTGCTAAAGAACTTACTTATTAGAATAGTAAATTTTCGTTCAATTACTTGTATGTCAATTCAACATATTTGTGACCACGTACTCGCACCACAACTATCATTTCTAGATAATATCAGCTTTTTTTATTTATCAATAAAATTTGAATAACTATGAAACGAATGAAGATTTTTTTTATTTTTTGCAACTTCAGGGGTCGACTCAAGTCAGTACAACCAATGGCATGATCACATCACTTAGAGTTTTATTTCTCTCAACTGCACTAGTTTCAAAATGTTTTTAATGCTTGAAATTCTCCGCCGAACAAATTTTACTTTTTTGATAAATACAAAAAGTTAATCACAAAAATAATTTGTTTTAACGTTTAGGTCTTCAAAACATACTCCTTATCAAACATTTTAAAGTAAAAGGAATAGAGACAAAGCGAGAATAACAACAATTGTGAGGCCCAACTGAACTTATTGGTTACAACACAGGGCTTATCATACGGTGTCCCCAACTATTACTTTACTCAGCTAACTATTCTAGAAGAAAACATCTATTGGTTGTAAGAAATTTTATCAACACTAAAAGTATAAATAATATAAAAATTAACCTTACTTACTATGTTCGGCAAGATTTGTTGATAAAAAAATCAATACCTGTTGGCTTAAATATGCTGACCAAGGGATATGATTTACTACTTCCGCACCATTTCCATTGTGCATTTGCTCGTGATAAACATACTGATTCGTTATGAGCACCATTTAATTTTTGATCAGCATACTTGTCCTCGAAAAATCCTGTTGCATTCCATCCTGTTCTAGGACAATAATATCTCGCAAAATAGCATCCTTCCCCTCCTAGTGTCATGGAACCTTTGATAGAATAAATGTGTTCTTGATTTAATGTAAACATATATTAAGTCATAAAGTCAATACTGTTCAACGTATTTACACGTTACAAAAGGATTTATCGATTGTAGTACTCGCAATCATTGCCTGAATATGCATTATTAGTTTTCAAAGGTACTAGGCTTATAATTTAAAACGTCAGACACGCGTTTCTGAGGTATTTTTTCTGATAAACCTGTCATTTTTACTTCGTCTTATATTTCGCAACTCACACTTACCTCGACCCATATGATAATTTTGTTCAGTTACTTCTATATATGTGATTGTGTAAAGTTTCCTGATCGAGTTATTGATTGCATTTACGCAAAAGACAAGCCACAAATAAACTTTCCATAAAAAAAAATCCAGAATAAAAAGAAAAAATCTTTACCCGTGGGACCATATATAACTAAAAAAGATGAGCCACTTCCGCATTTGTTCACCATTTCCGGAACTTTGTTTAGACAAGCGGTCTCATTTGTCCCAGATTGATCTCTTTGTTCAGCTTGTGTGTCTCGATAAAACTGATTGGATGTTGGTCGTCTGTGCTTTTCAAGCTCTTGATGATTGGGGCATTTGTCAAATGAAAACCAACAACCTGCAATATAAATCGATGTACCGATGTTCACCTATATCTCTTAATAATACACTTTTACCAGTCAAGAAATATATTCATATAGGATAATGACATGTTTTGTTAAACAGACTTCATTAGGAAAAATTTCAAGCGAGACCATAAGTGCAGGCTGATGAATAAATTCAGCATAGATACCAGGATTTAAAAAAAATATTTACGCCAGACGCACGTTTCGTCTACAAAAGACTCATCAGTGGCGCTCGAATTAAAATATATTAAAAAAAAAAGCAATAAAGTACGAAATTGAAGATCTTTGAGGACCAAATATTCCTAAAAGTTTTGTATGAAGTCATTTTCAAAAGACAAAATGCCATGTACAATGTATCTTCTAAGTATTCTTTTTTCTTTTTTTTTTATAAGAAAAGTAATAATACGAATCAAGCAAGACAGAGGCTGCCGTTTATGTGACTCAGGCGACATTGGTCACGAGTACCATAACTTTATGACTTGCACAATATTTTTATGAGAACGAATATTTTCACGACAGTATACGGCTGATCAAACCATTAATATAAAGTCTATAAGTGTATTCAACTATTTGACTCAATAAATATCGTAAATTAAAAAAAAATTTAAAAAAATGAAATTGATCGAGTCTCTGAAGTTACTTTCTTTGTATTGTTCACAAATGTATATATTTTTTTTTATCTTATAGTAAGGTTCAGATATACAAATAAAAAGATTTGATGTGAAATGATTGCCAATGGGACAACCAGGGGAATTTATTGGTGTGATATTCATAAAAATGTGAATTCCATTGACATGATTTATAAGTAGATTTGAAACTTAGCAACAGTTTATTTTCAAACGTTTTTAACTCGTGCATAACTGAACAGACATTTATTGTTAAAATGCACACCTAATACAGCAAAATTGGTACTGTCAATATTATTACTAATACTGGGTCGATACCTCTGCTAGCGGACTGTTAGTCCTTGAGGGTATCACCAGCGGCCCAATAGCCTGTACTTCGGTACTGGCATGGACATACGGATATTGTGTTATTTGAATTAATGTTACACATTTTTGTACTTATTTCAAATTTAGGAATATAACTACCTCATACAAAGCTCCGATTCCTTCCCTGCATTTGGCTATATATTTTTTCTCATCTATAAGCTCAATATTTTTAAAAACAAGTCTACGTTTTTCAAATATTTTGGCCTCGACTATTACCAATCAGATTTTTTTTCTCGATTATTGATATAACTTAAGTAAAAGGATTGATTGTATGTCCTCCCAACGACATTCATTGAGATGGTCATTTTTAACTTTCAAGCTTTATTTATTAGCCATGATATATATGTATGATTTTGTTTTATCCTAATACGTGGTTTCAGTAAAATATCTTGTTGTGTGTCAACAATTCTTATCACTATGTTCATGAATTTCATTTACAAAACATATATGAATAAAAGGAAAATGTTGGTTAAACTGCACTAGGACATCAAACCGTCAACAAAAACCAAAAACCATCTAGATACCAACATGAATCTGCAAAAAAAAGTAAATTGTAGACCAACCTTTATTTTCAGGAACTTTATACAGAGTATTTGGCTTTGATCCATCAGGCAGATATACTGGAGTTGGTTGTTTTGCAGGAGGTTTTACTACCGTAACGCAGTTTGAAGTTGGGTGGTGGCTACCGCTCAGATATCCAGTGTCTGGTTGGAAAGTCTCTACGTAATATAATTTATAAATTCATAATATTTAATTGATATCAGAATAAACTTGTTAAGGTGGTATGGGAGTCTAAAATAAATATGATAGAATTTGTTCATACTTTGTTAAAATGTAGTATCTATTGATACATGTTCAAAAATATTATAAAAATGATAGGTCACCGTGCATTTTCTCAAGCTACAGGTTGTGACAAAATGAAAAATTTTGTATGGATTATACAGGAAAAAACAACATTTTGTGAATAGAAACTAAACGAAATGATAGAATTGTAAAATAAATTAGGAAAAGATTGCTTTCATACAATGCTTTGAGAATATCAAAAGAAAAGATAGGGTCACCGTACATTTTTTTCGGCTAAAAGACAAAATAGGAAAATTTCATGAAGAGTCCTTCAGAAAATGCACTGTTTTAGAGTTACCTCCCCTTAAATTGCAAATTTGAAAATATCAAAAAAACAACCAAAAATAATCTACACTTGTAAAAATATTAATATTTATAAGTTATATTCTTATAAATTGGTTCTTTTAAATGAAAATTCACATTAAAAATCTGCATTCCTGCATCAAATTTTGCTAACTTGATAGAAAATATGAACCTTAGATTCTCTGTTTTTTACAATCCAAGATGGCGCAAGACACCCATACCACCTTAAATGAAACCTTTTATGATATTTCATCGACGGGTATTACCAATTTCATACACGTAAGATACTTTTTTAGAAGCTTATATGTAGACTTTTTTTGGGGATGCGATATATTGTTATTTTACAGGACCAATTTATGTCATTTCTTCTCATATATTAAGCTGCACACCGATTTGCCGTTTCATGAATAATATAGGTAACTTTATTGTTTATTGTGTGCATTACAAAATTAAACTTCACACTATTGGTTGAATTTCTGTTGTGCTGGACATTTTTAGCCAATCAAATGGCCGTGCTGTTACTTTTTTCAAAATTTTACTAATTATTAGGATCTGAAATGGTCTATTCATAATTTTAGAACTCACTGATATGCGGAGGACATTCAGTACTATCGGTATTGTATAAAACGTCACACTATTGGTTAAATTTCTGTTATTTTATACATTTTTAACCAATCAAATAATTGTGCTTTCACTTTTCAATTTTTTTCTATGAACACATTGGATTCTGAAATGGTGTATTCATATCTAAAAAAAACTTACGGATATGAATAGGACCGACATTGTTCCTTGGTCCGACTTGATTAGGAAGAATAGGGTCTTTGAAATTTGTCTGATTGACAAAATCTTTTAAAAGACACCCTGGTTTGAAATTACCATATCGAGGAGCAGAAAAACTTCCCACATCAGAAATCTACATAAAACATATAGTTATACAAATTAAAAAGGGACCGTGAGTTAATTAGAAATATTTTCACAGAACTAATCTATGTGTGTTTTTGTTTTTTATTAAGATACTTGATGGAAGTGTAGCATATTTTTCAAAGACATGTTTACTGTGCTCTCTTTGTCTGGTTCTGGATCTCACTCCATTTGAAGCATATTTTGTTTTATTTGTTTAATGTAAATGGAATTAAGAAATAATAACAACGGTCAATGGTATCTAATCTGGCTTTGCCATTGAACCAAGCTCGGTGAATCATGGATTACTAATATCACTCGAGGAAGTTGAAATATCTTTAAGAAAGAACAGGCGTGGTTTTATTATTTTGGCATGATGTACATGTTTTAACCGATAATTAATGAGATTTCAAAGTCTCAGACTTTTGCATGATATACAGTTTCCATGTTTTAAAGTTCCTCCATTTAAAAGCCTGTCTAAACAAATCGACATTACCATGTGCGATAGCTTTTATGTAGATTCACCGTTCATAAAGATTCAACTCATTCGAAACAACCGGGGTTTTCCAATGCAACGATGACAAATCGAGATTAGAAATGATATCTAATGTTTAAATGATATATGTTTCGTTATTGATTCGGTAAACGACATTCAGAAATTATTGCGATGTTTGGTTTATGCAAACATTGCGAATGGGTGAGTATCGCAACGATACGAACTCGCAATCTGTATGCACTTTTGTTTTCGAAAGCGCAATAATTAAACTCGCATTGAAGTATCGAACTGATAAATGCGCGCATCATTTTAGTGATCCCAACTGCTTTGATTCTAGTACCGCTCCAGTATGTTATGTTGATTGCTTGGTAAATTCATGTTTTACATTTAGGTTTATATAAAATAAATGTGTTTTATTAAGCCAAAAAGTTATATTAAATGCTAAGACATATTGTTAAACTTCAACCATAAATAAATTTATAGATCCATTATTCCCAATTATCTATACAACTTGGTTTTTTTATTATTTAGAGACAAGCACATTTGGTATTTCTATAGCAAACACCACTTACATAGATATTGTTCGAAACATTGAACCAATCACTTTGGAATTGTTTCCCATATGTTTGAAACTGTGGGTAACCAACTGCATAAAATATGTTTTCTGTTACTTGGTTTCCTATCAAAAAATTAAACAAAAAATGTATACTGTACGTGACATTTAAAAAGAATTTGAAAACAATGATAATTGTAACAAAAATACCGATTTTCAAGTTAAATAGATAAATTGAGATAATATTGAGAATGGAAATGGGGAATATGTCAAAGAAACAGTGCATTTTACCTGACAAAATAAACTCTCGACTATATATGCCAATGGGACAAAAAATCTTTCTAATTCAAGTTAAAACAGGCATTGTTTTTACAAAACTGGTTAGTTTAACCTGTTTTAATAGCTATCTAAAACTCAAACGAGTATGACAGTTGGTTATAGTTTCATTCTGATATTGACAAAATTGTGTGAGCAACACAAACAGTCATAATATTAGTTTACGCGAAACAATTGGTATCTGATATAATATAAGCAGCCACAATTGTATAGTAAAATAACAAAAATACCGAACTCCGAGGAAAATTCAAAACGGATAGTCCCTAATTGAATGGCAAAATTCAAATCTCAAACACGAAAAAAAGAAACGGATGATAACTGTCATAATCCTGTCTTGGTACAAACATTTTCTCATTTAAAAATGGTGGATTAAACTTGATTTTTTAGCTAGCTAAATCATTCACATGTTTCGCAGTCGCATACAATACCGTTATGTGGACAAAAATGTGTGAACAACACAATCCAACATAATAAATATTTCAACAACAAAACACAAAATGGCATATACGCATACATATGGCATGTAAAGCGGATGCCCGCCGCTTGGAGTTGTGTTTATACGCTGTGTTAAAGACCAAATGTTTGCCTTCGTCTGTTTTCTGTTCATAGGTTGGGTTGTTGTCTCCTTGACACGTTCTTCATTTTCATTCTCAATTTTATGTAGATATATAACATAAATTGTAATTTTTCATATAAGACCAAGGATAACTATTGCTTTCACGGCTATGAGACACCAACGAAAAAACACTGTTAAATCTGCCGTCTTCACCTACCTTTATGCATTTATTTATATTTTTTATTTTTAGCATTTGTTCGGATAAAGGTAATATTATTGATATTTATTATATTGAAAGTATACATACAGATCTATGATAATGTAATAACAGATTGAAATAGTATTTGAAAAATTATTTCATGGAAAAATGCCCTACCCTTTCACCAATAACAAGTAAGAAACTGTACCTCCACTCTAAAACAATCAACTAATAAAGTTATAAGTTATGATAAAACACAATATGACGTTGTGCATTTCAGTAGGTCGTTTTAATTTATGTCAAATATCTTATATATGAAGATCATTCGGTTTGAATGAGTATATTTTATTTGTGAGTCACTGTATTCCCCATGGGTTGAAAAGAATAAAGATTTTTTTATAGATTTTAACTCAGTTATACCGTAGTAGACTATACGGTAAAATTATATTCTCATTGTTGAAGGACGGACGGTGACCTTTTTTAGGATTTAATTTCTTAATTAGACTGTTGTGATTTAGTTGTCTCACTTGGAAATATGTCACAACTCCTTCTGTTTATATCGATAAGCTTTGGCAATGATATTATACAACTTTGATAACCTTATGTGACATAGCACCGAATGTTAAACGTAATTAAAACTATGATATTCAGGCAACATAAATATTCTTTCTCATTATTTAAGAGTTGAATATGTTTCATAAAAATGTAACATTAAATCATAACTTAGAACGTTTCAAGTTAGTAAATAGAATTGGTCTTACCAACGGGATCTCCAGGGTTATGTCCGGACATGATAGTTGCTAGCTTTGGGTACCTATTGCTCCATAGACTATTCGTGTAAGGTATTTTCTGGAACAAGAAAAAACAATTCTAGGCTTACGAAATACAATTGCAGAATTAGTAATGATATAATATTCAGATCTGCTAAAGGCAAATTTGAATATTTCAATTTAATTTATTGGTTAGACTGTTTGAATGTATTATTTTTAACGACACTTATTGGACATACAACTACATACAACGTTTTATAGGATGATCCTGCTTTAACATCTACATCCTAACCATGCAAAAAAGTAAATCACAAAAATACTGATTTCCGCGAAAAAGTCGATCGTAAAGTCTCTAAATAAATGGCAAAATGAAATGACAAAACACATCAAACGAATGGACAACTGTCATATTCGTGACTTGGTACAGACATGGACACCCCGAGTTCATTTCTATGTGTTTCTATGTAGCGTTTTATACTTGTTTGGCTTATTATCGTGTTTTTTTTTGTGTTCTTGTTTTGTCATTGCAATGTCAGGTTTCATTCGAGTTATGAATTTTGCATTTCCTCTTTGTATTTTCAGTCTCTTTTAACATTGTACTATGGATTCAATGTACATATTGTTTTGTAAAATTGTTAAAATACTCTCTTCATAAATTGATTCTACATCAAATACACTGCAGAATCAATTGCACTTTTTATGGTTCGAATCTTTATGATTAATATTTGATATCAAGAGTTATATGTTGAGTATTGTTTGGTTGCGTTTGCTAGCTACTCTAAAGTCCTCGTTTGTCATTTGTCGTTTTACCAAAGAATTTCCTTAGTTGGGTGTACATACTGAGATGAATATTACACTTTATAAATTTCGTGCGTCCGAAACGCTTAAAATCAATAAATCTACATTCGCCGGGAACTCAACCAAAACCTTTAAATTGTCAAAGCTCTTAATTTCATGAATAACATAGGAGGTATCTACTGAGAAACTAAATACATTCTTAATTAGAAACATTCAGATGACATGAAACAATCCGAGGGTATCACCAGCCCAGTAGTCAGCACTTCGGTGTTGGCATGAATATCAATTATATGGTCATTTTTATAAATTTTCTGTTTACAAAACTTTGAATTATTCGAAAAACTAAGGATTTTCTTACCCCAGGAGTAGATTACCTTAGCCGTATTTGGCACAACTTTTTGGAATTTTGGGTCCTCAATGCTCTTCAACTTTGTATTTGTTTGGCTTTTTAACTATTTTGATCTGAGCGTCACTGATGAGTCTTATGTAGACGAACGCGCGTCTGGCGTATAAAATTATAATCCTTGTACTTTTGATAACTATTTACTCCAAAATTGTATACATTTAAATATCTTAACATGTCTGCTGTATGCCATTTCCCATCCGCTCCTCTGGCATCTAACTGCATGGAATACTGTGTTGTGTTGTAGAATATATTTTGATGTACAATGTTGTCCCTACCGCCTCCGATGTTTACATGAACGTCGTTCTGAAATAGACCAAAAAAATGCGATTTGACACCTTGATGATTTATTTCATTATATATCCAAATCTGTATTTTAGACTAAACACTAATAATTGAAAATATTCGGGGTTTTTTTTTGCAATAAACCACCTCTTATTTTTTCGCCTGTGACATCTCTTTAACTTTCTATTACAATTAGTACATGAAATGTGATAGGTGCAACCAATTACTGTCAATTCTACCATCCAACTGAGTCCACCCTCAATATCAAGTTTGGATAGTGTTACTAAAACTTTTTCTTGCACTTTAATTTCGTAATTTATTTGAACTTTTTTATACCAGCGTCACTGGTTTATCTTTTGATGTAGAAATGTGCTTTGGCGTATTATATTTTAATTTACGGGAGCTTTCATGAGTTTATTGGCTGTGAATAGTTTTGTGGGTATTTATGTTTTTCATCGTGTTTTTGCTTTTGCATGATGTTGTCTATTTTTATCGACCTATGATTTTTAATTGTATCCTTTGTATCACTTCCCTTTTTTTGACACATTGTTATATAATAGTTCGTTGCTGTGTGTGTTACGTTGTAATGGTGTGCTTCTGTTGTGCTGTTGTTTTCCTCCTATATTTGATGCGTTTCCCTCAGTTTAAGTTTGTAACCCGGATTTGGTTTTTTCTCTATCGATTTATGAGTTTCAAACAGCGGTATACTACTGGTGTCTTTATTGAAAGACTGATAAATAGTTATCAAAAGTACCAGGATTATAATTTATACGCCAGACGCGGCGCGTTTCGTCTACATAAGACTCGTCAGTGACGCTCATATCAAAATATTCATAAAGCCAAACAAGTACAAAGTTAAAGAGCATTGAGGATTCAAAATTCCAAAAAGTTGTGCCAAATACGGCTAAGGTTACCATCCTGGGGTAAAAACTGATCTTAGAAATAAAATAAACTTCTAGATAGATATATCAATAACTTCACACTCTTAGTGCACCTTTTGGCTAGGAATTATTCATTGATATGTACTATCAAGGATTTGTGTAGTAAGAACCTACTTGCTATACAAATCCTTCTTATCTTACTATACAAATTCTTGGTACTATTTGCATCCTTTGTTGATGAAATTAATAAGATAGTTTTTGCGTCTTTTGTTAGTATATTGGACGGTCTTGTTTTACATTGTTAGTGAATTGTGTGTTTTTGGAGTCAAATGTTGACGAATGTGGGGGTTTTAAACCCTATGTTTATCAATAGGTCATTTAGGTTAGCCTTTTAGTGTCAAATAAGATTTATTGCCATTAAAGACAGAAGGTAGATTATAACTACTTACCGTTCCAGAGTTACATATTTTTAAATGGAGGTTTTGTAGAGGTAAAATGTGTTGTCTGTGAAGAATTGTCTTGAATTTTGTTTGTTTTTCGTTCACTTTTCCATCAAATTATTGTGTATTGCTTCAATGAAGCTGTTTTAATTTCAAATACTTGTAGTTAGTCATTGAAATTATTCTAAATTCATTTGAAAATTACAAAACATGCTTGAAGAGACATTAATCAAAATATTCAGTACGAAAAACTTATTATGTATTGCCTCAATTAAGTTGATTTAATTTCAAATGTTTGATTTTTCAACGTGATGTTAGTCATTGAATTTTTTTCTAAATGCATTTCAAAATAACCAAAAATATTAGAAAAGTCTTAAATCAAAATAGTCACTACGAAAACCTTGTGAAAGAAGATGCAACGTCGTTACAAAGGAAGCATGAATAACGAAATCAAACAATAAATCTTGACTCAGAGCTGTACGAATTGATCATTAAAAAATGGAAAACAACATGATTAATAATTTCATGCATCCAAAGCGCTTTTCTGGATGTACCTTCATCAGGAACGCTCAAAGCCAAACATTTGAAATCCGAAGATGTACCGAACCCGTTGAAGAGCTATATGACAAAAAAAATACATAAAATAAATAGCCAAATTCATCCAAAGTCAACTTTGCCTGATGTAGTTGAAACCTTACTTTCTTAATAATTTCATTTATAAATTAAAAGTCTACCATTAATCAGGAAATACGCTTATTTATACATTTCTAGATTTTCTAATGTTACACGGTCCAAACATATTTTACGAAATTTAACGTTGGCTTACTTGCTTTGTGTGTTTAAATGTTGGCTCAAGCATTGTACGCTGCATTATACTTAACATGCAATAACATTTATATACAATTTAAATCCCCGCCAATCTGTTCATTGCAGATGCCAATCTTAATTACAATGCTTGAGCAAACATTTATACAAAGCAAACAAGCTGACCAAACCTTCAAACCTCACGCGTTTGAAAAGTAGCTCTAACACGATTGTGGTTAATGACATACATGATTAAAAACGTTGTGTTCTATCAGTACTCCTGAGAGCTGGTCATCCAACATAATCCCTCTGACGTCTGCGCCAGGAACCAATCGTCGTGTCTCTTGGATATGATTGTATCGTATAACATTACCTCTCTAAAATGGTTATATAGTTTTTCATTTAAATGTTACTTTATTTTTGTAACACTGACACAGCTGTTATCATTATTGATTAAATGATCAAATTAATTCCTAAAAAATCAGTGTATACTATTTTTATATTGGTGTAGAAAAAAACAAGCTATATAATCCTGGTATGGTGTCACGGTTTGCTATTGAACATCTTGAATTGTTACTAATTCTAGAGAGGCTATATGATTAAAGTGGACAATTCACCTCTGTAAACTTGCTCTAAATTCCAAAAATTATAAAAACATGTTTTTTTACAGTGAAAACATTGGACGTATCTCCCAAAACGGATTATGCACGTAACTTGGCTCCGTATATAGATATAGAAAAAAAACTGCACATTCTGAAAAGATCTTATCCGAATAGAAATCGAAAAAAAGACTTCCTTTCCTTACCTTCTCATCCTTTGGTTATAGGTTACAAATATTTTACCAATTTTTGTATTTTTTGACATTTTGATATTGTTGCTTTTCCATCAGAATTTTGACATGTTGTTTCTATCGTATGGTCACCTTTTTAACATTATTACTTTCGTGTTGTATCATTGTCATATTGTCACTATTGTTTTGTTTCCTAATAAATTTATTACTTGACTATGATACTGGTAACATATTTATACTTTTAAGATGCTGTAAAAAAAAAATGATTTATCGTTTTTATTTTGAACAATTCTTTCATGGTGGAATTCAGACCTAAACATCATTTACGTTCTGAAAAGTTGCGATTGATTACCACATTTTAAAGTTTTTAGTTTTGTAATTAGCAGTCGATTTTTTCCAAAAAAAATAATTTCTTAAGTCAAGCTACGGATTCCATACCCATGAGAAATGGCGTCCAGATTGAATAGCTCCACAATCACTTGCTTTTAAGCACATTTTAGATATATGGTTGTACTCGAATATGTGATCATTTCCCTGCAATTAAATGCATATATTTCAAAAAACTATACATTTTATTCTAATTTTCGTTGTTGATCTGCGGTTTGCATGTTGTGTCGACTATTACAAAAAGTAAACTCACCAAAATACTGAACTCCGAGGAAAATTCAAAATGTCAAAATCAAAAGCTCAAACACTTCAAACGAATGGATAAAATATTATTTGTTTGTTCGTTTCTCTATTATGAATATATTATTTGTTTGCTCGTTTCTCTGTTATTAATGTTCTTCTGTGTGTCTTTATTTCTGTCACGTATCTTTTAAGCGATATTTTTTTTAACAATGCGGGAGGTTGTGCATGCATTAAAAATAAAAACCCACCATTTTTTCTTAAAATGTCATGTACCAAATCTGTTATATGACAATTGTTATCACACAATTCCTTTCTATGTGTGATGGCGTTTCTTTTTGTTGCACTTCGGTGTTTCTTTTGTTTCCTTTGTTTCCTTTGTTAAAGTTGATGTGTTTCCCCCAGTTTTGGTTTGTACCGGGATACGTGTTCTCTTATAGTTGATGTGTTTCCCCCAGTTTTGGTTTGTAACCGGGATTTGTGTTCTCTTATAGTTGATGTGTTTCCTTCAGTTTTGGTTTTAACCGGGATGTGTTTTCTCTGGATAGAATTTATGACTTTTGAACATCAGAATACTACTGTTGCCTTTATATTACCAGAGAAATGAATTTTGATGCTTAGATGAAAAGTGGAAGAAAGCGCAGGAATTGATTTGTCCTAATAGTATATATATTTTTATATATATATATGCAAATGCATGACGAATTTTCTTTGGTGTCGCTCCTTTGATTTTTAGTTTTATTCAAGCAGTGTTAAACTCTGAACTACAGACTACATGCACAATCTAGTTTCCTATCCTACATGATGCAGCTTACGAGGAAAACTAGAAGTTTTACAAATATAAAAATGTCAATTTCTTTCTCAACTAAATATGAATTCAAATTTTTTTTTAAACTATATAAAAGAGTAGCGAAAGACACCAGCGGGACATTCATACTCAATGGTCGAACATAAACTGACAACGCCATTGCTCAAAAGGAAAAATACAAACAAACAAACAAGAAATCACAAAACACAACATAGAAAACTCAACACTGAGGAAAACGAACCCCATCAAAAACTTGGTCTGATTTTAGGTGCTCTGGAGGGTTCACAGATGCTGCTTTACATAGCACCCGTCGTTTTGCTTATGTTAGTACAAACCCCATAAGAAGTCTAATTCGGTAGGCCATATTCGTAAAAAGCGTTGCGAGATTGTAGTTATGCCATTAAAAACATATCATCTGTCATCTCGGAAACGGATATCAAATAACGGTCGACCAACCCGTAATGGCGTCTGTAAAATTTACGCAGATATGATTTCAACTTCACCACTTGGAACTCTTGGTTTAATTGCTCCTCGCGCGAAGCATCCATCTATCAGGGAAATACGGTCAAACCGTCGACGTACCTCACTAAAACAAAATTAGGTAAAAGTAAAAAAGGCAGTTAACTATTGCTTTTCTTTGCTAGTTGATTTGTTTTTTCTAAGGTTTTAGTTGTTCGAGCTAAGTGATAATAATTTCTGTTATTTGTTTGTATTATTTGTAATTAGTATCTACATACAACATATGCTTACTCTAATATCGATTCCTTTGTATGATCCTTTGAACAAAGTATTGTGATGCACGTGTATACCAACTCCATCAACACTTATACCGTCACTCCCAACATATTCCACTCTACCAAAGTTAGATATGATATTATCCGATATTTCGTTCCCAGATGGCGTGAGTGTAATCTTGTCCCCACCTGTATTCAATAGACCAGAAAAATATTTGAATATTTTTGGAAAATAATGTATAAAGTACACGCCCGAATTACATGAATTGGGCGAATTAGGTGTCACTATTGTATACATGTATATGAAAAACAATTATCAAATAAAGAAGGCTTTTAATTGTGAACGTCGCACGAGCGTTTTGTCTACACTAGAATTTTCAGTGGGGCCAAATCGAACCGTATTACCAAAGTTTAACCTGGTAAAATAAAAACAATAAGCAACTCTACTAACGTAAGCAGGACACACAGTATAATTTATATTCAAGTTTTTTGGACATGCGGTGTCAATCTCAAATAGTTCTTGTAGAAAACAAGTTTACGTTGCTAATATAGACAGATGATATCGCCGATTGTAAGAAGCTTATATACCTAGTTTAGAACAAAAGTAAAATCACAAAAATACTGAACTGAGAGGAAAATCAATTCGGAAAATCCATAATCACATGGCAAAATCAAATGACAAGAAGCATCAAAAACGAATGGACAAGAACTGACTTGGTACAGGCATTTTCAAATGTAGAAAATGGTGGATTAAACCTGGTTCTATAGCGCTAACGCTCTCACGGTAATGACAGTCGCATCAAATTCCGTTATATTTACATTAATGTGTTAAATAAACAGACACAATAAATAAAATAGTCAAAATATGGGTACATCAGTCATCATCGTATAACAATTTTAAACGGAACAATTTAACAGAACACAAAAACATCTACTATCTACGAACACATTGATTGATTTGAGTGTCTGACGTCAGAAAATTTGTATACGTCACATAAATTTGTCGTTCAATGTGCATACAAACAATTTTAAAATTTACATAGGCAATGTTAGCATACAGGATTAATTTAAAGGAAAGACAACAGTATGGAAAAATGTAAACATTAACAGCAAATAGCTGGGAGAAAAGGAATTAAGTCATACCGACATTATAAATGTTGAGTACCTACCAGACATACTGATTCCACCATCACCATTTCGAATATCACATAAGTTAACTTTAATGTTGTTTCCGTTATAGGAAGCTATACCATCTGAACCTGAAATACACGTGGGTTGTAAAGTAAAAGAATAACGCGAAAATTCAATATAAATTTTCAAGACTATGTAAATCTTGGATCTTTCCATTAAACAGCATCAAGTTTATTTGTAAATCGCGAAATTAAATATAGACGCAAGTGGACTAGCCAGGGTTAAACATGAAATAAAGTATCCACGAAAATGATAAGGTTTACAGTACTTGAGACAAATCAATGGACTTTAACACAAATTCAATGCATGCATACTAGTAAATGATTTTTAAGCGTTATTCTCGTTGTGTTTTTTAAAGATACTGCAACATATTTTGCGATCCGGAATTCTCCACTGAAAATATTTGTATGCGATTTTGTATTATCAATTTCATGTTTGCATCAACCCTTGATGGAACATTATCTATTCAACACTAGTACACACTTTTGTTTAGGGGCTAGCAAACGCACATCTCGCTCTTTGGTCGGATGTTGTCTCTTTGAAAATTTCCTCATTTAATTCTCAAATTTATTAGTTAAATCTGTTACACTACCTGTATTTTGAATCTTCATACGGGTAATCGTGAGGTTTTGTACCTTATTTGCATGTATACCATTTTGTCGGCAGGACTCAATTACAAATCCCTCAAGTACAATATTTGCAGAATTCCATATTATACTGTTTTTGATAAAATACATTTTCACATTAAATTATTTCAAGTACAAATTTCTTCTTTACTAGAGTATAACACATATAACAAAGTATACGCCCTACACTCTTATAACATAACTAGATGACATTTAAATGAAATGTAATGGTTGTAACAAATATGATTCCTTAAAGTAACCAAAATAAGGATATGCTATCACAGGTTTATATATATACAAATAAAAAAATACTATACAAATTCGATGTCACCTCTTAACTCTAAGCCGAACTTTTCAAATAAGGTCACTTTTGTACGATACTCTAGATGAACCTTGTAAGAAGTTCGGTCAGAAAAAGTTGTTTGTAAAACGTTTTAAATTATTGTATTATTTTTTAATTCAACACTATCATCTTATAAAGATTTTGTATCCGGCAAGTTTGTAACACATGTTTCAATTTGTTTAGATTAAAATGAAAATCAGCATTTATCCTCCAAAACATCTTATCGATATTTACCTATCTATACTTTGCTCTTTGATAACACTTCAATTCCGTTCCTGCATATTTTCTTAACTTGCAAGACAGTATTTCTCTGCTAGAAAAAAGCAGATCAAAATTTGATTTCACATCCTTTTGCTCTTCAATCGTTTAAATGAATTCAAAGATCCAATTAGTTTTAGTTGAAGTTCGGATCGAATTTCACGAACATGACAGGTTTGAACAAAAAAACAAATAATTGGATAATAATATATGTGTTCTAATAAAGCAATCATACTCAATGCATGTCGGAACTATTGAAGCATATATTTGGTCTTTTTCTGTGTAAGGTGCCTCTTTACTTGGCCATACATACAAAATACCATTGTCACGATCAACGAAATATTCACCCTGAAAAAAAAATGTTTTTGTTTATTTCTTTTCTGTTAGTTACTGCAATAACTGAGACCGTATTTAAAACACAGTTGAGTGGACAACCATGACCATAAAATGATAGAAAAGGTGTCTACATTTCATTAATATTTTAACTTAAGCCACTAAGGCTCATGACGAATGTCGTCTATTTGACTGTTTAAAATTGCAAACAGGCTTAGCCAAGCCCCTTAATATATTAACAAACAAAAATTCATCAATCAATCAATCAATCAAATAATTGTTTGTTATTTCATATTTAGTATAGCATATTTTGCAATAAGGCATGCCATCACTGATACCATACGTAAAAACAGACTTTTTTGACTGCCATATTCTTAACTTGGCTTACATGACATTTAAGGAAAACATGACGAACAGTATAAACAGCTGAATAGGTTACTCGATATATGATAATTATAAGAAAAATGAACAAAATTATGCTTACCGGTTCGTCGAGTTCAGACATAACATTGACAAACCGGAAGTAACCGCCTTGGTGATTAAATCCGACAGCAGTTGGATTAATCCCATTATAGTGACCTTAAAAGAAAAAGAAAAACATATCAACCAGAAACTTCTTTAAATTGTCAAAATGTTTTGTCAGTTTAATAATCCTACTACACAATCAATTTATATTGTATTTGGTTGGGCTGATCATCATAGCACACAATTTAAAAAAAACGGTTATTTGAAATAAGTCTTTTAAGGTGGTGAGCGAAATATACGGATCATGGCGTTGTAAGTAACTGCTTTGAAGTGTTTTTGTTGAAATTGCAAACCATTATATATAATGATACATTTATTAGCAGAAACCATGATTTAGAAAAATTATATCACATACCTGGTCGTAGGCCAAATTTTGTTTTGCTAGCCAATGTAATATTTTTGTTCACAGGATCGAGATGTTGTATTCTGATGGCACGGTCTGCCCAACTCCACATCCTAAAAGTGCATGTGATAGTGCATTGTATTAGCAAGGAGATAAAACCATGACAGAATTAGGATACACTAAGCAGTAAGCTTTCTGATTTCATATGATCCTCATTTTTTTTTTATGACAGTGCCTTTTAAATCTGTTTTTACCGTGAGAGTTTTATTAATTGTGAAAGACCAAATGGTTTAGTCTAATTGCTTAATTCCCCTTCATTTGAACACCGGATGATAATTGTCTCATTGCAATCATACCACTTATCCATGGCGTTGTCAGTATACTTTCGATTCATGAGTTTGGCTGTCCCTCTGGTATCTTTCGTCCCTCTTTTATCCTCATTTTCATATATTGCAAACGATAGACAAACAATAGGAAGTATCAATAGTTAAATAAATCGTAAACTGTTCTAGTTAAAAGTGGAAAGATGATAACGACGAGACGTTATCAATTTACGTGAAATATGGTGGAAAAGTTGACCGCATGTTGATGAGGCCTTTATTTTTAGTAAATATAAAAACATGAACGAGGTAAACCACACACTCCTTGTTTGGAATTGACTATTCGTTTGTTTCTTTTTTATTTAATCAGTTCTTCAACGTTTTATTATGTTTTTTGGATTTCGGCCATGAGCATCACTGAATAGACAATAATTGAGGAAATACGCAATTCGCCTTTTTAGAATCTAAAGAACCATTGGTAATCTAACTGTTCGTACACCAAAATGAAAATAGCGTTACGTCATTGATTGAATTTCAATTTTTTAGAACGATATAAACAACCCGCAATGTTTTGTGCACGCGTTTGAAAATATTACCCAGAATGGATAATATTCTGTTACAGTCATTTGGAATCGTAAATGCTATTGATATTTACCAGAATCCATGTGCCCAGACATCGTGTTCATCATGCCATTGTTTTGGTCTGTCAGATAAGTAGGTGAAGGATTTCCCATCACTGTAGTTTTGATTTATATTGATGTAGTCCTGAAGTATAAAATATGAACAATAAATCTGGAACGTAGCGCTTCAGGACAACAAGACCTTCCCTTAATGCTGTCAAATTCGAAGAGCATAATTCAATGAAAGTCTATTCAAAATCAACTTCGTATATAGAAATAATGAAATGTGATATGATTACCAATGAAACCCTTATCCACAACATTTTAAATGAATTGGATGTAACCAATTATAGCCATACGTACGGCTTTAAACAATGAGAAAGTGAAAACCTTGGGTGGGCTTTAAAAGGTCTTGACATAATTGACACAACACCAACGTGAAAACTTACTGCCTTATTTATAACAATTTACAACAATGCAACTAATGATCAACTGTTAAGACAGACGTGAACCAAAGATAACCACAGCCTCCTGACTTTGGACAGGCGCATATATTTATATATAGAATATGGTAGGGTTTAACATATTTCAAGGCGCTTCCCCTAGCCTTTGACGGTACAAAATATGATCAAATTATATAACTTATTTGAAAAGGGCTTACAAACCATATCTCTTGCACGTAAAAGACACCCTTGTAGGCTTCGAAAAAGAGCAGGCTTATGCCGCTGGAAAGGGATTAATATAAATTGCAAAACTTGTTTCCCAATCCACTATGAATAACTAGGTTTAAACTGAGGGTTTAACTCCTACAATCGATTTGCAGCAGAAACAACATCTAATGAGCACACAGACGGTGCTCCAACGTTGTTTCAATAATCCCTAAAACAAAAAAGACACAAAGTACAGATCTTCGTGTACTCGCAGTTACCGACAGGCAGTTCAAAGTCAATAAAAGCTAGTGAGTAAATAATTTCTCGGACTGAAATATCAGTCAGTTAACACCCAATAACTAATGGTCTAGGTAAAGACGTCTTTAACTGTCAGAGTACAACATGACAGTGTTAATGTCAAATTATACGCATAACTTTTAAGGCATCATTGCACTCTTCGGATAATTTGAAATTGGCGAAAATTTGCAATAATGTTCAACACAATGTATAATTTATGATGTTATGATTCAATCAAATGACTTCTGATCCGATAACTGAATCGGAATTTCCTGCAGAATTTAAAAACATTTCACCGTGTTCAGATTACGGAAAACTGCAAATATTCAAATTTTACGGAAAGTTTAAATATAAGACAATATGTTGAGACTTACCTTATTTGGATACCTAGCCAACGTTAATGGTTTCTCATTCTCAAAAATTTCTAAAGGTGCAAGGTGTTTAGAATAAAATCCAAATGTTTGAAGAGAACCAAGATCTGTTATTCCAACATCAGACAGTCGAACTTGAAGTACCTAAAACATTTACCAAAGTTGTATATATCTCGTTTCCTTTCTGTATACTAAGAACACTACTATAAGTTATATGGTTCGCTACTGACCCCCTACGGATCCATAGAGGGTTAGTAAAATCCACATGGATTTTATTCACCCTTTATGGTCCGTAGGGGATCAGTAGTTATCGCATTTATCGCATGCTGGTCTTTTTCTGCTGCGTTTTGTTGAAAAATAAATAAATGAAACACAACAACAGTAAGAATTGACGTCACCATTAACAGTAGACGTGACGTCATTAACCCCCTATGAAATTTAATACCACCTACGGTTCCATAGGGGGTCACCACGTGACGGCGTTAAAGCAATCACGACGTGATAATTTACTCGCGGTGCGATAAACTACAATACTCATTGTAGTTTATACGACGTAGGTACGGATGTGAGCTCTTCTTCGGAGATTTGTGTAGACTATGTCAATGGGACAGCAACATAATAATGTAATACAAAAGACTGTCAAGTCCAATGCACGCGCGATCTGTTAAAAGGAACTTATATATGTTCTAAAAATCTATAAATATGGAATTCAATTTCACAGCCTATGAAATATCGGCTATCTTGTCGATCAAAACAGGGATAAGTGTGGTTCAAAAAGATAGTATTTATCCGTACAGGTAGCATCATTGTAAATATAAAGGAATTTGATGATATTGTTGAAAAGTGAGAGGTTAAGCGCTATCCACCATTTTCTACATTTGAAAATGCCTGTACCAAGTCAGGAATATGAAAGATGTCGTTCATTCATTTGGTGTGTTTTGTCATTTGATTTTGCCATTCGATTAGGGACTTTCCGATTGAATTTTCATCGGAGATCATTTTTTTTGTGATTTTACTTTTTCAATATAGATTACAGATATTCTGAAATTTGAAAAACAAAGGCGTCACATAAAACATTGTTGGATAAAAAATATCATCATACAAGTGATGTTGAAACGTAAACGAAAACTAAGTATGGAACATTGAGACCAATTCAAGACCTGAGATGGAGTCATATGTGATCTTCAGACAGTTTCCAATCGATTCAGAGCCCTACTGTGGTTGGACTGGTAACTTATTATTTGATTTATGAAAGAAGTTTTTGAATTAAGTGCAGGTACCCAAGACACGATCCATAGACGTTTTGGCCAAAACATACTTTAAAATGCCTCTTAGTTGTACACCAGTGATATTATTTTTAGTGAAAATCATAATCATTTGCAAGGATTTTTTTCTTAAATGATTATATTCGTGATACTTGATTTGACCGGTTTGAACCCTATAACAATAGCTTTTATTGAGCAATAATTGTTTGTGCATGTATCCTATTAATAGTTTTGGGGGACTTGAAATGGGTGTCATTATATAATATTTTTCCTATAATAGGATTCCATAATATAATATTAAAAATGAAATGATTTACTTTGTTCCTTGCTATGGACGGTAACCGCTGTAGAGAACCTGTATTTGTCACACTTTTAAATGCGGAAGAGTTGATTCTTTTTCCTCCAATCTATAAATAAAATATAAGATATTTGTTGATGCGTTTTGTGTGAATCACTTGATTTCCTTGTTTATAAAGTATGAAAATAATACACGCTGTTAGTTTTGAACACATTACAAACTCAGTTGTTATGACTCATTAAAAATGTGTTTCACTTTCATCTTTTTGTTACTGGTGGTATAATTATTTCATTTTACTGTATAGGCTTAACCTATAAGGATTACACATAGTTCTGCTTTAAAACATTTTCAAGACAAAACAGTTAACTTAAACAAGCCTGAACATAGAATGATTCTTCCGACTCTATTTTCAATACGATTGCTCATTTTGTCAGATTCCTTATGCTTATAAACTGTTTTGTTAAAATTAACTTCAATTTAGAAAGTAGCCAGTGAATTAAAGAACGTTGAAGTATTTTGTAGTGAAACATATTTCACGTTTAATAGATATCAAAGGTACCAGGATTATAAAATAGTACGTCAGATGCGCGTTTCGTCTACATAAAACTTATCAGTGACGCTTATATCAAATAAAGTTCCAAAAGTTGTGCTAAATACGGCTAAGGTTATCTATGTCTGGGATAAGAACATCCTTATTTTTTTTCGAAAAATTCAAAGTTTTGTAAACAGAAAATTTATAAATGACCACATTATTGATATTCATGTCAACACTTAATGGCTTGAACTTGTGATTACCACAGTACTCTGTTACAGTAACAATACAGCTCGTTATAAAAAAAATTAAATAGAAAAATCGGTTAATTTATTAAGGGGAAGTCCATTAAAACTGACGGAAGTCCATTAAAACTGAAGTCCATTAAAACTGACGGAAGTCCATTAAAACTGACGGAAGTCCATTAAAACTGACAAAATCGAACGTTACAAACCAACACTCCGTATGTTCTGATCCTCACGTGCTTCGGTACTTATACATTCCGGCATTGCAGGATTGTGCATGTATGGTACATTCTTGTATCTTTTTGTTTTGTTTTCGTTAATGAGCTTTGTCTAACACCTATTTTTTTATCTTTGTTGACACATTTGTTTGTTTATAGTTATTGAGATTATAATACAAAGTTGACTGCTGAACTCCTATTTTTTACAATTTCACCTATCAGTCTGGTTGTTTTGTACCCATATCGTTGTCAATAAAACGGTTATAATCGCCTGTCATACAAGTGAGAGAGAGGTTTAGCCAATTACAAAACTAGGTTTGATCCACCATTTTCTACATACGAAATTGCCTGTACAAAGTCAGGAATTTGACATATGTTATCCATTCGTTTGATGTTTTCTAGCATTTTATTTTGTACTTTCCGTTTTTGAATTTTCAATGGAGTTCGGTATTTTTGTTTATTTTACTTTTTACTACTAGTAATATCGACCTGCTAACATTGGTTTGTTTGAATATTTACAACTCACCACGTGGACCTCCTGACCTTGATATGCTCTGATGGTTAACTTCCTTGGTCTTATGTTATGAACTCGTAATGTTGACTCTAGCTCATAATATCCAGTTGTCAGTTCGATAAAAACGTCTATGAAAATAAACATCAACAACTTATTTACAAACAATCTATTTTCAAAGAATCAATTAAACTCATCAGTGAAGCTAAAATTAAAACATTTTTTTCAATCTCATACGAAGTTGAAAAGTTGTGAAAATCTAAATTTCGAAAATGTGTGACAAAAACAAATCAAGGTATATAAACTAAGTGTAAGGAAAACATAAGAATTTCGGGTGAACATAATAAATAAACGTATCCATGATATGATAATTAATGTGAACCCAAACGTGCTGAATACTATATATGGTACCCTCAGAAACTGGAACGATGAGAACAAATGAGAAGTAAAATCACAAAAATACTGAACTCCGAGGAAAATTAAAAACGAAAAGTCCCTTATCAAATGGCAAAATAATGCAGTGGTTTTGTGTTTTATTAGAAGTTTTAATATGTTTTAATAGCATAAATTTAAAAGCTCTTACCTTTATCTCGCCTGCTCGGCTCGTCACTTCTTAAAAGAGCCTTTTCTATTGTCTTTACTGGATATCCCAAATCAGTTCTAAATATATAATGAATAAAAATATGAAGTTGTGAATACATATTCTTCAAAATTGTATGTTTTTCGAGATTACAATGGTATTGCGACAACGTTTAGATAAGATTATAAGTAGTCATAGTAAATTGGTAAATCTTTGAATGAAGTGATATCATTATTATCCGACAAAGATTGTTCTATCTGTAAAAAAATAATGATATTACACGAAATACTTATAGATTATCGTTGATTATATCAACGAGATTGATTTTCTCGCTTGAGCTGGTACAGAGAAATGAGATGACCAATGATAATCTATTTATCGCTATTTTACCTATGACGACGTTGTCAATTTCAATATCAATTTCATTAGCAACGCCACGTGGCCTCCTTAGTTTCTAGCGATAATTTTTCCATCTCAAGCGAGAAGCATGATATGAAAATTATCACAAAAAAAGATCAAAGGAAAAATGCACAAAATAGCGATAAAAATCTTTACAGCGGCTGTTTATTAAAAAACATATTATTATGTAACATAACAAAAGACTAGATGTACGATAAAATTGAAACTGCTTAATAAATACAGGTAGCCTTTGTGAGAAATAAATAAAGATAAAAAAAACATACTTTATTCAAATAATTATATATGGTGAGAGGTATAGATATATAGATCGATAATGATTACAGGTACATGTATTTGTACAAGGATAGATAATATTTATAAAGCTGTATGTTAATAATTTATAGTGGGAGGGTTTTTTTCTCATTTGCCTTCTCCCCGACAAATGAGTCGGTAAAAATTGGGGCCCCCTTGGTTGCTTCCCTGGGCAACTGAGGGTTGATGTAACAGGTGATTGTTTATAAAATATGTTTAATATTAAGAAAAAACATATTATTTTTAGAATGTTGCTGCATTAATTTTAAAATAATTTCCTAATACAAGAGTTAGAATTATTCTGAATATTTTAATCATATACAAAGTTGAAGAGAAGTTAAAACCAAAAATATCTTGTATTCATTTATGTAGGATCATTTTCAACATTCAGTCTGATTTATTAGTCACAAAGGTCTTGTTACCTTCACTGTGAAATATCAAATATATATAGCTAATTCAATTTGATAATTGGAGTCGTGGCATTGTCAGCAATTTTGAAACGAAAAAACGAAAAAATTTCCCAATGCGTCTTTTTAATATTTACATTGCATTCCGTCCCCTCGTATAATTATCTTGTTTACAAGTAGCTTCACATTTGAGTACCAGTATTGTTTTTAAAAAAATCTAATAACATTGTTAGAATGCCAATAGACGTATCAACACTTAAGTTGTACATGTTGTTTGCCGTTTTTTAAAACTACTCATATTCCCGCAAAAAAAGTACACCCCACTAAATCAAATTTGACGTCATAATTTTTTAATTGATAATAACTATTATTGCTGATGTCAGAAGATTATTCAGATACAAATATAGGGTTTTTCTGATGAGGGTTGGTTTAAAATACCCATAAATATCCGTGAGTGTCTCAAACGGTTGGATATAGAGTAAATCGGAGACAATTCGACTCAATACCCAAAAGGTCGAATACGCCAATAGGGCTTGAAAATTATTGGAGGAAAAAAGACAAAAAATAAGTGTATGCTTACAAAAATCTGCAAAATAAAAACTGAAGAAATATCTGAAGTTGTCGGGTTAAGCTTTATGTATGCAATTACGTTTATGAAGTATTTCTAATCTGTAATTAATTTGTGTTTTATTCTCAATTTCAAAAATATATTTTCTCATATATCATTTGATATTTAAGACATCTATGGTATCATTATTCTAAATCAAAGTTATAGTTGAGGTGAGCTCCAGTTTCTTCTGATTAAGATTTAAAGTGTTCTTATTGTTTGACAACTGCATGTTGAATGGTTATTTTCGTGTTTGAGTTGTTATTTCACTGAGGTCGATGATTGTAGTATACATTGCTCATGAATTTATATATCTTATCACATCCTTTATCATTTTTAACTAATAGATGAATTTAAGTTCCTCTGCATTTTACATCGATTTTTTTATGTTAGAAGTTAAGCTAGAAATGTGTTTTGTTTTAACTAACTCGTTTACCTCAAGTATTACTGGAAATACTGTAATCGGGTATTGTCGAGACCTAACTGGTAATGTATATCCCTTATGAAATAGTTCCGTAATGTTTCCTTGTCGGAGTTTGACTTTATATCTAGTTTCGTTGGTTATATTACCACTTGAAAACTTGTATAATGTTTTTGACATTTAAATAGTTTGTCCTCGAAGCATCACTAAAGAGACATTACTCCTCAAAATTCGACTTTGGCGCAGTCTATTTGATTCCGTAAACGGTATGAATACATTTGCGGAAGCCAAATGTATAAAGCGCCTTCCAGAATCAAAAACCAAAGAGAGCATAACTGAAAGGTCTTAACAATAGGTAATTTGTCTCAAGAAAAAAACTTGCTTTTTATTGGAGGAAATTATTTGATGATTGACAGTACACGAATGGCTGTGCCGATCTTCAGTTGTCATAAACGTGTTTGATGCTATGGAATGATAAGGAAATTTAAAAAAAAAACAATGTGAACGCCATTGTAAATTCAAAATGAAAAAATCAAAAGCTTACCCTGTATTGTTGTTTGAACCATGTGGACTAACATAAATATGGACAGTATTTACATTGTCCAATAGAAAACCATGGTTGGCATGTATACTTAAAATAATTCCAATGAAAATATAACAGAACATGCTAACTTGCCACTCGAATATTTATAACGGGAAATTTACAACACAACGATAAGAAATTGTACGAGGTTAAAATTCAGTATCAAAAGTTTCACAGTGTTATCAAACATACTACATGAACTATATCAGTTAAAAGTATTGCATGTTTTTCATTTGTAATAGAACATTGTTTTGAACTGTTTAAGGTATATTATAGTCTAAACCAAACATACTACTTATCATTGGCTTCAAAAAATCTGCAGACGAAGTTTGTTCAATATAAGGAAGTGTTGAGTGCATGGAAATATATATCTATGGATTCATGTTCGTTCATATTTAATTTCGTGGTTTTGCCGAAGTTTACATACAAGCCTATTGGAAATTCGTGATTCATCTTTACTAACTAAATTCACGAATATTGGTATCAAATGAATGATAATGAATCACACTACTTAGGTTGTTTATTTTTTATTTCTTATTTGCCGCACCAAACCCATCATAAAACATGTGCTTTAAAACTGTATCTGCTGGGCATTTTTTATGTTTTATCCAACATCCTGCACCGGCAGCCCTGAAATGACCTATAATGAAGATATAAAAAATACGATCAATTTGGATTTGAACGTTTGGAATGATATTGGTCATAAGGTTTTAGTTACTTATCAGGGTTTTTATTAACGAAAAAAAATTAAAAACAATTGGTTATTTTATTTCCTGAATTTAGCACTGAGTGTTTTCCATTCTTTTCATTGTTATAGATAACAAATGATTCGTTTTATGGACCTCATATTTATTAATATAGCGTTTTGGTCATCGTCGATCGTCAACTTTGTAGATGTAATGGCTTTCAAACATTTTACATCCGAGCATAGTTTTGTGTGGACGTAGCACGAGTCTGGCGTATAAAATAGTTTTTGACCTGTTAGCTTTTGATGGCTATTATTCGTTTGTTTCTCTGTCCTTTATTTCCTCCCATTCATCTGTTTATTCATTGTAACCCTGTCATGTAATGTTGTCATCTTAATGTCATTATTAACACTGCCATTAAAGCGGGAGGTTTGGCATGCCACAAAACCAGGTTTAACCCACCATTTTTGTATTAAAAGCCCTGTACCAAGTCAGGAAAATGGCCCATGTTACATTATATTTCGGTTCTGTGTGTGTTACATTTCGGTGTTGTGTCTCTGTTGTGTCGTAGTTCTCTTATATTTGATACGTTTCCCTCAGTTTTTGTTTGTAACTCGGATTTGTTTTTCTTCTATCGACTTATGTATTTTAAACAGCTGCATACTACTGTTGCCTTTATTGAGTTCGTTTTGTTTTGTTGTTGTCATTTCTTATAAATTTCAGAAAACTTTCCACTAAGGTTAATTCTAAAAATACCCAATTCATATTTTTGCCCTTTCGTAGATATTACCACAGCTAAATAACATTTCTCACTAATTATATTTCCTCTTTCTAATTATATTGTAGTTTACATTTCAATATTGATACAGTGTACGCTAATCACACGTTGTTCACACGAGACGTTCACTTTGTTGAGCACAATGTCCCGTTACAATTTTTACCTCCGTCTTAAATAATAGTTTTATCTTTGCCTAAATTAATAATGAGGTGTGAAAATACGAAACAAATATCTTTATTGTCTTCGAATTAAATGATGAAAATATACTAGGCATTATTGCCTGTTGGCTTTTAAATGCTGACCAGAGAGTACAGATGATTACTACCACAGTATTTCATTGCGCAAAAGCCCGGGATAATCATGCAGATTCATGATGACCAGCGTTTAGTTTTTGTTCTGAAAAAGTCGTATTCTATCCTGATCTAGAACAATTATATCTAGCAAAATAGCATCCTTCTCCGCCGAGAGTCATTGCACCTTTATAAAATAAAAATAACGCTTTTCAAATTGCAGTTTTTCCAGATTCAAAGACATAATGCTCTACACATAAGGGTTTGTCTTGATTCGAAGACATAATGCATTACACATTGGGGTTTATCTTGAATCGAAAACATAACACTTTACACATTGCAGTTTATCTATATTCAAAGACATAACGCATTACACATTGGGGTTTATCTGGATTCAAAGACATAACGCTTTACACATTGCAGTTTATCTAGATTCAAAGACATAACGCATTACACATTGGGGTTTATCTGGATTCAAAGACATAACGCTTTACACATTGGGGTTTATCTAGATTCAAAGACATAACGCTTTACACATTGGGGTTTATCTAGATTCAAAGACATAGCGCTTTACACATTGCAGTTTATCTAGATTCAAAGACATAACGCTTTACACATTGGGGTTTATCTAGATTCAAAGACATAACGCTTTACACATTGGGGTTTATCTAGATTCAAAGACATAACGCTTTACACATTGGGGTTTATCTAGATTCAAAGACATAACGCTTTACACATTGCAGTTTATCTAGATGCAAAGACATAACGCTTTACACATTGGGGTTTATCTAGATTCAAAGACATAACGAGTTCACATTGGGGTTTATCTAGATTCAAAAACATAACGCTTTACACATTGGGGTTTATCTGGATTCAAAGATATAACACATTACACATTTCAGCTTTTCTGAATTGAAAGACAAACATTTACGAGTCAAATGATGTTTTAATACTTGAGGAACAATATGTCCAAAAAGGCACATAAAATACCAAAAACCATGTCAGGTCTACTCACATACGGATGAGGGAGTTGAACGCGTAGTTAATAACTGATATTTTGAGAATACATTTTAGAAATCCTGTGTAGAAACACTGACAACTCGATTGATGATAAATCGGGATAAAAGCGATATCAGGCAAAGCTTGTTCTACCTAAAGAGATTTTATAAAATAAAATGAAAAAAAGAATGATATGAGTCTAGTTTCGTAGGTTTACCTGTCAGTGGTTAATTATAATTTTAAAGAATGAGAATGATATGAAAATATTGCGATCAGCCCTTGCTTTGGAACTTTCTAAATAAGAGTTATAATTATAAAAAGAAATGTTAAACTTTGATAAGCACATGGCGTTATTTTTGAATCGCTTTTTCAATCTTTATATCGAGTTTAATCTATTTTCTTAACAAATAGAGATTAAAAATAAGCGAAAAGTGTCTTTATTTTTTTAGAAAACAAAATATCATATCCCGAATGAAAAGTATATACCTGTTACCAAAAATAAAAGTGTCGTCTTATAGTTTTTCATAGTTGCTACAAACCAACAAACCAACAAACGGCCATACAAAATGTCATAGAGTCATATGCTTACAAAATGTTTAAATTAAGTCCATTATTATTTGATAGATGCATTTGCCTGAAACATACTCTCTAGTCTGAGAGAACATGATTCATTTTTTAGCTGTATTTGACGTTGAACTAGCTTTCAGTAACTGGGAGTACTTTAAACCGACTTTTTGTCGAGATAAGTATAAACAAAAACGCAAATATTAGTTGTCGCAAGTACGTAGGACTTGGATCTAATCTATTTTACTACATCATATATACTTGAAAATCGCGAACGTGAGTCGCCGTGTAGTGGAAATCAATACATAACGCAAAACAAAGTATCTGCGAACATAAATTTGTTACCATACTCTTATGTACATATAAACATTCAGTGCCTTCTATAGCCAAATATACATTACTTTTTTCTCCTCATTAATAAGACCATACATGGCATATTATGGCTAAGTACCAATTGATTTGAACTCTGATTGATAGTTGTCTCATTGTTGATTACACCAAATCTCACCATATATTATTTTTGGTAAACTTGATAATAATCCTTTTACATTCCACAATGGCACTTGCATAATATGAAAATAAAAAGATGTGGTATGATTGCAAATGAAACAACAGTAACCAAAAGTTAAGAACTATGGGTTACAGAATAGTATGTATTTGATTTGTTTCTTTGTTATGTAATTTAATTAAAACTCGTGACGTTCTCAAGTAAGCCAAATAAATTATTTGAATGTCCTTCTACAAATAGATCGACCTCTAGAACGTTATCATTTTACCTGTTGGACCATATATAACTGCAAAAGATGAGCCGTTTCGACATTTGCGTACCATTTCCGATACTTTGTTTCACTGGATCCCGAGTGGTTTCTTTGTTCAGCTTGTGTGTCTCGATAAAACTGATTGGATGTTGGTCGTCTGTGTTTTTCAAGCGTTTGATGATTGGGACATTTATCAAAAGAAAACCAACAACCTGTAATAGGAATCTAGTGCAGAGATGTTTAGTTAAATCACATAGCTATATTTATAAATCCTCTAGAAAAAAATGGAAAATGCACAACTTTAATCGCTTGTTCTTCAACGCGTGTAAAATTGAGTGCGTCAATATGATATAGTTTCAGCAGTATACATTTTAAATAATTATGTCATTGTGACTTCATAGTTATTTATCTAAATATGCTCTGTGACATTCTTCGATTTTTAACAAAAATGTTTAAGAAATCAATGAATACTTGCATCGGGTATGTTTTGTCATCTTCGTGTAGATATTACTTTAAATTTTACACTAAACTTTATTTTATTCAAACCATACAAAACTTAACATATCGATAATTGGGTCAACATGAACTATTGTCATTTTACATTTTAAAACTTCAACGTTTTCAATGAGATCAATAATTCTGTTAAAAAACATGTTAATCTTTTGAAAAAAATAATTAACTTCAAAAGCAAATATATTTAAGGAATGATTTAAGGAAACTTTTGTTGCACACTGAATAACGCGCGTAGCGGATTATTTAACAGTGTGCACCACATTTTTTATGTTACTTCGAATAGACAAAAAAAATCACAGTCATTTCTTATAATTTAATTCTAAATTCAATTTTAAACCGTAGAAACCATGTAAAAACGTTGATGACGTCACGGTCACAAGACTAAAGTATGTCTATGGGCTGATAACAAAATAACGTCAGCCAATCAGAAGACGCGTTACATCCAAAATTAAATTATTACTAGATAACATTTGCTCACTTAGAATTATGTTTAATTTCTTCTTTTCGTAATTTATTGTTAAAGTTTGTGTGTGTCAGTATTTGAAACAAAGATGACTTCTTGTCACTCTATTTATCAATTATTGATATACTTTCTATTTATTACGTAGATGAATTGACCGGAGGCGTGCTTCATCTGGCCCCTAAACAAATATATACGGGGCGGGAATTTTCGCTACATTGAAGACTCATTGGTGGCCTTCGGCTGTTGTTTGCTCTTTGGTCGGATTGTTGTCGCTTTGACGCATTCCCCATTTCCTTTCTCAATTTTATATATAATAGTTCAGTGATAATGGACGTCATACTTAACTCCAAATCAACACAAGAAACTAAAACTAAAAATCATACAAAACTAACAAAGGCCAGCGGCTCCTGACTTGGGACAGGCGCAAAAATGCGACGGGGTTAAACATGTGTTTTGAGATCTCAACCCTCCCCCTATACCTCTAGCCAATGTAGAAAGGTAAACGCATAACAAGACAATAACAATTAAAACCACGGAGTAAACGAAGACACACAAAAACAAAAGATATTTACATCAACAGTTATAAATAATAAATTAGAAACAACACTAACTCCACTAAAAACCGGGAATGAAATCAGGTGCTCAGGCAACCGTCGTGTTATTTCTTTGTTCAGTTCGATAATGATGGAAGGTTCCTATGACTGATGAAGAATATCATATATGAATTCTGACACGTGTTTGTGATAATGGCCAATCACGCACAATCCATGTATAGTTTTGTAGAACTTAATATAAAAACATGAAACGGTTGCGAAAAACGAACTTACTATCGGGTCCCATAAACAGAAAAATTGCCTTCAAGGTTCAGTTGGAATCACGATATTTACAAGGAACTACATAGCTTTACAAATTATAAACACAAAAATAAACGTCTGAATCAAAAATAAAAGTTAGTGAAGATAGTTTTAATGTTATTTCTTCAGTAAAAAGGTGTTTGTGTGTGAGGGTCAAGATATAAAAGAATTTGATAGAATAACATATATATTTTTCAAATCACATAAAAACCTGTATTTTGGGGCACTTTATATAGTGTATTTAGGACGGATCCATCCGGCAGGTATACTGGAGTTGGTTGTTTTACAGGAGGTCTATATATACAGTTTGAAGGTGACGAAGGATTACCTCTCAAATATCCAGTGTCTGGTTGGTTACTTTCAACGTTGAAAATATTAGGTAAATGTTAGATATAGAAAAGAAGATGTGATAAGATTGTTAATAAGACTACTCTCCACAAGAAATTAAGATCTATAGGTCACCGTACAAATTTCAACAATGAGCAAAGCCTATATCACATAGAAATCTATAAAAGGCCCCCATATCGCAAATGTTAAAGTCATAAGAAACCTCAAATCAAAAAAAATAATGCATATGTTTTTTATAACTCAATGGATAGTTTTCATTATAAAACTTATGTACATATACTTTTTTCTGAAGAAAATTCTTTAATTTATTCATATTTAGAAGAAGTTTACTTTATTTTAATAGCTTGCTTCCAGCAAACTATTCCCCCGACATATTTTCCGTATGCAAAGTGACCTCAGTGTGACCCATCTCGTAAAAATCCGGTGATCACAATACGCATGGATGTCCTTAAAATAAACTATTATCTGAATTTACATGTTAAACACGTGCTCTCTTTCCATGCTTTTTTGTTTATTTTTTGTCGATTGTTGACAAACAGGTGACGATCGTTAAACTTCGGCTTCAAAACACGAACTTTAATTACCTGCCATATTTTCACAACAACACTGACTGATTGAAAAAAAAAATTTACGATTATACGAAATTTACACGACAAAAATGATAAATTCGTGCACAGAAGACTAAGTTTATGATGTTTGTATGCATTGGTTCAAGATTTGGAAGAACATAATTTTTCACCGGTCACTCGTTTCTTATGACTTTAAACAATTCAAACGAGAAAACTAACGGCCTGATGAATGTACAAAAAAGGGCGTAAAGCAGTTATTTAACACAGTAACAAACGACTACCACTGATAGTTCATTTGTTCATATTTGAGAGATAAAATGTCACAAAAAGGAGTACAACATTCAACATTGTGTCATGAGTTTCATCACTCTTTTGCGCATGCAATTTTTATTGTTCCTTGAACTGTTCGAGGCAAATAATATTTAAAAGAATAAATCCATGTACACAAACCTAATATATGATTGAATCATGCAATTTCATAAATAAAAAAAAATATCGAAACTGGTTTTAGAATATATTTGGAGCTAAACTCAAATGCGGACCTCAATTAAACAAAAACGAACAGAGTTTATGTTTAAGAGTTTGAAACGTAGTTTCCATCCAAACTACCAAAAATAACCACAGTAAAATGTGCCACCATTTATCAATATATTATAAAAGTAAACTGGAACTCATAAAAAAGGTATTGAGAGTAGAACGCGATGAAATGGTTTACAGAAGGTATAGAATTTATACAAATTAAGAAACAAACAGGAAGTTAGGAATTAATATTCTATAAATGTACATGAAAACCACGAGACTTTCTCGAACACATTTTGTCAGCTTATAAATGTTTACCCATTTAACAAATTAATGTAATTAAGGAATGACTGTAATATTTTTTCTGTCTATGAAGAAATAACATAAAAAATTTGGTGCAAACTGAATAACGCGCGTTGTGGGTTATTTTACAGTATGCACCACATTTCTTATGTTATTTTGAATAGGCAGAAAAAATATAACAGTCATTTCTTATAATTTAATCGAAATTTCATTTTAAACCCGAGTAAAAAATGAAAAAACGTTGATGAGGTCACGGTCACATGACAAAATTATGTCTATTGGCTGATCAACAAAACGACGTCAGCCAATCAGAAGTCACGTTACATCTAAAATTAAATTATTTAGTGTTACACTGTGCGTTGTGGATACTACTTGCAATCTTCAATTCATAAGAATTTTGATTGTTTTGATGTATTTTGTAAAAGTAAAGGTGAAAAGCATTAAACGGTCGAGAAGTGATAGTTTTCAAGCATGAACTTGCGATAGTTCATAAACACATGAAATTGTCTAAATTCGTCATCTGTGTGGTATTTGCTTTGGGTTGGGGTGTTTTATTTATTTTTTTTGGGGGGGGGATGTTAAACTGTGACAGTCTGATCCTAGCATTGATTAATATAAACACTTGTTTAATTACATTATTTCATAAAACATCTATAAAATCACAGAATGATCTCACAACCGGTCTAACTCATCAATATTTTATATTAATGAATGAAAACCTCTTAGTTAATGACAAGAAAAACTAGCGTAATATATAGTATAACGGTAAAACCAACAATAAAATAATGGTATGACAATGCATACAATTTCCTACAGTGAGAAAATCATAATAAAAGAAATCATTTGTTACGAACATGCAATGTTAATTTCTTGATATGTATTAATGTTTTGTAAACTTTTGGTTTAAGGATGTTTGCTTGTCATGCTTTGGAATTTTTGTCAGATTTTCGGAATTCTCTGGTTTTATACATTTGAATGCTTTGAGAAAATTTATCCATTGACCCTCATTTTCTTTTTATAAATCTATTACATGCATAATTATAAGCCATCTGTACAAGTCTTATAAGATATTTGTTATTTTTTAATAGTTTTTGAGAACTTAAGCTTGTTAATGATAAAGCTATGAGAAGTCAAGAGAGAAAAATCTCACCCCAAAATTTCAATGGCTAATATCTCGGCAACAAGCACATTGATCTATTTATTTATTTTTTGCTTTTTTTGGTTCCTTTATTAATCCCCTATCATCATTATATACCAATGCCATGAAATTATGAAACTGAGTAGCGAACTTCCTTATCCTTATTAAAATTACGGTTGTTGCAAACGTCAAAATGTTCACTAAGACTGATTTAACAAGTATATATATATATAAATATAACAAAATAAGTGACATTCAAAGTAATAAAATGTAAAATAAACTGACAACGCCTTCGAATAAAAGAAAAGAAAAGAAAAGACTACAACACAAACAACAGTATACAAAAACAAAGTTAAATGACAAAAATACTGAACTCCGAGGAAAATAATAACGGGAAGTCCAAAATCAAAACATTGTCAAAATAGTGGTACAGCAGTCATCACCGTGTCACTATCTCAATTAAAAAATCAAAACAAAAAACAAACAAATATTCAACAAAGAAACACAAAAAAAGCATTTATCAAATGTATTAACCACATTGCTTACTAATATATGTATATCAATTCAACCCATAAATGATTGAAATATTTGAAGTCCTTTGACTGAATGGCAAGGTTCACATTAACTCTAGTGTAGAGTCGCGCGTTTAACGTCAGAATGTAAACGTCACACAGAAAGAAGTACAAAAAATTTTGTCGTTCAAAGTATTTTCAAAATCATTATAGAATAACAACATGATGGCATTATAACAGAACAATAAAATAATGGCGGGATGTTTAAAAGTGCAAAGCCACGTCATATGTACCAAACAAACACATAAAGTCACATGTACAAAACACACCAGCAGAAAGATAATACAAACAACACATTGACGGGATGTATAAGTACCGAGCCACGTCCAATGAATATCACCGAAAACAGACCAAACAGTAAAAGTAATATTAATAATAGAACAAAGTTAAATTAAAGAACAATATAACACGTTATTAAGATTATAGATGATAGAAAACACAACAAGGAAAAGTGTGCAACACGAAACCTGGTGTTATCTTGTGTGTAACAAATGTATAAGCTGATACTGCTCCACGTGATAGAGTATGCACATTCCATTGATCTTCTCGACATGTACGTTTAATCTATTATCACAACTGCTTTGCACTTCCAAAAATAAGCTTATCTGTATATACCATTATACGCCTACAGGGGAAAATAAGTATTTATCTTATGGACGCCGCAAGCAGTTTTTAGTGTATATTTAAAGACTATATAATTTGTTTTTTTAATTATTGCAATTAGAAGAATTTTGACTTACCAACTTGATTTCCTGGGTTATGTCCGGACATTATGGAGGCTAACTTTGGATACCTTTTTCTCTATAGACTATTTGTGTAAAGTATGTTCTGGATAATGAGAAGATACAATAGGTTAAAAAGTTATATTTACTCTGAAAATGTCATTAGTATTGATAATAGCTGAATGAGTTTCAGACCAGTTTGAAAATTTAAATCTAAAATTTTTTGCGTTTAGAATGACATTTGTTGAAATTAAACTGACAAAAAACTGTTTAATTAACAATTGCTTTGAAAACAACATTTTAACCTCTATATATTTTATTTCAGAAACACTGCAGTGTCAAGCAGATGCTCCTTTGATATTCGCTTGTTCAATTTCTTTTGTTATCCCATTCCTTAACCATGTTTGTTATGCAATTTCAAAACGTAACAAATAAGTAAAGCTTTTTCTGTTTGCAAGCAAAAACAAATCATTTCCGTATAAGAGGTGGCGGACGAAGTACATTATTTAAAAATTGTAACTATAAAGTGTTAAAATTTACAAAAACGCCGTTTCAACGTATTTTGTGCATACTCAAGTGGTTATCAATTCGTCGTGTATAATGGGAATTACCAAAAAGAAGTTATTTTGTATAATAGATGAATTCAAACGATATCTATGTAAAATTTGAAGTAGTCTTAGGACACATTTAAATCCTAAGGGTAATATGAATCCTTCGTGAACTAACTCCTTCTACAAACCTCATAAAATTATCCAGTTGATATTCATTTTTAGAACAGTATTACGTAATGTAGATTCATTTATATTCGTTAGATAGTAACATGAAATGTGTGGGTACAGTGGACCACGAAATAAAATGTTCAACGAATTACAATTTTTCTTATGGATTGGATGCAGACTTTGACAAAACCACGAAATTAAATATCAACGAATATGAAAGTTTTCCTCAATCCACGAAAATTGGTACCCACGAAAATAAAAGAATCCACATTAATTAAATACCTTTAATCTTTCGATCATATCAGGTGTATGCCATTTCCCATTTCGTCCTCGTGCATCCAGTTGCATTGCGTATTCTGTTGTGTTGTAGAATATATTTTGATGCACAATGTTGTCTCTACCACCTTCGATGTTTACATTGTTTACATGGACGTCGTTCTAAATTTGAGAGTTAGTTTAGATACAACTGTCACGTCATAATTGATTTAAGTCGTCATATTTCATACATTTCGACGTTTCAGAATCTTATGCATTATGGGTAATATTTCCAAAAAGCGTGCACCAAAACGTTGCGATTGGTTTAAAACGTTAAAACAAAGGAAGTTCAATCAATGACGTAACGTTATTTTCATTTTGGTGTACTAACAAGGAGATTACCCATAGTCCTTTTGATTCTGTAAAGGTGAATTAAGATAAGACAATACAGTAGAATAAACACTATAAAACAAGACATTTTGTACCAATATTTTGTTTCTGTACATCAGTAAGATATTTGTGATTGCGATTATACCAAATAGCGATGTATCGATGACTTTACAACTCTTTATAACATTAAATCTAGGTTTTTTATTTTGCGTTTTGGAGTTTAGCTTTCCAGTTAATAGTCTAAAAAAGTGAAATGGAAATGAGGAATTTGTCAAAGAAACAACAATCCGACCAATATGTCTTTTAAAATTTTATCATTTAAGGTGAGAGGTACGTAAATGAAAGCCTCTAGCAGAAAACGGGAAAAATACGTTTGTTGTTATGAGTGTTATCTCCCGTACACCAGGAAAATATTTTCAAGATGTCGTCACCTCATCAAAATATAACAAAAAATGAAGTATTCAAATGAAATTTCTTTTCCCAGTTAAACATTGCTCCTCGAGCTTTTAAAAATGAATGTAACTTGGCATGTCGTGATAGTCTGAGAGTCATTGAGTCGCGTTTACTAGCTGACCAACGTAAAGCTTTCAAGAACTGTATGCACCATTCCTTCTACAAAACTGTTTACAAGAACAAAGAATTGGTCTCGGATGTAGTTTGTTTATACCTTGTTGAAACTGTTCATACATGCATAATAAACGCTGGTAAACGGTACAGATCAAAGACATTTAAAAAAAAACTGTAATGTTAATATGGAACGTGAACACAAAATGTACCATGGATTAAAATATTGTAAACACATGCATTACACACATTTATTTGCACAATATTATCACGTTATATTTTTTATTTTATAGATTGAAATTCCATAGCAAATAAGCCACAGATTTACATTTGCATACAAAGAAATAAATTTATTTCTCAAAACAACTGTGAAAACTAGGAGGTATTCAATCCTCGACAAAAAGAGGATACAAATTTTTATATGCTTAATACTGATATTCTTGATTTGGTATTCGTGTTGTATAATCAGTTTCTCATTAAAGATAAACATACTAGTATACATGTATGTTTATACAATAAAAAAAAATCGTTTACAGTGCTTTCTTTCACGTCCGCAGTATGGTCTATAAATAGAAATTGAAAGTACAAGTACTAGTAAAAAAAACAAACAATTCATATTAAAAAATATTGAAACAAAAGAGTTTGGTTGCTGCGTGACAAGAAATTTGTGAAATTTAATGTCCGAATGGTATATATGCAGAGGGGAAAAGGAAACGAAACTTGAATGAGAATCAAAATGGGGAAGAGGTGTTGTGCACGGACAAACGGGAAGAAAATTGTCTTTCAAAATGAACGAAAATTAACACTAAAAGTTTACATGATGTTTTTGAGTCAATTTGAATTGAATGGAACATTGTGAATAACGAGTTTCCAGCAAAAAAATGCCGTAAGGGTAAAACAGAAATCCACTGCATGAAAATTACCCTTTACCGACGCTTCAAAAAAAATAATTAGCCAAGTACATATATTATACCGAAGATTAAGAAATTTCTGCGTGTTTTAATTAATTCATTCTAAAAATGTGCAAAATTTCGTCACTACTTATTTCGATTTCAGTTAATACTGTATAAAAATTTATGCTGCTATGAAAGATTTAGAATTAGATATACAAAAACGATGTGGTATAATTGCCAATGAGACAACTCTCCACATATGCAACAGACCAAATGACACAGAAATTAACAACTATAGGTCACCGTACGGCCTTCAACAACGAGCAAAGTTTATACCGCATAGTCAGGTACAAAAGGCTCCGAAATGACAAATGTAAAACAAATTCAAACGAGAAAACTAACGGCCTAATTTATGTAGAGTTTTGATTTTTGCTATACGTATTTCTTCTCAATTTTTCATAGGCGGATCCAGGGGGCCTGGTGGGCCTCCCCCCCCCCCCCCTCCCACCCCCATCCTCTCTCGTGGGAAAAATATGGTTAATTATATAGGGAATCACTGAAGCATGACTGTCAATAACAAACTAGTAAAACATACTGGATGGAGAGTTGTCTCATTGGTTCTCATATCACATCCTATTATATCAATTTGAACTCTTATACGTTTTTAATAGTATGTTTCGTTTCTTGACGAGGCACATATTTTTTTTTAATATTCGCATCAATTTACAAACATCCCTATGATAATGCAACAAAACTTCGGATAGGAAAACATATGATAATTTGCATCAAACTTCAAAATATATCACATCGCCTTTCATCATATCAAACACACCACCTAAGTTTATCAATGACCAGACGACAACTAAAATCAGAACTATTGGGCTCGGAGTATGTATTTATTTTTTTGTTGCGTTCTCGTGCCATTTGAAACATAATTTTATATATTTTATATGTACTTCTGCAAAGATCGGGTAAATAAAAATCTACTGTTTGATTACTACTGTTTGTCTTTTGGCTGTTTTTCGTTTTATTTTGCCATGGCAATGTCAGTATGATTTGGGCTTATGAGATTGAATTGCCTGTTGGTATATTTCGCCTCCCTTATTGTACAGCAGAAAACATTTCAAGCAAAATTGTGGTCGAAAATATGAACAAAGAATGAATATCGTCATTCGGAGAATCGATTTTAATGACAGATCTTTGATTGTTTTTGTTTATATATATGTTTATAAAGCAGTCGGCTCGTTGCTTTTATGTGACAATATTTCTGTGATGTAGACGACTATTCTGCTGATGGAATCTGCGACGTCATGCAATTTCTATCTTTTCCCGTCGGCAACACTCTTTCAACGGCTGATATATAAAAAGAAAATTATATATCAATAGAAAGGAAAATTTGACCACAAATAGGATTAGTTTTAACTGCAGAATAAATTAAGCTTGAAATTTCTTCTTTTCGGTTTAAATTTAACGTTTTGTCTATGTACTGCATGTTGTTTCCTTACCATTTTCAAATGTCTGGAACTCCTAAGTTATATCGGGTTCCAACTTAGATTTTTCGATTTTTCATTATCTTTTTAAAGTTCTACGTGTATACAATTTCTTTCAAATATCGCTAGACCAGCCATTTACGTACCTGTTACCTTAACACAGTAATACAATTCAGAATTTTAGAATAGAAAAATCTCTATTTTGCCAGAAATTGTTCATTGATTGTTCTTTGCTTAAAACCAACTTGTGAATAAATCATGCATATAAGTAGAAAAACAAACTAGCTTAGATAAGATGTAGGTTATGCAAAATGAGAACGTGATATAAAAGGCCAGCCAAATATGTAAAGTGTACCACACACAGGGGATATTTAATAGAGGTAGGAATTTCTTCTTGAAACAAGTTATGCACGACACTTCATAGAGAGTGTTTTCTCACACAAAATGAGTGTATTCTCCCGATATATGACTCTCGGAATCAACCGAAGAAGCTTTAGGTTTTTGCGTCCCTGATTCCAAACAGATTTCCCGGAGACATACGTATAACCATTGTCGGCATCATGAGCAAAGAGTAACCCCCATCTCTATACCACGATCATGATCACCCTTTCAGTTGATGTCACTATTTTTTGGTTTATGTATTGCTATTTTCATTATCGTATTGGTACCATTATGATAGTGTCTCTATTATTATTTACCCTAATTAAATAGTTACTTTTATACATGAACATCAATTATATGGTCATTTTTATAAATTTACTGTCCACAAAAGTAAGAATTATTCTAAATACTAAAGATTTTCTTATCCCAGGCATAGATAACCTTAGCCGTATATGGCACCACATTTCAGAATTGTGGGTCACCAATGATCTTCAACTTTGTACTTGTTTGGCTTTCTTTATTATTTTAATCTGAGCGTCACTGGTGAGTCTTATGTAGACGAAACGCACGTATGGTGTATTAAATTATAAGCTTGGTACCTTTGATAACTATTAGCATATCAAATTGTCCTATTGTAATGTTTATTTGTGTAGTTCTTTGTCCTGAATGTTCTTGTATTTATTTGTACTGTAGTCCTGGTATGTCATGTTGTCATTGTAATGCTATATTTAACATTGCCATTAAAGCGCGAGGTTTGGCTAGCCGCAAAACCAGGTTCAATCCACCAATTTTTTTCTTAAAATGTCCTGTACTAAGTCAGGAAAATGGCCTTTGTTATATTACAGTTTGTGTATGTGTGTGTTACATTTTATTGTTGTGTTTCTGTTGTGTCGTAGTTCTCCTCTTATATTTGATGTGTTTCCCTCAGTTTAGTTTGTAAGACGGGTTTATTTTTTTCTCAATCGATTTATGAATTTTGAACAGCCGTATACCACTGTTGCCTTTATTAATGGTGTGAGTTATATTGTTAACATTATATTGTTACAATTATTTGTTAACCATGGTATTATTACAATTCTAAATTACCGTAATGGTATCCTCAATTTTAATGCACTAAAAAAAATATGCATTTTTACATTATTGATTTTAGCTTTTAAGACAGAATTAAGACATTACCTTATACACAATACACATTTGGTGTCAATTGCCACATGATTAAATATTAACATCAATTAGTCATTTGTGTTTATCAATTGCATCCTCACAATATTAAATGATGTTTTGTATACTCAAAGTTGTAAATTATGTTAGATCCAAGAATTTACCCAAGAGAAATGGCATTCAGCCAGCTGAATAGCACCACAGGCACTTGCTTTTAAACACATTTTTGATATATAGTTGTACTCTACGGTGTGGTCATTTTCCTACAATTATATATACATATATCAATAATTTGTATATACCAACTAATGTGATTCGTTCAGGGATAGACACACGTTAAACTATGTTTTCAAAGGTAGATAGAAAACGGCGGATAACAAAAGTGATATTGCATGGTTATTTTTATAATGTCTAAAAACAGATTAACAGTGTGAAGTCATGTGATAAATTTCATGATGTTGTTAAAAGTTTTTAAAAGTGTATGTTATGATTGATTATTTAAAGAAAAAAATATCTTCCAATACATAAGATGTACATAGAAAAAATGAAAAATGATTGAAATAACAACTTATAAAATTGAGAAAGGAATTCTTTATATGATAAAAATGGTTCATGAAATAAATGTGTTATTCTTAACATTGAGGGAGGGTGTATGACAAAGTTTTCTTCATCTTTTATAGATTAATGTGCAGAATAAAGAAAACATTTGGTGTCATTTTAGTATTTTTTCCAGACGTTAAAACAATGTTGATTTCAACATCGATATATTTCAATCGCTTTAATTGTTACATCGAACTAAACCTTGCATGTTTTATATCATTCAATGTGCAATATGTTTTAGGTTTAAAGAATACTTTGAAAACCAAATGATGCAAAATAATAATGAATCACGTATATGGCAATATACATGTAAACTAAGAAATATACAATCTATTCCTAACCCACTCCAATTGAATATTTCGTATTACCAGGAAATATTCCGGTATTTTTATCCTTTGGCAGAATCATTCTTTTGAAAGGAAACAGATCAACTACTATTTGGTACTTTTTCAATAGATTATCATTATGCCGCATAAACGTTCAAATGTTTACTGACGAACAAACAAACAAAGCATATTTGTCAATATCCCTAATGAGCCTTGAGATGAGTAACTCAGATTACGTATTTTAAATAATTGTGTAAAACAAATCTCACTTGCCACCCCAAAAAATTTAACCAGACACGTAGAAATTCCTTAGCTACGATATGAGCCATCACACATATTCAGGTAAACGATACGGACTGAGCAACAGAAGAAAACGTTACCGTTACTGCCTATGGAAATGGAATAAGACTCTTCGCCCATATGCCCAAATAAGTCAAAACAATTTGTTAGTTTATCAGAAGTTAATTGCATGTGTTATCACCTGTCATAGAAATCTTTTGTCGAAATTTGAAATTTGATGTTCTGATTAAAATTTTTAATCTCATTTGTCTTTCATTTAAATAGATTGATTTAACGTATTACTATTGATCGTAACATTTGAAACCTCTGTCATCTATTTCAAAGGTACCATTAACATGTTTCTACTGGTCATAGAATAATGATAAATATGTTATCGTTACCGTGAAGTGACGTTTGATGGAAAACCCGTCACTCAATAACCGGCAATAAAAAATTATTAAACGTCGTTCCTATCTGTTATCAGATACATAACTTTCTAGGAGTAGACCTTGGTGTAGAGAGATAAATCTGCATTGTTTATGCGTTCGTATGATCCAGTTTTATACCACGCCTTTAAAACACTTGTGTTAAAGAAATATAGAAAATCTTTTTGTTTCGTAGAAGCTATGCGAATACACATTCAGTCGAGTCAAATGATCATAATTAAGAGCAGAGCACGATCCATTACTTTTCAGAGCTGACGACTATTCATATATCTAAATATATAAAATCGCAAATGCATGTGACGTCAGAGAAATTAATTCATTCATTATGCTTATATGAATACATACTAGAAATATTGATTCCATCATCACTGTTCCTGAGATCACACAAGTTAATTAAAATGTTAGTCCCACTACAAGATATACCCGTCCAGCCTGAAATGCATAAGTATTGTTGAAAAGTAACGGCTTTTATTACTTAAGCAGCAAAAACATAGCTTTTACAGGTTAAATTATATGTTTTATGACCCAGGGGTAAGAGATTTTTGCCACTTGATCCTCACATTTACTAAATAACTAATTTCGTGATTAAACAGTTACATAGAAACCAATTATTTCAAAGTCACGTGAAATAGATTCGATAGTTTCACTCATCAGACATCGTACACTAGGTGTTGTCAAGATATTGCCAAAAACGTTGCATCAACACGAATTGCGATTGAGTATAGAAAATATGGTTCCCTGTATTTCATACCATATTTCCTAAAAAATAAATCCCTGATCAATATCATCAAAAGAATTACGAATTTTAGAATTCAAATATCGAAAAATATTCAACTGTAGAACAAGCAACACTGATAATTAACTATACTGTGGAGCAGTTGTGAATTAATGTGTTGTTGTGTCAATATATGATTATTTTGACATATATCTAAATTTTTCGATATGCTATTCAATAAAGGGTATTAACGATAAGTTTTTAATGTAAATATGAGCATTTTCACTGAAGCAGTATGTACTATGATTTTCTGAGAAAGCCTTTGTTTGCATTGAGCTTATCAAAGAAATAATTGACTATCACTATCGCTTGGGAAAAAATAATCACGAATATAATGCCTGGTTAAACTACAATAAAGTATAGCTTCCATCAATTATTTCGATTCTGATTAGGACAATTAAGGTAATTTCTGTGTCCAATGTGTATAAGTATAGAGCGATTGTGTAGGCTCTTCCATGAACCTCTTTTTTTTTGTTTGGGTAAAAGCAAACGACTGGGAATGTTATTTTTCAGAGGGAGGAGTTTTAAACAGCCAGCATGAACAGTTGTCGAATCTAGGTCAAATATGTCAATTTCGAATTGCAGCACATGACAGCCATAATGAATGAATTAGTAACATCATGTGCATCATTTAAGAGTTTGGAAGTGTTTTAAGTTAACAAAATATATAAAATGCATTCCAATTTGATAAAATTCATTATTCTGCTGTAGTCAATATACGCATGTGCAAACATATTTTATTGGATTTAGAGCATGGGTTTATTCACAAAGCGAAAGAAGCACGTCATATTAGAATAAGAAAAAACATGTCCGGTTAATGTATCTCAATTTATGTGTTGTAACTATATTGGGTTCTAGAAATTATTTAGTCAGTATACGTTTACCTGTAATAAGCATGGTTCATACAAGTGAGAGGTACTGTCTCCGATAGACTTACATCAAAAATAAGTTAATCACATACTATTTGTTTGATTTGTATTAATGAGGTGCATTTTTGTGAAGTTCTCCGAGCGTATACCAATTTGTCGACAGGCTTCGATGACAAAACTCCAAGTATGATATTGGAGGAAAGCTGTGCTATACTGCAATTGATGAAAGAAAGAGTTTAATTTGTAAACAGTACAAATACAAAACCCACCGTGTCAAATAAGGCATAATAATCACATTATGTCGAAGAAAAATTACAACACATCATACATTTCGTGCGTTCGAAACACGTTTCTAGATTTAACTTCATCGGGAATGATTTAAACCAATAATTTGAATGCCATGGATGTATAAGAATGTGTACACGTTATTGGCTAATTGACAAAAATATCAATAAAAATAAGCCAAATTTCTGTTACATAAACTTCGCATGCGATAGTTAGAATTTTAGATTCTTCATGATGGTTGACTGTAAGAAAATATATTAATCATGTCAGTACATAAAATAAAAAAAATAATACAAATAAGAGACAATAATAAGTGCACTTGAAGTATTGTGTTGAAGTTAACTTTTATGGTAGGAAAGGTATTATTTGTAAATGTTTTACATTAAGATTATCAAGTACAAAGTTTTCCAGTCTATCATGCATATTCAGAACAAGAATTTTTAAACAATAGATCAAATGGTTCAATATGAAAATTTTAATGACCTAATTAATCTTTCTATAGCTACTGACAACAGTACGTGTGAGTTGCAATGAATTAACTTCCTGTTTCTGTTGGAGGCCAGAAAACAAATTACGTATTATTTCATGAACATATCTCAGGTCAATCTAAAATCACAATATAAGTGCGTAACTATGATATTTTGTCAACATTTGCATTTTCATATTCTTGAAGCAATATGTTCACTTAATTCAATCATACTCAATACACGTTACAACAATTGAAGCATACATTTGGTCTGTATTTGTGTAAAGTACATCTTTACTTGGCCATAGATATAAAACACCATCTTCACGATCAACGAAATATTCACCCTGAAAATAAAAATAAATTGCTGTAGAAAATATTGTGATTATGTTGGAAAGGTACAAAACATGTTTTTAATTAGTAGTTTACCATGTAGCAATTGTCAGAATTGGCATACCTTTTCGATTTTTTTGTTTTGGAGATTGATTTTTGTTCTGTATAAAATATGTTGGTACTTTTATCATAATGTCACATGATGCATAAGTTTTTCACAATTCTACATTTTATAAGACGCATTTTCATTAGTTAACTGTTTCACCAATCGTTAAGCCAAGAGAATTTAAAGATTTAAGAATGTATAAAATCACAGGCTCGCAAGTGTGAATGAAGATATTCGATTCCTTGCATTTTCGGTGTTCTACGATTCATGGACGTATAAGAACAATTGCAATAGTCATTGGTTGAAAAAAAGGAAGCATTTTTTTATTAACTTACAGTGAGTGCTTTCTCATTCTTTTTGTACAATTCAGAAACTATAATATACTCTATGGCAAACTAAAACGATCAAAACTGATACCGTATAGTTATCTTTAAAACGAACCGACCTAATATCAACAGATAACAAAACAATTTAAACAAAAGAACTATGAGATGAATTACGTACCTAAAACACGATATTAAATGTCTCAGATATCCATCCAAAGACAAACACTAAACTAAAGCTTCTGACTTCGGAAGAGCGCATGAAAAAATCTGACGGCTCGGATTTTTTTTAGGGAGTGGTGCTGTAACCCCACTCCACCCTGTTTTTGTAAGGGACAGTTGTGTAACAGCTAAACATAAGACCAACCTGTACAAATCCATTCAAAGGTTGATTCTTTCGAAAATATAATTATGCTTACCGGCTCATCGAGTTCAGACATAACGTTGACAAACCGCCTTGTTTGTGAGATTTAGCAGGGGTGGCTTGGCAGCGTAATACTTGTATCAACACAAGGAACGTAAGCGGCCCGGTCAAAGGTGAAAGGGGAAAAACCGCTTACATCATTGAGAACGTAATAATAAACAATGGTCGTCGAAATTGCTACTTGAGTTGCAAATCCGCCAAATGTCTTAAATCTAGCAAATTATACCCTTTTAATTAGTTATATCTTCCATTAGGTTAGTAAAAATACAAAACCTTAGTCAGTGTATATCTTTTCTGAGGTGCAAAACCATATTATTGTCCTACACAAGCCGTGACAAGGCACTTGTAGGTCACGGTCTCCATTACCAGCTGATTACTTTGTTTACCGAAAATATTTTAACTTTTGTGACTTATTTCCGTGTTTATGACCCTAGTACTACTCCATTTTATCGCGAACAAATATATAGGGATCGCTATAATTGTTGAGAGGGTCCACCAGAAGGGAAATTTCTTGTGTAATTTACTGTTCGGAAGTGTTCCAAATGGTCCAGATCAGCATGATTAATCAGTCAAAATTAAACTTTCAAAAAATATTTTTAAGAACAGCTTGATTATTCTAACTTACCAATATACATGATATTTTTTTTTCTATAAAGAAAAACTTTCTGCTGTGACTGCATCAGACACATTGAGGTAGATCCCCTTTTATTAATTTTCTTTTTTTTTAAAGAAATATTATTGCTTAAATAAAATGTTTACTTTTCCACCTTTATACTGCACTTATTTTAGGCTAATGTGGATGTCTCATCTTGTTTCAAGTCCAACTCTGATACATGTACAACCCCTTATTTTAGCATGTATCCTTGACAATATTATTGTCAGTAATAATAAAATATCAAGAAGGGTGTACATCTCAACCACCAAACCTGTGAATACTACAAAAGACTGTACCCAAGCATATAAAACCTTGATCATGTGAACCTGATATTTTTGCATGGTTATTGGTTGTTAATTGCCAAGTTTAAAGTTTATATGATCAAAGTTTTTATTGTAACAATGTAAATGTACTTGTGGGGCAACAACAAGCCTGTTGTTTTTTTTCTATTGTCGGGTTGTTGTCTCTGACATATTCCCCATTTCCATTTTCAATTTTATTGGTACATTTTTTTTGTAATGAGATCAGATATCTTATGCCAATAAAATGTCCATGAACATGATTAATTGCAAAAAAAAAAAAATATAACAAAGCTTTTGATAATTGACACAAATATTTTAATAATCATACATGTATAACATTTATGAATATGAACAAGGATGAACAATATTAAATCAACTAAATTTTAAGACAAATCCACACTCAAGCCATGGTCAACCCCCCAAGCATTTAATTTAAACAGTGTAATCCAACAACATGCAGAGTTGCATTATTTCATCTTATTCTTTATTTTGATTCATATTCTGGTATTTCAATTGCAGATTTCTAGTGAAATAATGGGTATAGTAATTTGTTTTGGTTATCTGTTTACAATGTTTGGTTAAATTGTTGAAAATGTTTAAAGTTTCAAGGAGGAGTTGTTCAGTTATATCCTGCTCTAACAGTTGGTACAAAATAGAAAAATGGATGCAAGAACAATGTGAAATACATAATTGTAACAAGGGAACTAGATCATGTGACTGTTCGCCTCCATTTCAACTCATACCTTTTCCTACTGAGAGAAAAGATCCTGCTGGTCGAAAAAAATGGACAGCAATTGTAAATCGGAAACAGGGAAACAATAATTGGCAACCTAATTCTGAATCTAGAATTTGCTCCAAACACTTTGTAGATGGTGAACCTACTCCAAGTAACCCATTTCCAACAATTGACTTGGGTTACACACCTATACAAGTAACAAAATTTCGGCCCCCTCCACGTGAAAGACATGACAGTCCTCCTCCAAAAAAAACTAAGCGAAAACTTGAAAATGACCTTTCAGTTCAGGATATGAACAAACATATAACTTCTGATCATGATTACATGTTCATACAAGACACAGACTGTAATAACAACCGTGAAGTAACTTTATTGAGAGAACAAGTACAGAAACTGCAAAAAGAGGTCAACATGTATAAATCTGCTTATATAAGATCTCTCAATTCTAAACGCAAAACAACATTTGACATAAATATTATATTACAAAGCGACAAAAAATGCAAATTTTATACAGGCATCCCAAAGGTTGATACATTCAATGACCTTTTTGCTGAATTGGAACAAAAAGTGAGGCAAATTAGACTTTGGAAAGGTCCAAAAAGGACATGCAACCCACTTAAAAACAGGAAATATACACAATCAAAAACAAACAGAAAATTATCTCTTAAATTTGAGTTTGCGTTGACCCTTATGAAATTAAGGTTAGGCCTGTTGTTTGAAGATTTAGCTGACAGATTTGGAATTTCTACCACCCATGCTTCAAACATTTTCACCACATGGATTAAAGTTTTGTCCAGTACTATCGGAGCTTTGGTGTTTAACCCATCTAAAGAGGCCGTAAAAACAAATTAACCACCCTCTTTCAAAGGCACAAAATATATTGATGTCCGTCACATCATTGACTGCACTGAAGTATTTTTGGAGAGACCTAATAACTTAGAGGTTGCAGCTCAGACATGGAGTGATTATAAACACCATAACACAGCAAAATACTTAGTGAGCATAAATCCTTCTGGCTTAATTAATTATGTATCAGAGGGTTTTGGTGGTAGATGTAGTGACAAATATATTACTAACAATTCTGGTTTTTTAGACATTATTGAACCTTATGACTGTGTTATGGCTGATCGTGGCTTCACCATAAGGGAAGAATTAGCTTTGGTGAGAGCACAACTCTTTATTCCCCCAGGTCGTAGAGGTGTCACACAAATGTCTACTAATGAAGTTCAACAAACGAAAGACATTGCTAATCGAAGAATTCATATTGAACAAGCTATCAGAAGAATGAAATAGGATATTGAAGTATGAAGTGCCGCTTACTCTGGTTCAACATTTGGATAGTATTTTTAAAACAATCGCAGGAATATGTAACATGTACCCCCCTCTTCCAAAGTATAAAACATAATCTTGATTGTCATCCAGAAATTGTGAAAAATTATCACAAAATTTAGGTTTTGTTGTTTCAGTTTTCATCATTTGTTTCACATTTATTTTATGTCATTGCTTTTTATCACTGACTCATTGTTGAAGGCCATAAATATTCATTTTATTGGAAAATTGTCTCATTTGCAATCTATTGGATCTCAACAGATACCATATCTCTTTTCTTATATTATTTTACTTGTATATCATAATAATTTGAAATTTATTCTCTGCTACTGTGATATACATATTAAGGTATAATTATTGAAAAATGTACAATGTATATATGGTAGCTGGATTTTGAAACAACATATTTTTGTCCATCATGGAATTTATTAAAAATTTAAAGCACAAGAAATTGTGCAAATTCCATATTTAAAAAATAATCCAAAGTTAAAAAAATAACATATTACATGTACATTCTAAAAAATAACATATTACATGTACATTCTGTTTCACAAATTATATTTAATTACTTTGGGTGCATTTTTTGCAAACCCATTGCTTTAACTTTGCTGCTACCTTTTTTGTTATATTTACACATCTGAAATGGTACCACAAGTCACAAATATCACAGCAAATACTGTGATCAATAAAATTTTCAACATTTTCTGAGTTTTTCACAAGGTGATTACATGATGGACAAAAATATGTTGTTTCAAACTCCATTTGGTCATCAATAGGAACTGTGTTGTTACTTGTACACAGCTCCTGTACATTTGAAGTAGTTTGCATTTTAAGTTCACCAGAAAATAGTTCAGGAACAAAATGTTTTTCAAAAAATAATTTTAAACTATCAACAATTTCATCATAATAAGGTTTGTCAAATACAATTCTCTGACAAAATGTTCCATTACATGTATATATAAAAAAGTCACAATATTTCCTTCCAGTTATTGCTAACTGGCCTTGAATTTGGCCATAATATTTGTGTTTTTTTTTTAAACTGTATCTAGTTCCATCAACATACAAATAGTCAGGAACACAACAACTGCAAAATGTTGTACATTTTCCACATTTCTGAACAAGAGGACATTTAATTTCTACAACACCTAAGCCACAACAAACACAATCAACAAGTATATCAGGACTAGCCCCAAGATAAGTCATGTCCTTATCAAGAAATATTCCACATTCTGTGATATTAACATCTGTGTGGCCTGCTTTCTTCATACCAGCAAGGTAACACAATTTGGCTTCAGGTTCCATTTCTCGCCCATGCTTAAGAGACCTTATGTTAGGATTTAACTTTTTGTATCCCATGAGACGTGCAATTAATGGATCAAAAGTAACACCCTCTTTTTTCTTATAACTCTGCACTTTTGTATGTATTTCATAGAAATTTGATGATGTCAGACGACCTGATCTTATTTCATGCCATTTTTCATTGCTTGACTGACCAATCGTAGAAAACATTACTTTTTGAATATCACTCTCATTATACTTTGGCATGTTGCTTAAAAAGTCAGTTTGATCATTACATTTTGTTTTAATATCCTGTATTGTGTAGGCTGTGATGTCTTCACTAACTGGTTTTGTTACTGTTTCCTCTACATTTTCTGTGACAAAACCTGAAAAAGATATTTTCAATTACATATTTAAGTGCATTGATTTTGACTTTGAGATGGCACTTTTTTGTGGGTAGAGTTTTAGAATTTCCTTATGTTTAGAATTAAAGGCAATGTCTGCCACAATTTTTTTTTCAAATACATACATCCTTTGAGAGTTTTTTTTAGAGAGATTTGAACCAAAAATAAAAATATAAAACGGCTAAAACTGAACATATCACACCATCTGTGTTTAAATTAAAGGCATATTTCATCATTTGAGATCTTCAAGAAAAAACAATGAAAAAAGTTTTTTTTAAACTAGATATTACATGTATATACTGTGACTTTATTTTCAACTGTTCTTGTTAAAAAAAATATTTGTGGTCTAAGTTATTTATTTTATCTCAAATGACATATTCTTGTAAATTTAGATTTATTGAAAACTGCTGCGTATAAAAAAAGAACAAACAAATAAAAAAAAAATCAAACAGAAAGACTTGAGAGAGTATTAATACTTAAAACAGTATTGAGATTCTTCAGTAAGTTTATTTTATTATAACATTGTAAAATATATCTTTGAAAATACAAGCATTTGGAATAGACTTCTTGAGTACTGCCGAAAAAATGTCCAGGTTATCTTCGCTTTCAGGTATGGGCTGGTACTGTGACTTGGACTGGGAAACTAAAGGTCTTTTACTATCTGAAATAAAACCAAACAATTAGTGACTTATCTCCCTTTGACCAATGGACATGAATTAAGAATACTTTCACTCATATGCTGATGTTGTTTTAAATACTGAAATATGGATAAAAGAATGTATATCAAATCACAAAATTAAAACACATGACATATATTGGCTTACATGTTGCAGTTATTAATTATGTGATTGACTTATTAATTTAATTGTTAATGTTTGTGTCATTTGGTTTCTTGTTGAGAGTTGTATGATTGCCATCATTTTTATAATAAATCTCATTACATGCCTTATTAGTGTGAGGATAGTTTCCATGGTAAAATCAGAGACACATATTACATGTATTATGCCTCTGGTAAAATCAATGACCTAGAAAAGGATTAGTAACGCAGTATGGAAATAAAAACTTAGTGTGGCTAATAAAATATCAAAAATTAAAAATGGTATGTAATGACTTGTTTATAAGTACTAAATTCTATTTAAAGACATCTAAAGTGTACAGAACCTTTAAAATACTTTATCAGATGTACATGTATTGTAGTTATATAACAGAAATTGTAGCCAAATTTAATATATAGAATTTTCTCATGTTTGGTAATTAAAAAAAACATACCTGATTGTCCATGTCTTGACTTGATAATTCTTAAGTCTTTAATTTTGGTTGGCTTCACTCCCTTTATTTTTGATGGTACTTTCCATGTGCAGGGAAGGGAAGTACATGCAGATGCGCCTAGTTTGTTTGCAGCCTCAACTCGGAAAAGGAGTCCAGCCACATGATTACATGTTCCACCCAAACTGAAAAAAAATACTAATAAATTATCTTGTTCAATAACCTAGTATTTATACTGTAGCAAATTATGCAAGTCAATTAGCAAGATAACTTTTATTGACAAAACAGTAACTAGTTATAAATTTATAAAGAAATGGAAGATGAAGGTTGAATTTATTAATATTTTCCCATGAAACCTTATTTTGATTTGGCTTTTGTCTTCATCTTTGATTTATAAATAATGGATATTCTGTGTTATTACATTTATTACTTGATAACAGTATTTTGGACTTGATTTTTTTATAAGCTTAATATTTTTTTTGATATCATTATTTTCTCCATTATATTTTGTACTACATTTTATTTTGAACTCTTCCACACAGTTTTCTAGGCATTTAATTCAAGGAACTTGACTGTACATTATATAGTGATTAACATGAGTATGCCAAGTCTTACCCTGCTGTGCATGTACAGTATGAGGATCCAATTTCTCCTGTTGCTTTCTCAACACACACCCAGACATCATGTTCTTCTTCTTTTATTTTTTGTGAAGGCACACATTTGGCTCTTATAAACAGTATTTGGATCTTGCATCAATGTCATGGTAGAATATTTCTTGCAAGAATCCATTCTTAAAATATTCATAAGCCTTGCCAATTTTATAGTCTTGGAGAATCTCTTTCATTTTACCAGATGTATTTTTTTCACTCAAGTACTTGACAATGTCAGATATATAGACTGGTGGAAATTTCTTCATGCCATTTTTCTCATCTAACCAGTTATCATGGATTTTAAGTGGATCTGATAAAACTTGACCGTTTATTTTTAGCAAGTTCTGATAATCTAGTTGGTTGTTTTTTATAATTTCAAAAGAAGATGGAATGCTTTCAATTTTTAAAACAGACGCTGAATAGCAAAGAGCCGCCATTTCACTTTTTGTACCGTCTTTCGTCAAACCTCTCTTGGTCAGGTAGTCTCGCAAAGCACTCACTTTCCAGGTTAAAAAATCATCTAAAGAAGTGTTTTGGTCAGTAGTGTCCATTATAAAAGGTAAAATTGTATCAAATGTCAAATATATAAAAGGTAAAGTATAATAAAATCGTGTAAAACTGTATCAAAACAAGTTGAGAACTTCACATCTTTCTTCGACGTTATCACGGCGGCCATATTGTTTACACTGGATACGGAACTCTGACGTTTTCCCCTACGACCTTTTGACCTGCGCCGCCATATTGAAAATGACGTTAAGTGTTGATACAAGTATAGTGACATAAAAGCAACACATTCATTTTAAACAAAGACAAATTGGTAAAACCTTTCTAATTATTAATATAAATATTGTCAAAAGAATGTGTCCGTTCTTAACTAAGTATATTATTGAACATTATCTAAAAAAAGATCAAATATTTCTTCTACTGCGTACCTAATTTTCTTATATTATGTTCATTTGGATTGAATATTTTATTTAACTTATTTATGTTATAGAGATTTTTTTTTATCTTGTTTCCGTATTCAAATTTCCAATGTTATAACACCAACAGTTTGATTTTTTGGGATTGAATTTTATTGTGCGTTCTCCTGCTTGCTATATTCCACTGTCCGGAGATTTCCAGCACAATCATATATATGAGAATTGGCATGATTGACGTCTGTATACGTTTTGATTTATTGGCTGGTTGATTGTGGTTTTTATTTGCACCGTTAAGCAAATCGATTGAAAATCAATCAATCAATCATAACAGACTCACAGAACACCAATTAATTGTGAAGTACGTCGCTCAATGCATACTGTGCAATATATAATATTATTGCATTTTTTTTAATAATAAAAGACTTTTATAATTCTTGAATGAACAAATATCGTCAAAAAGTATATTTAAAAGTAATATCGATTACTGTGGATTCATTTCTTTTCGTGGGTTTGAACTTTAGTGGATTGAGGAAAACTTGCATGTTCGTGGATATTTAATTTCGTGGTTTAGGCAAATCTGCATTCACGCCTTTATAAAATGTGTAATTCGTTGCATATTTAAATTCAGAGTTACCTTTTACCCACGCAATCCATGAAAATTGGTGTCCAACGAATAGTAATGAATTCACAATAAGCGAAAACAAATCCGTTAGAAACCGGGTTAATTTACCAGTTTATAAGCTAATCAGATGAAAAGATCCGGAAAAGGTTAACAAAATTGGCTAAGCCAAACGAGGAGGTTAGGAAACAGATAAGTAAAAACAGTCCTTCAATTGTTGAACAAGACTAAAAATCATCTGAAGAGGTTACTCACTTTTAGCCACATGGAAATAAACTTTTGATGATATGCGAAATATTTAATTATTAAGTAAATGATATGTAAAATGCATATAATATCAAATAACCAATCGTTTTGACTTGAGTTTATGTACAGATATTGTTTCAACTTTTTTAATGCCCATTTTGGAAACGTTAAAAAAATATGCTTTCTTTCTTGTAGGCTCATTAGGTTTATACATCTTTCAGTACTAATCGTACTCCACCAGATAAGTATTTGGACAGTTGGTCTCCTAAGGTTGTGGACTTCAAAAACTTTGGCCTTGAACACCACTGAATAATATAAATTGCAACAGGTGTCCAAAATAAATGGTACCATTAATCTTGTGTCAGTATCTTTGGTAAAAATACAGCCCGCCATATTTGAAAATACAAAAGGTTGCAGAGATTAAAACTTGGTCGTTGTTATAAAACTCAACTAAGCTTTTGTTTTGGTATAATTCTTGCTAACGTCAAAACATAAAAAATATAAAAATAACGGTATTAATCTACTGGATGCCAACAATCGTGTTTTCTAGAGGACTACATTTTGATAGATGTTAATAGATACAGCAATAAAAAGGGATTTTGGTTGTCAACAATCAGACAGGAAAGCAACAGAACAAAATGTATTCCAGGTCAAACTACGTTTAACATCAAAACTGACAGATATCAATCTTAGAATTTATCCCGATCTAGAAAATTACCAAGAAATTAAACAGAAACTATCAAATATTTCGATCATTATATTCTTGTCTGACAAAAAGAGTTATTTATTGTATCACGGGAATCATCCATTATGTCACTTACCAAATCTGTATTTAAAGACATCACTATGTTTATGAAGTGTAAATAAACCTAGACATCACTTAGATTTTGATATCGAAAAAGGGAAGGAAAGATTACAACATTATCCAAAGAAAAAGACGAATACAATGAACATTATTGTGCCAAACATAGTATATCTTACTTTGTTTCTTTCATTAGAAGGTAGCCGTTGAAGGGCACCTGTGTCTGTAACACTATCAAAGGCTGAAGACTTGATCTGTTTTCCTCTAGTCTATAAATACAATTTAAAATACAATGTGAAAAGTATTGTGCTTGTTTCTTTAAGTTCGTATGATTTCTAATATTGAAGATATTCTTTATAATCTGATGAACATACGTACGTTGTACATTGGCGCGACATTTTGAGCTATTTAATGCTGACAACAAACTTCTCGGTTTAAAATTATTCTTTTAATGTGCATATTCTAAATGTAGTTTTCTATGTTGTCTTGTGAACTATTATTTGTCTGTAAGTCGTTTTCTTTTTAACCATGGAGTTGTCAGGTTTTTTTTTTCGATCTATGAATTTGACTGTTCCTCTGGTATCTATCGCCCCTTTTTTCTAGTAAAAGCACACAATAGTTAGAATTATTGCAGTAAACATGACTTCTGGTATTATATGAGATATTTGCTTTTACAATCAAATATTTTTACACCTGAGTAGTGGTCTAATTGTGTTATATTTTCTATTTAACAATACTAATAATTGAGTCAAAATTCGCATTGAATGTGCTGTATATAAGTAAAGCAATACTTAGTCGATTAATCATTCTTGTTCCATTTGGAGTTCATGCGTTTTCCCAAGTGGTCAAATGATTATTGTGCATCTAAATATGCTCTCGTTGTGCCTAATAATCTAATAGTCTTCCTAATTCTGAATACTAAGTACTATGATCGTTTTTAAAGATATAATAAGGATCTCCGTGATCTCTCTGATCACAACTTCTAACCAAATGAAATATTCAGATTTGAGATCCTCTGCTTGTTTTATTACCAGACATACATTTTTTTAATGGTATGCTGTGTTTGCTAGCTACTATCCAATCGATCTTCTTGTCCTGAAGTGCACTTGTTGTTAATTGTAACCGTATTGTATTTCAGGCATTGACATGCTCAGTTGTTTGTTACAACCGTTATGGACTTCCAAGCTCTATTTTCTTGTCGCCCACTAGACGCTTAGCTGACTTTATGAACACACGCCCTTGATCAAATTTGATTGTCATCTAATGACCTACCATATGACTTTTCTGATTTACATATGAAATAACCTAAATGAATCTCCCAATTTGATATTATCTATTCGTTACTAACTTTAACACGTGGACATCCTGACCGTGATATGTTCTGAGCATCGTCACTTACCACATGGACCTCTTGGCCTAGATATGCTTTGATCGTAAGCGTTCTATGTCTTGTATTATGTACGTGTAACGTTGACTTTAAGTCATAATACCCAGTCGTTAACTCAATTACAATGTCTGTGGAAAAAACAATACAGACAGTCACACATAGAATAAACAGAAGGGATATTGTGTATCGATGAGAACAATAAATCCAGACCATCTCTTTACAAAACACAAATTTAAACTCCAATTGGATATTATTTTATCATTTTCTTAAGCTGCATTAAAAAGATCACTAGTTGTAAAATCGTTCCCAGATATTTTTTAAACAGATACAGAACTGACGAGTACTGTGGATTCATTACTATTCGTTGAAAACCAATTTTCGTTGATTTTGTTGGTACGAGGAACCATGAATATAAATTATCAACGAATTACAAATTTTCTATATGAATGTGTGCAGACTTTACCAATACCACGAAATCAAATATCCACGAATATGCAAGTTTTCTTCAAACCACGAAAATTGGTACCCACGAAAATAAACGAATCCACAGTAAACAAAATTGTTAACATGAATTAGCTTTACCTTTATCTCGCACACCTGGTTCGTCACTTTTCGAAAGAGCTTTATGTATTGTCTGTACTGGATTTTTTAAGTCAGTTCTAAAAATAACAAATTATCAAAACAGTATGTGAAGTCATGGTGTAATATCCTTCGACAAAATAAATTTTATACATAAAATTAACGAACAACAGTTAAAATTCTTGCTTGCATGTCACCCCCTAATTGTTTATGTACAATATGAATGGTCAGCATAAATAAGCTCACATTAGTTTTGATGTAGTAACAGGATGGCCAGGGTCATCAAAAGTATATTTGATGCAGCATCACCGTCAAGTATAGATTTGAGAGAGTTAACGTTAATGAAAGATCAACACTAACAAAATTAAACGTAAGTGAAAGTTACAGAAGGGTCTGTAAAATTAGAGTTTTGAAGTAGTTGTAGATTGGTCATGATAGTAAAACATAAATTTGGGAAAATTGTACCCAAGTTTAAGTACAATCCAAAAACATTTAAATGACAAAATTTAGTTAACAATGGTTAAGAAATCATGCAAACACTGATCACTAGTTTGCATCTGCCGTTGTGCATGTTGCCTGACCACTAGCAGCTACACCGACCCATAGGTAGAAATATAAAGTATAATGTTATAAGCAATCAATTAAAAAAAGGTTAATATTCTTCTATCAATATCTTATTAATTGATTACTGTTGATTCCTTATTGTTCGTGGAATTCGCGGGTATAGGGGAATCACGAATTACAAATTTTCTAATGAACATATTCAGATTTGAGTAAGCCACGACATTAGATGTACACGAAAATGCAAGTTTTCCTTAATCCACGAACATTGGTACCCGCGAAAATAAATGAATAATTAAGATCATGTCATGCATATGAATCACATATTTGACATTAAACATTAAGTTAACGTCCATCAATTATTCGTAAATCATTTAATATGTTAATCTGTAAATTTCTTACCCTGTATTTCTGTTGGACCCATTTGGACTGACATATAAATGGACAGTGTTTAAATTTTTCAAAAGAAAGCTATTGACGTCTGAAATTAAAAACAGGGTAATTATCAGATACAAGAACATTTTAACTTATGACTGACTTTCTACAATAGTGAATTTACAAACTCTGATGATAAGAAGTATTATAAGGTGGAAATTCTAGAAACAAAAGTGGCTCCGAACGTTCTGTGTTATCAGAAGTATTAAACACACTCTATCAATTCATCAAAAAAAATCATTCATTAATAGCATTCATATCAATAGCACTTAAAGCTCATAAAATTTTAGGTGTTAAAATTCTTGCCTATTGCGTCAAGGATTTCTAGTATGACTTCTTCAACTACACCATAGGTCAAAGTCTAGAAACCTCAAGACTTTGGCTATGTTCAATAAAGAAAGATGATTACAAATTCCTTTGGTTTACAAAGTTCAAAGATAGATTTGAAATAATTATTTGATATCTTCATCTTTGCTTAATAATTTCTGTGGTGCTACATACTTTTTTCATTAAATTTAAGATCCGTAATAAATATTTTTATGCTGAAGGAAATCAAAGTTGTAGTGGGGACCACTTAAATAGTCATGAGTATGAAGATAATTATATTCTATATGTCTGTGCTAAATATGCCTTTTCCAAACATTGGATTTTATGCATTATAGATTCGTCTTTACCGGAATCCCGGTATATGTACATCCATCATTCATGTATTTAGTTATGTTTTATTTGTTATTCTGATTGGATATTGTTTTATATCTTATCATTATGGTTTGAATTCTCTTTTTATTTTCTATATGTATGTAAAAGAAAAGATAGTTAATCACCTAGTTCATGTGTATGATCTTCGGTTGAAAGCAACTTTATGCACAGGATTTATTTGTTTTTTCACGTTTTTAAACGGTACGTTTGATAGAGAAGAAAAACCGACTATGTTAGAAAATACAATTCATTACACCATTACTAACACAATTCTTTATTTATATTCTTGTAATTGTTAGAAAATACATCAAATTATTTCATTGCTAACTTATTCCCGATTTTATATTCAATTTTTTTAAATTTACCTTTGACGTCACTTTTTTTTTTGGCGTTGATACATTCGTTAAACGCACAGTTCACAATTCTATTCTGCTGTATTTGTGTACTGTCGTAGAATAATTTTAACTGTTATTCTGTGGTAAACATGTCGAAATGTACTATTATATTATTCATTTGTGTATTTCTCTGTTCTGAGTGTTATTGTATTTATTTGTACTGTATTACTGTCAAATAAATTGTCACTTTTTCCACATTTAAAACATTGCCATTTAGGCGGGATGTTTGGCTAGCCGTGAAACTAGGTTAAACCCACCATAAATTTCTTAAAGCATCACGTACCAAGTCATGACGATGGCAGCTGTTATCAAGTATATCGTTTGTTTGTATGCTGGCGGGTTTTTTTTTTTTTGTTGCACTTTAGTGTTCATGTTGGTTTTTTTTTGGGTTTTTTTCTTCTAATGGTTGAGGTGTTTTCCTCGGTTTAAATTTGTAACCCGGATTTGTTTTCTCTCAATCGATGTATGACGCGTTTGAACAGAGTATACTACTGTTGCCTTTATTTTCCATGCGGTATGAGCTTTGTTCAATGTTGAAGGTCATACGGTTTCTATAGTTGTTAATTTCTGTGCCGTTTGGTCTCTTTTTGAGAGTTGTCTTATTTGCATTCATACCACATTTTTTATTTAATAAACCGTGTCATATACTAAGGGTAGGCTTGTATAAAATGAAATGTGAGGTATATGTTATTTAAACTGCAATCCTACAACTAAAATAGTCAAAAGACGTCTTGAGAACAACACACAGTATATAACAATAAACTATAAAAATTGTCAAACTCTAAATATTCCCGATTCAGTAACAGTTGTTAATATTTACAAAAAGATCTGAGGGGACATTAAATTAGGTTACTTTATTAGCTCCATATACGCAAATATGCCATTGTGTGCACATCCTTGAGTTACTTTGAAAAAATGGAGTTTTAATTTATGGAAATTTGTTGTTAATATTTGTTAGGGTGACAGTTTATTTGTATTACTATATAGCAAGCCCCTTTGAATTCACAAACAGATATACTTGCATTTAGAAGGTATCTAACTGTTTAACTTAACTGCCTATTGTCAGTCTAACAAGATAGTCATGATAGCTTGTCTTAATGTAATTGATAGGTCTCAAAACGCCGATGAACTAAATTTTCGTTTTTTTCAAACATAGTCTTTATTTAACATACGTCCGAGTTTGTATTTTTCTATCTTTATATTTTTGTTTAGTTGTTCAAATTTTGTCTATAAGCTTCATGAATTCACTTCTGAATCAGATTTTCAGGAAATGTTTATTAAAAGCATCAACAAATTAAACACAATATGTTCCGATATCAACTTAGTTGGAAATTTGAGATTGACATTGCAGTTAAAAATATTGAAGCATAAACTTTAAGAGTTTTTAGACTGGGAATCACTTCACCATTAACATGATTAATCTGATAAAAAACGTCAAATTTTGATATGAAGCAAGAATAGGGAGAAAGAATGTGTCGCTACACCATCATCCGAAATCAAAAATCACTAGTCTTCGGAAGACATAATGGTTGATTTGATTCTAATTAATACGTTTTGTATTTTAACATCTTGGTGATTTGACTTAATCAGACATACTTTTAATAAGAAATTTAATTGAGAGTGAAATGTACGCTTATATCAATAACAAATAGCTGAGAGGGTGACAGAGCAGTTTGTTACCCCGAGAAAACAATGTCAACCGAGGAGAAGCCAAGGTTGACAATGCTTTTTAGAGATGTATCAATCTGCTTTATCACTATGTCAGCTATGTGTTATTCAACTAATTATACTGAATGTCTTTTCATTATTGTCTTTTACAGTTGAATTTTTAATTTAAATTATTTACTGTGACGTCAGTTACATAACAACGTAATAGGTATTCGAAAAATCAACAGAAGTGAAGCAAGATGTTCTATTATCTTAGTTTGACAGTCAACAAAAAGTTATGTGCCAAAAGTCAGAACTTAAGCATTGTCTTTTAATTACTTGATGTACATTCAATTCATTGTCATTTAGAATATCTGTTTTTAATTGGTCTTCACCAGAGGGTGACATTAAAAATTGTCTTCCGCTCAGCCATGGGATAGAGTTAATTGTTTCCCTCGTATTAACCAATTAAAATCTGACATTTTAACGTGCAGTATAATAATATATAATACAGCGCAACTATCGGAATTTTCATATCGTCTGTTTACTTACCTATTAATGTCTGTGTCGATCCATGATAACATTTCAAACCCTTTAGCAATACAAATTCTTGTGATAACAATTTACGATTTAAAAGTCCTCATACTGTGTCGTTTAATTTGGACATCCGTTGTGTCCAATCGAAGGTCCGTGTCAAAGAATTTGTTCTGATTTAAAATCTAAATGCATAGGCTATGCTTTGGATTCAGTCCTACGTCCTATAAACGAGATGAATCATTATCTAAATTCAATACGTGACCCTTTCAAAAGTAAAACGTTAATTAAGCATGTTTAATATTTTTGAAAACTTTTTCAGCATGGATCTACATATCTTACATCGATCAAAACTTTCCCGAAATTGATCAAAATATGAAAAAAATAAAGATTTATTGTGTAGTTTGATTTGACCTACAGGACTTGATAAAGATAAAATTTCGCATCCAACTTTCATACTTTGTGAATAGTAATACGTGTTCTAAATGTATTGTTGTGGGAGTTTCCACACCAAAATTCTGAAAGGTTTTGTTAAATGTTTCTTCTGTTTGTCGGCAATGAAAATCTTACAGATTAGTCCAGACATTTTACAATATTGTACTTTTTATAACATCGTTGTAAGAAATCTTTGATGATGTATAGCCATCTATAGTAAAGTGTAAAACGCATAATTTCAGGTAAGACGGTTTAGATCCTTTCACTGTATTGCTTCCAGTCACTGCAAACATTCTTTATTACGGTATCAGTTGGGTTTTTTTAGTTGTGTTTGGTTTTCCTTTTACACTGTTCACTCGCAGTTAAGATTTACATTTTGTCATTCAGACGCTAGAGAATAAATAAGAGATATCAAAGATCTAATCAAGAGTGCATAAACTGAAATATCTAGCTTTCTTTTCTTCTAAGATCAAAATCTTACTGCATGTATCACACAAGCTTCATTTTTTCCCTTCGTAACATAGAATTGATGTCATTTCAGATCAACCCTGTACTACCTTATATACATCTAAATTAAATAATCACTATTTCATACATCTGAATTCCCACAAGACTAGAAGTACACCTGACTTTATTATCATCTATCATTAATACACATACTAATGTTATGCAAATAATATCTATAACATATAAACAATATTCAAGCTTTCAATACGAATTGAAAAAATTTACTCTGCCATAAACGAACCCGCCGGTCAGGAAAATCCAACAACCAAGTTACCTTAGTCGATATGAAAACCTGTGTCCATAACCTAATGTTCGAAAGATCGTCTCGAGAGGTGTACATTGGACAGTACTCAAAATTGGCTTACGCTTACATAAACAAAATACAACAAAATGTATACTGGTAAAAATGAACGATACTTGTTTATAAAATGTAAGTGTTAGTACACCATTATCAAACTGAAGTATGCATTGGTTTCGTGCCTTTAAAATACTTAATTTGAACATTTTATTGTTTTTAAACGTAAATAAACTTACACACAACATTTTAAGCTATTGGAAATTTGTATAATCACTGGATAAAACACAGACGCAATCGAAAAAATCCGGACTGCTCTCGAAAAAAACCCGGACATATAGAAATGAATTTAGTCTCAAAACATCGTGTTCAATGCAATTGCAAGAATATTTATATAGTGTCTGTATATCACAATCATTCTATACAATTTATATCTTGACAAACAAACATTAACGTTGACTTATGATCCATGAAAAAATTGTATAAGCAAAACTCTAAATTGAAAATGAATTAAAAATTGGAAGTCCATAAAACCTGACAAACATAAATGCTAGACTATTTCATCAAACGAAACGACTGAAAATGAGCTAACGCCATCAATAATCCTGCATGCCTCACATCTACTTTTTTTTAAAACAAACACTAAAATCACAAAAAATAGTGAGCTTCAAAACAGAAAGTCCCTAATCCAATGGCAAAATCAAAATCTCAAGCACATCAAACGAATGGACAACAACTGTCATCTTCCTGACTTGATACAGGCATTTTCTTATGTAGAAAATGGAGAATTAAACCTGGTTTTATAGCTAGCTTAACCCCTATTTTAGTCCAGCTACGACCATGATAGGCATAAATGTCAAAAATAGGGATAGAGCAGTCAACAAATGTATGCAAAGGTGTATGTTTGATAAGTTGAAAATTGTTTACACCACAATGTATCTGTAGCCAGGAGTTATAATAAATGATAGTAGTTTTTTCATCATTTTGTGGTTATTAGATATAGGAAGATGTGGTGTGAGTGCCAATAGACAACTCTCCATCCAAATAACAATTTATAAAAGTAAAACCATTATAGGTCAATGTACGGCCTTCAACACTGAGCCTTGGCTCACACCGAACAAAAAGCTATAAAGGGCCCCAAAATAACTAGTGTAAAACCATTCAAACGGGAAAACCAACGGTCTAATCTATATAAAAAACGAGAACGAGAAACACTTATAAATTACATAAACAAACGACAGCTTCTGTACATCAGATTTCTGACTTAGGACAGGTGCAAACATTTGCAGCGGGATTAAACGTTTTAATGGATCCAAACCTTCTCCCTTTTTCTGAAACAATAGCATAACATAGAAAACCACACGATAAAAAAACGTAAATTAACACACTGAAACGAATAAATTTGATCTGCGATACTTAAATGCAAATGCACAGTTAATAAAATATTAGGGACAAACATTCAAGACCAAAAAGCAAACAAACAAGTTCAAACAAAGCCATGGCAAGACACCACGGAGAAATATTTAACCCTTCGAAAATAATCACTTTTGAAAAAAAAAACGGTTTTAATAATATCAACAGGTAAATGAAAAATAACTTTGTCGTTTTAGATTTACTACTTATGTGTATAAAATTCTTCCAATACTTAGGAATACCAAGAAAGTTATGTCATATAAATACATAATTTAACACTAGATAAAAATTGGGGTGAATATCAACAATAAAACTATACAATTAGAGCTAGCTAAAACAGATTTAAGGAGAATAATCTTGATGTTCATACAAATGTAGTACGAAGAAGTGAAAATAAGTAGATATTCCAAATAATCAAAGCTGGTATATAGACAAGATCCATATTAATATAAAATAACAAAAAAAACATTATAAACAGTATCAACAGGTCGAATTAATGTTAAATATTTTGCTACACATCTGTCCCAGGAACGATAGCAGTATCGGTTGCTCGCAAAAATATTTAACCCAGACACATTCTATATGTTATATCTGTTCAAGTCAGAAGTCTGTAACTCAATAGTTGTTGATTGTTACGGTATATTCTATTTGTTTTCCGTTTGTTGTTTTCAATTCAGACCGTTGATTTTCTTGATATAATGTTTTAAATGATGCCTTGCTATGTATATTGTATGGGTTTTGTTCATTGTTGATGGCTTTAGGGTGACCTATAGTAATGTTGCTAACATCTCCTACATTTTGGTCATTTACTAGTTTAAAGTTGTATCATTGGCAATCATACCTTGTCATATTGGCATTCTATAAAATAGGAAATACGACATATAAATTTTATCTAAGAAAAATTCGTTGGAAGAATGAAAAGCGTCAAGTTGAATAAATTAGGCTTAATGAGTCATTTGAATTTTTAACAAAACTTTATTGTTCTATTCATTAATTTAGATATATTTTATTTAAGCTCGGTCTGAAGAAAACAAATGAACATACTTACAAATAACAATTAATAAAATGTAAATTCAACATTAATTGATGGTTCGTTTTTTTTTAAATAATATTAGAAAAGTCTTTTTTGGTTACTGGAGGAGGATGTGAACATTTGTCAATAACAATTTTAGTCAAAGGGCACCAATTAAGCACGAAGTAGCAAATTAAACCACTCGAATTTATTCCATATGCTTGGCGATCTTTTCTTTTATAACTTTGATGTTAGGATCAAAGTACGGCTTAATTATTTTTTCGTTAATGAAATTGTCAAGATTTTCCCACCTCTTCAGGTAGATTTTTTCCTTCGTGTTGGCTGATATTTTCTGAAACTGCTCATGATCTACAAATCCTTTAAATGCCTTTCTGGACGCTTTTTCTATGGCAACCCCCAACAGGATTGGCAGATTGTAAAACTCTGCTTCCAAAATATCACTAATCAACTGAACAGATTGTAGGTGATTTTTCTCACAGTGATCTGCCAGTTTCATGTCCACTTTAAACAGTGTATCTTTACATTGATATTCGTGCGCTAATGGTAGAATGAGATGAGCGATGTTTTCTGAAAATAAAAAAAAAAGAAATATTTATCGTCCTTCCTTCGCCTTTATATATATCTCTGCTCCCTTGTTCCGTAATTCTCGTATCACGGCTTGGGACGTTAGCAGACATTATCAAAGACGTGAGAATGTGTGATAAGACGTTATCCACGGCATAATAGATAAATTTCCATGCCTTGTTTCATCTTGTTTCATCGTCACTCAATGGTCATTTTGCTTACTTACGTCTGTGACGTCATTGTGATAGGAAAGCACTCGTTTACGATTCACGAAGCTCAAAAGGATATTCACCTGGCGGTGCATAATAAGGTCATTGGTCGACTGGTGAAAATGGCGTTATTCATCGCATAGTGCAATTGTTTAGGGTTATTCTTCCTTCCTTGCATTCAAATAAAATTTAACGAAATAAGTCCATGTCACGTGAATAAAATTGTTTATAAAATATGCAATGACATAAACGGTACAAATTTTGCTACACCAGATGCGCATTGACAATCAATGTCTGTTCGGTGATGCTTTAAGTAAGGTATATTCATATTAATTATTAAAAGCCACGTACCTTTGATTAATTTTTCGATGTACTAAATTGATTAATTAAAACAAAATTTTAAAAAATTGTGTCACGTCTCCTTTAAGCATAATATAAATGATGTCACTATTTTTGGAAATGACATGACTCTATGTTATTATTTTTACTTAAATGGAGTCAATATCGATCAATATCATTTAAAAAAAAGTAATGTCGAGTCAAAATAGTGAAAATATACAAAATGAATATTGGGAAACACGTGACCAAGTAAACAAATGAGACACAAGAAACATCAAGCCATATGTAATATTGATATATAACCCTAAGGGGCATTAGCTGTCAAATTCATGTTCACCGATTTGACTCAAATTCTCAAAATTGATTTGTTACATACTAAACGTATATTCATTTTACAAAAAGTTTGAAATAAACAATTAGCAATGCATGGACTCGATAATAAGTATTAACATTGCGTATTTTTTGTAGACGTCATCTAATTAACCCTCGAAATGACCTCCGAAGGCCGACTGTCATATAAGCTGATATAAACTTATAAACATAGATATTCACAGAAAGCGATCCCGTGTAATTGGATTTTTCTAGGTCTGTTTAATTTCATATTGTAGATTAAAAGAATGTTTATCGTCGTATTTACCTGTAGAAAAATGGGTTTTTCATTGTGTGGATCAAATCAGTCAACCAAATAGTTCATCCTTATTCGCTTTCGATGTTGACATTCTTTTCCTTTTAATAACTGGAAAATGACATTTCTTGTGACACGAATTTCATTGAAGATCATACAATATGATATTACCATACCTGTTAACTCTAGTCCATCGAATCCAGGCAATGTGTGGCGCAAAAAATGAGCAAATGTGATAGGACTCTTGTCTGGTAAATTGATAACTTGGGCTCCCTTCTCTTTAAAATTTGCTGTTAACATTTTATGAAAAACCGGAGATGCTGCCATAAGGTGCTCCTTATTAACTTGAAGTGTACCTTGGTTTGTTTTTATTGTTAAATCGTTGTTATTGAAAGGTGCTATCGCTTTGGAGAAAAGTTCATTGGAATCATGTTCATGATCTTGTTTTAATTCCTTTGCTCTGATATCCATAAGAAGCTTTTCATGTAGTTAGCATAAGCTGTAATAGAATGTCATCAATATAAAAGTTTTACAATTCACGTACATTTCACTGAGATAAACTAACTCATTCTAATGTTGATCTTTTAGCTCTTCTACCTTATCCAAGATACAGCTCACGATGTCTGCTATCGAGCAAGCTCGACGATATTTCTTCAACCTAGCTATTGGTTTAGAATATTGGGAAAGAATTGAGCAGTCACTTCAATATAAAAATACATGTGACGGTATGTATTTTTTTTCGCAAGTGCTTGTGCTAGCTCTTTGAAAAACCAAATGTGACTATTGACGGCTGCCTTAATACCCTGGAGGACTATATTATGTCATTATTGTTATAAAATATGCTCATTGTTGCCTATCAACAAGTGATATGTTAATTTTGTGTGAGTCAATCTTCATTCGACTATACTTTTAAAGCGTACCATAGTTCTAGCTAAACGAATGTCTAGTTTAACAATATATAAACAATAATATCACATACGTTTAAGAAAGATAAACAATGGCATGTTAAGATCATTAAGACACCAATAACATATTGATAACCTCATCTCAATCAGCTGACATCTATATGACTATTATTCATTGCCATTGCAAGTTCTCTCTAATGCAATTTTATGACAAAGCCATAAATATCCATATGAGCAGTTGAAATCGAAAGTAGAATCATGTTTAAATTTAGAGCCTAAAGAATGATAATACTAGTATTCAAATTAATAACCTTGCGGCTACAATATAGCAATATATTGATATTATCATGATTAAGCTAAGTATTGAATTTAATAACTGATGTGTTAATAGCTACCTTTATTATAATTTGTTTATTTTCCTGTTAAAGTAAGACACTTAAGTATGGCGCGGAATCAGGGTCATAATTATTAATTTTAGCATATGCTCTATGCTTCAATGATTTAAGGGTATGCTTAAATGATTTTAGCATATGCTCATTTGATTTTTGCATATGCTAAAAGGATGTAAGCATACCCTGTAGGATGTACTTAGGTTAAATTAAAAAAAAATCAAGAATTTAAAGTTGATACTATAACTCGGAAGTAGTTAAGTTACAAAATAACTACAAATATTGATAGGTTATGGAGCTCCTTTTCGAGATAATTTGATTTTTAAAACATGGCGGGAAAAGGCTGACCCGGACTTTTACCTTATATTTGCATTGGTATTATTTGGGTCTTAAATTAAAAGAAAAGAAATCTAGAATCTGCTTTAATTTTTGTAAATGACCTTTTATGAGCTCATGAAAAAAATTAGCTTATGTTTAAATGAATTTAGCATATGCTGAATTATAATTTAGTCTAATCTGAATTATAATTCATCAAATGCTTAATTAATCGAGTTCTCCAATGAAAAGCTCACTTTCTTAACTTGTTTGTTGAGCAGTTGCCGCATGTGGTCCTTACAAATTCTAAAAATATTGCAACTAAATCATTTGTAAATAGATGAACAGAGAATTTAGGATGCTTTATATTTACAATGTCTTACAGAGTACGTAAGTTGCACAGACCCTCATTCTTATATTCACTTTTTGACTACGTGTAATATAATTGTGTAGGATTCAATACGTTTACTGAACACTGATGTTAGGAACCCAGAATATGTCGATGGCGTGTCAGTTCGACTCGAAGGCGTTGAAATATATAAAAATCCTTCCTACCCCCTCCCTCTAAAAATCAAATGGTTGCTCCCTTTTGTAACGGGTGCGCTCAATTGATGATATTTTCTTTAAATGCAGCAAACATTGCAATTCAGTATATACTTTATTGAATTAAGGATATGCTTAAATAAATTTAGCATATGCTGTAATGAGTTAAACACATGCTGAAATGATTCATAAAATAATTATGACCTTGATTCCTCGATAGCATTACTGTAAAAGCATATGCTAAATGAATTAAGCATACCCTTAAATGATTTAAGAATATGCTAAAATCAATATCGTATATGTTAAATTATAAATTGATTTTAGTATATGCTAAATTATAAATTGATTTTAGTATATGCATAATTCGATATTTATGATCCTGATTCCGCGTTATACATAAGTGACTGCAACGACTGACTGAACTTGATTCGTCCCATACAACTTTGTCGCATTATCCACGTTTTCGAGAAATGAGTCTTCGCGTTTATTATGTAAGATAAGCAGATATTCCTGACCATAACATAATCAATTTACGAGACGATTTTTCGATCAAAATCAGTGAAATATTCATTGCCAGAATAACGAAGGAATAATAATCATAGCCTACAGTTCAGGCATTTCATGCAATTATTGGTAGCCAACGGACTTTTACAAGAAAAAAACAATTTGAACTGCCACTGATAATCTTTATAAAGTACCGGTATGAAATAAATAGATACCATGTACATATTTATAAAGATATTTCTAATACATGTATTGAATATACGCTTTCATATTTACTTCCTGAAAGTATAAAATTTTAACATATACAAATTAAGCCAAAATCTATAACTCTATACTACAAATTATATCCGATATTTTACAGCCACGTTCTATTTTCATCTCTAACATATGTCATTGTCTCGTATACTATTTCAGGTAATCTTTCATCTATTCTTGCTTTCGCCTAGGATTTTCTAGGATTGAACTTGTTACAGGGTCTGAAAACTCATCAGGTTTGGTTTTCATATATATCGCTGTATCTTTATCTGATTGTCTTTTCCTTCAACTATACTGTCACCATCATCGTTCCAATTCCACCAGTTTCACTCAATAACTTTTCTACGTGTACTTCTACGTTTCAATAAGCTGAATTACATCATGTTTGTCCACTGACTAACATGTGTGGTGATCGCAAACGAAAACGATCGACATGTACAACTTGTAAACGTTTCAGTCGCTAATTGAGCTTCTTTTCATTTTCTCTTTTATCTAAAAAAAAACTAATTTATCTTGTGAATAGTTCCAATATTTTGTGACATTGCATTACATTCCATTGGAAACTTAACTTCAATATGAAAGCTTGTTGTTTCGGAGCATTCCATTTTGACCACAGCCGATGATGTACTTCCTCCCAGGGTCGACGAACTTTTTATCATGCGTTTTATACCTTTACCTCTTCTTTTCATGGAAAGAAGCAAAATAACCTTGACCGTTATGTTAAATATAGATTCCAAGGGGAAATTCAAACTCGTAAGTGTAGGAAAAACTGACTACGCCATGGAAATAGAAAAACGACACAAGAGTAAGCTGATTTTGCTTCACATGTGTCACCTGTCGTGTTGATCAAATACAAATCTGATAAGGTTCATTTAGTGATATTACAATCGAGGGAGAAAATACAGGGTGGTGATTACGACAATTTGAACATATATATTCAATGGTCATTTGTGGCACAGATACTCCATGACAGTCAACCTCCTCGTGATGGCGTCCTTAAAACTTTCGAATGGATGATTTCAGTTTTACTACTTGGAACTCTATGCTCAATAGCAAAACTCTTCCAAGGACATCATGATATCAAATACATGCTCTGGAATCACGTATCAACTGAGATGAATATATATGTGATTAGAGATTTTATTCCTGTCAATATGATTCTTATTTTCATTGGTCTGTGATGTAGTTCTTGAGAAGGGACGACCTTCTCTTAGTTTTTTTGTGTTGAAACATATGTTTCGAGTTCTACTGATACTCATTTAAATCATAAGTCCTGGACTACTTGTGTCTGGATTCTTGTTTCTGAGTATACCACAGCCTCAATAAAAATTGTTTTGTCAGTGTATGTCGTACATCTTTCGATTTGTCAATATTCAAACTGATTGGCCTAGTCCTGGAAGGCTCTGTGATGCTAACTGTTGCTTCTCTGACAGCTGTACACGACACAGTTTGGGTTTATTTGTCGCTTCACAGCATTTACCAACGCTCTATGGTATTGTTGGTTTTCAATCGGTAAATCATACTTTATACTTCGTACTTTATTCGGCCTTTTTAACTCTTTTTGATTCGAGCGTCACTGATGAATCTTTTGTAGACGAAACGCGCGTCTGGCGCGAATACAAAATTTCAATCGTGGTATCTATGATGAGTTTGTTCACATTAAATTCCCTGTACTTGCCCTCTCAAAGCGATTGCTCAAATATTGCCCTCTGTCCTACTCAGGCCGTTTATTTAGGCGTGCGCAAGACTCAAAATGGGACTAAAACCCTAACCAGAATGAGGTTCCATCACATGTTGAAGGTTTAACTCGCGATGCTTAGGAATTGTTAGATATTTTACTATTATTCATGACGGTATTCCCATTTTCTACGTTAACAGTGGTTTCACTTGCCATAACAGGACAAGTGTACACGTGTTTGATGATGACAAGGACCTCACGAGTCCAGGATTGGAATGCAGGAACAGTTGCATTTTTTTGTCTGGTTTGACTTTGAATTTGTAGCACTAGACACATTAGTTTTAAAGATGTTCAGTTGAGTATTTAGGTTTATAATTTTAATCCGATTGTCTATGCTCTCCATCCAGGCGGTACGAACATTTTTAAGTTCTTACTTGCGAAGTCGCTGTTCATATATCTGCATTTTTGGATTGATATTAGTATTCGGAGAACAACTATACTGATGTTGTGCATTGCAGTTATTTCTAGACTTATGTCCATCGTTGTTGTTATTAATACCCTCCAGTAATATTAGTTTTTAATATGATTAATATGCTTGCCCTTCCGGAGCACCTGAGATCATCCCCAGTTTTTGGTGGTTTTCATGTCTTTATTTTTCTATGTTGTGTTTTGTGTACTATTGTTTGTCTGTTTGTCTTTTTCTTTTTTAGCCATGGAATTGTCAGTACATTTTCGATTTATGAGTTTGAATGTCCCTCTGGTATCTTTCGCCCCTCTTTTACATCTTCTAATTTGGTAACGAATGTTTTGCAGTAGCAACTTGTTTTTTCTATTTGGTTGAGGTCAAACTCAGTTTTACTTAATTTACTGCCCACAGATCGAAGCTACTTTTCAATAATTTGGACCGATTCCAAACTCTGTATCGTGTTTAGGCGTCCTGTGTTTGAGAATCAGTTCTACAGAAGGAGCTGAATTTTGGTTGTACCGATTCGCCTGCATGAATCATTTCTGCATTGCTATGCAAAGCTTTTTTCAGTCTGCCCAGTTTCTGGTTGGTATTGTACTTTATGGTTGCTTACGGTTTTATCTATAGTTGTTAGCGAAGTGAAACTGCATCCAGTGTTGTCAATGTGTTATGATAATAGATGAACGGAACCGATACCCGCTGAATCTTTGTCCTATTGAATCGAAAAAGCGCATGGATTCTAAATAAGCAATTTGTATGCGATGTTAGTTTTTAAGCATGCATTGTATCATGATTTTTTTTAGCAGACACTGAACCTTGAAAATTGGGTCGACAAAAGACATGTGTCAGAAGCAACTTTGTTAAATAGAGAACCTGTAAACAATATATTATTTATCGAGGTAGTCTACTTTCTTAAGCTTTATGAAACAGATTTGTACCGTTAATTTTATTACTACCACTGGGTCGATGCCTCTGCTGGTGGACTATTAGTCCCCGAGGGTATCACCAGCCCAGTAGCCAGTACTTCGGTACTGGCATGAAATACGGATTTTTGTGTTATTAAAATTTGCTGTTACAAAATATTAGAAATTATTATAAATTAAGGAATGTATCTCCCTAATGCAAAGCTCTGATTCCTTTCATGGATTTGGCTATACTTTTTGGACCTTTTGGATTATAGCTCTTCATCTTTTATATAAACTTTGGATTTAAAAAAAAATTTGGCCACGCGCATCACTGAAGAGACATGTATTGTCGAAATGCGGATCTGGTGCAAGAAAATTGGTACCGTTAATTTTATTACTACCACTGGGTCGATGCCTCTGCTGGTGGACTATTAGTCCCCGAGGGTATCACAAGCCCAGAAGCCTGTACTTCGGTACTGGCATGAAATACGGATTTTTGTGTTATTAAAATTTGCTGTTACAAAATATTAGAAATTATTATAAATTAAGGAATGTATCTCCCTCATGCAAAGCTCTGATTACTTTCATGGATTTAGCTATACTTTTTGGACCTTTTGGATTATAGCTCTTCATCTTTTATATAAGCTTTGGATTTTAAATTTTTTTTGGCCACGAGCATCACTTAAGAGACATGTATTGTCGAAATGCGCATCTGGTGCAAGAAAAATTGGTACCGTTAATGTTTTTACTATTGTCACCCCTCCCTGGGTAAGTGTCTTAAATTTACCACCAATCGTTGCAGCTGGACAAAAATCATGCCCAAAACAATTCCCTAGTATAAGATGCATATTTCTTAAAGACATTTGAGCTTTGCTCAACTTATTAAAGGATATAATTGCCAACTATTTTATGTGCAGTATGTTCTTTTTTTTTAAAGCACATAATAAAAGCAGTACATAAACTGGTTTAAACCAACACTTTATTAAATAAAAGCACAGCCTGAACTTGTATCACATGAGGAAACATGGCTTCAAACTTTGTGTAAAAGTCAATTATATGACCCAAAATGGCTGATAGCAAGCCGATGGTTTATGTCATGTGCATCAATCTAACTGACATACAGTCAGCTGTCCTTAAAATAAATGACAAAAAGAGGTGAGGAAATAGCCAATTAAACAGTGATGCAATGTTAACAACAAAAGTTCTCAAATTAAGATATCATAATCCATCAAAATATGGTAAATTTTCAGAGTATTGGTGTTGAAAGATTTTTTGATTAACATAATTGATCGAAACGTGGTAAAAAAAGATTAATATCTAACAAGGAACATACTCCTTAAATCCACATCATTCTTTCTTTGATGGGATAATGTTTCAAAAAGAAATGTGATTGTACAACAGTAATTTATCGGTACTTGCAAAAATGAAATTTTAATACTCAGTCATGGAAGGTTTCAAGCATAAAACATACTCCCAGAGTGATTCAGATGCTTGGGGTTTTATGGTGTTGTTTTCATTTTGCATATCCTTGTAATTAAATTTGCTATGTTTGTACTTTATTTGGAAAGTATATATTTATAAAAAAAAAAAAGATGTAAATCAGTATGTTTTATTATGCTGTATGTATTATCAATTACAAACACTTGTTTTGATGTCATTTGTGTTTAATTTCTCTGTTATACTGCATCTGATATCAACTACTAAAACTGTTTTTGTTGACGTTTGTGTCAGATTTCTATTATACCACATGAACGCTATCACCTTTTTATTTGTATATTTGTTTGAATTATTTAGCCAGTTGTGTTGTATGTTTAAAATGTATTATTACAGTTTTGGTTTTTGGAACCATACTATTGTCACATTTATCCATCATGTCGGTTTGGGTTGTTTAACCAGTCTTTGCCAAAATCACGCAACTTTAAACAACTCATGCAAGTGGGAAGTTTAGCTAGCCATAAAATCAGGTTTCACTAATATGGATATGTTCCTTATGTCGTAACTACAGTACCCTTCCCTTTTCACGAATTTGACCTACCGAATTTGTAATAACATAAGCAACACGACGGGTGCCATATGTGGAGCAGGATCTGCTTACCCTTCCGGAGCATCTGAGATCACCCCCCCCCCCCTTTTGGTGGGTTTGTTTTGCTTAGTCCTTAGTTTTCTATGTTGTGTCTTCTGTGCTATTATTTGTCTGTTTGTCTTTTAATTTTAAGCCATGGCATTGTCAAGTTTATTTTCTATCTATGAGTTTGACTATCCTTCTGGTATCTATCGTCCCTCTTTTAATGGTAGGTAGTTGTGATAATTATAAACATGTATCACAGCATTTAGTTATATTATGTGGATTCTTTATTAATGCTGACTTCCAACTTTGCCACTAAAATCATTGTTTTAACATAGCTAATTTTCCATAGCACTGTATGCTTACTTTCGCAAAATCATGAAATCAAATATTCTCCAATTACAAGTTAACTTCAATCTATGAAAATAAACAAATCCAGGATTTATGAGTTTGAATGTCCCTCTGATATCTTTCGCCGCTCTTTTTTAGTCACCTTTTTTATAGATTTACTTGTTTAAAAAAATCTGAAATCAATGAAGCAGCTACTTCAGGTCAGGATACTTTCCTTTGGTGGTATACAGCTTAATAACATAACCTTTATATGGTTTCAACTCCCTCAAGTAAAGTTGACCTTAGATATATTTGGCTATAAGTAATGTCATTTTTGGTCATATAGCTCTTCAACCGTTTCAGCTCTTATTTATCCTTTGCTTTCAAATAATCATCTTTGAGCATTCTTGATTAAGGTAAATCCAGAAAAGCTTATGGGACGCATGAAATTAATAGTGTTTTATGCACTTTTTAAAATCAGTTATATAACATTCCTAAAACAGGTAAATGTAAATCTTTAAGAATTTAAATTAAAATTAAAACTTAAGTCGAGTAGAATGTTAAGGTTTTGCAACCTTATCTAATTACTTTGGTCTCTGGGCATCAAACTATGCATGTAAACAAGATCTATGAAATTAGCTTTAAACTGTAAATTCACAAATTATTGAGTGCATTTATTATTGTGATTTTTAAAAATGGGGGAAAATGCAATATTAATTATTGCGATTTCAAAAAAATATGCTTACACATATATGTATTGAATGAAGAAAGCAAGCTTTTATTATTGCAATACTCATCAAGTCGCAATTAGTTCAAATTAATAAAAACCTTGCAATTTTTGGATTTACAGTATATAATTCCTAGGTTCATTAATAATACACATGAACTTACTTCAGGGAAATACTTTAGATAACATAAATCGACTGTATGCATGTAATTGGTTTTGTCTTCCATTAATATGTTTGTTTTTTCAGTACATATTGGTATGCGTTGTCCATAAAGTTCTTGGCAACTGACATAGCTTCTTTTTATATATGATCATTTTTTTTAATCATCTAACCAGCTGAAAGAATGATATTATAAATTGATTGTTTTTCTAATTCTATGCAATACTTTGGATTCATCATTATTCATGGGATACCAATTTTCAATGATATGTGGAAATATGAATCATGAAATGTTCAACAAATACTAGTTTTCTATTGGCTTATATGTAGACCTCAACAAAAGTGAGAAATTTAATATCAACTAAATACAATTTTTCCTTGTTCAACAAAAATTGGTACACAAGAATAAATAAATGAATCCAAAGTATATCAAAAAGCTGCAAGGCATAAGATTGACAAATGAATCTTTTCCAATAAATGCAAGATGATAAGAATACAATGAACTGCTAAATCTGATGGATATATTATTTATTTGACAGACATAACAATCAGATCAAATTTAAAATCTTTGAAACAAAGCTACGAAGATACACAAGCCTTTCTGATGATGAAAGACAGACAAGCTGCTTCAATGTCATTTAAGGAATGATTTTGTTTTTTTAATAATATAGCAGGCTTAATCATTTGAAAGATGGTATGATTTTATCAAATGCTTTTATCTCTGGTAAAGGGAAATAATAATACTTGCAAATGTTTAAGGGTAGACAACCCACTTAAGTTCACATTTATCAAATGCTTTTATCTCTGGTAAAGGGAAATAATAATCTTTTTGTTTTTTAAAGGGTAGACAACCCACTCAAGTTCATATTTAAGCTGGTTTATCAAACAACTTCCCTGACCTGATACAGCTTGTTTATCTTTGGTCAATGACTAATAATACTATATGATTAATCTCCTTCCTTTATCCCACAATAGCACTTACAAAAATACATGCATAAATTAGCTATTTATAGCAATCAATTTTACACACTTTATTTTCAATGTATTTTTTCAACAATTTTTTTCATATTTTTTTCTACAACTTTTTTTCAAATCTAATAATGAACAATATGTATGTCTTTTTTTAAACATTTATTATTCTTTATAAAGTGTGAATAGAAATGTTTACACCTTGCAAGAAAAGTCCCTGTTTTCGGTTCTATCATATACCATAAAATAGCTTATGGAATAGATAGATTAAAGTGAAAAGAAGGATTTTTCTGCAAATTATATACATGCCAATTTTCAAGCAATTTCATACATCCACTTTCTGTACTCTCACATTTAATGAGAAATAATCTACTGAAGTTTTCTGTAATTTGAATGTTTACAGTATACTCAAGTGAATCGAAATGAAAACAAAAGACTTTTATAATTACTGAAAATTCGACATCATATTTTTTTCCCATGTAAAATAAATAATAAACAATTTTAACATGTTTAACAATGGTACTAAAATGTTCTGAGAGAGTACCATTTTCTTGCTCTGTTTAAAAAGTTGTTATAACCTTAAACTGAATCCGGCATCATGGTTCAATGATGTTAAAGGGAGTATTAGTGACTTTATTCAAAATCAAGACATAAACCTCCCTTTTCGAAACTTGCATCATGATGCCTTCACAATATAAGAACATTATTTTTCAAAAAATAATTATTTCTTTGGTACTAATTAATGTTAACAAATACATTTGAACTTCATTCAGTCAAAATTACTCTTTCATATTCCAACAATGATATACAACAGTGTACAAAATATTGATTTTTGATTTTATCATTGATCATGTTTCTCTTTCATTTTGGAGGTAGCATCTGATGAATCTTTAGGTGAAATAAGTAATCACTTGTTGTGGTAAAATGGGTGCCTTTTCTGGGATCGATCTTGTTGATTAACTTGTTGAATTTACATTCAATATTTTTTTAGTAATATTTGATGACCTACATGGATTTGATAGAGATATGCAGGAAAAGTCACAACACAAAAGAATTAGCAGAAAATATTTCTGACAAATAGAAACATTTTCTAATATAACAAATGGTTGAACAACATTAAAATGGTTCTTGGCACATTGTGGTTTTATCAATGCATAATTAAAACAAGCAGCTAGGCTGCAAAAAACATAGTTAAATCATGGGGGACTATTTGACTAGAAAATCCTTTTTGTCTTCAAATAGCACTACGTGTATAATTTGTTAATGGGGATAAAATGAAATCAATAAATTGGATGAGATTAGAAAGTAATATCACAGAACAGCTTGTAAATGTATAAACCAGGTGGTTTACAAAGATATCATTTTATACATTTTTTTATATTCTAAGGGAATCAAATTATAAATTGACAACCCAAATTGCACAAAAATGAAAACTTTTTTTTCAACCTGAGATTCAATCATAAATGCAACCTGCCAAAAAAATTGAGAATTGATAAATTTGTTGTTATGTTAATTTTTATAACCAACAATTCATAGATTTTCATGTTATAAACAACAAAATAAAATTTATTAAAACATAAGGAAAAAAGTTTTAACATATCATAGCAAAATAAATACTAATTTTTATGAATTTTGTAAAATAGTAATTGTTTTGCTATGTAAATGAACAAAATTCATATTAATATCATTCAGGTATACACAGTAAATTTAAAAGGTTAATGTGATACTGTGAGCAAAAGTATGCAGAAAGTCATCCATTATGCTATTGTGATACACAATATTATTGAACTGTGACCAGAAAAAAAATCCAACTTCAAACGTTAAATTTTTTTCTAGGTTCACAGTTGAATTTCAATATTAATATCAATAGTTCAGATATGAAAATACTCTGAAATAACAGTGAAAACAAAATAATAAATAAATATTGATATAATACCTACAACATAATATGTCAAATGGCAAGTTTGTGTTGACTATGGATGCATTAACAAAAATATTCAACAGCTTGATATCCCATTCCAAGTTGACTTCCATGTTCATTATAATTATTGCATACACTGTAGATTTTTCAAAATTAAAAAATAAGTTTTCTTTAGAAGTGAACACAGCAGAATTGACTATAGAACAAAATAACCACCACAGGATAATAAATCTGATACATTTTGAACCCTTCAGATATAAAAAGATTGCATTTTTGTGTGTATTACATCCCTAGTATATCTGTTAAACTTCACAATACCTGAAATTCAAATAACTCTTTAGTATACATATATATTTCAAAACAATTTCATCTGATTTACAATTTATTACAACAAAATTTGATTCCTGTTTTCATTTCAAAATCAATATGCACAAACACAAACAATTTTAAATGAATTTCTGGTCTAATAACAAAGTAATAAGGAATAGATGTTATAATATAAGGCAGTGCATTTTGAGTGTAACAAAAAGTAAGAAAGACAGTACAAGATAAGATGAAAGATGGAGAATTATACAAACAGACTTCAGTGTTTTGGAAAGTGAATCTTATTATGGATTCTTCGATTTTAAAGTTCAATAATTAGAACAAAAAAGTCAAACATGGAGGTTTCACTAAGATCACTAATTTTTCTACTTTAGCCTGTTTAACTGAACAAATTTCATAAATGATATCATTATCAATTATACTGTTTGAATAACTTATTGTGGTTTGATAAAAAGTGAAAAGCAATTCAAACTTTTTCTGTTGACATCAAAGATGAAGAAAACTTAAGTCAAAATACCAATCATTCTTATGTCAATATATAGTTTCCTCTTGTCTATTATTAAAGAACTGTGAATTAGACAATTCATTCAAGGCCTAGTTTCAAAAGTATGTAATGTATATTTCCCAAACGTGCACTCCATCCAACCCAAGCTCTATGATCAAGAATATAGATATAATTTTACCTGTGACCAACATCTATAATAATTATACATTAAAATTCTATTGAATCAAATTGATTAATTAAAAAAAATATTCTAAATAAATATGCATCTTATAATATTTCTTGTCCTTTACGTCTGAATATGTGCCTTTGGCAACTGGCAAATTTTTGTCCATTCTCTCAGTTGCCATTTCTGTACATCTCCACGGCAACCATAAATTGAATTTATGTAATTATTCATATAATTCAATAGTTTTTAAAAGACAACACTTGCACTGGAAGCGAGCATTTGAAGTGAAGAATGCATTCTGATCAACAGTAATACATTTGGATGATTGCACTGCAGAAAATCATGTCTGCAAGAGCTTGTAAACAGCACTGCAGAAAACCATGTCTGCACGAGCTAGTAAACAGCACTACAGAAAACCATGTCTGCACGAGCTAGTAAACAGCACTGCAGAAACCATGTCTGCACGAGCTAGTAAACAGCACTACAGAAAACCATGTCTGCACGAGCTAGTAAACAGCACTACAGAAAACCATGTCTGCACGAGCTAGTAAACAGCACTGCAGAAACCATGTCTGCACGAGCTGGTTAACATATCAGCAATGTCAAGATGAAATAAGTTAGCAACGACACATCAATTGGTTAAATGTTTCATGAGAACAACGCAGAGCTGTAACTTCACAAACATCACATAATAATTGGCACATTTAGTGCCAGAGTGGAACAGCTGGTTAATTGGTGTTGTCTCTAAAATTTGTAGACTAAATATCGGTGGCGTTAACGACATTCCCATACTTTGACACTTTGGTCTACGGAACCAGTAATCACATATGGAGATGATTTGTGCATGTCTGGAAAGATATAAGCAAGAAAATAAAATCTGTAAAAAAACATCATCATGTTGCAATTTTTATATAAAATATGTGATTCAGTGTTCTGATTATATGAAAAGTCCATCAAGTGTAATAAGTCGATTATAATATACAGAAATTGTCATAGCTCAGTCTTATGATCTTAAAGCCCTGTTTAAAACTACTGACAGCTTAAAATTTCAAACCCACAAATTATTTATTTTTGCATTTATTTCTGGTATGACTTTATTATATAGAATTATTTTTTTCTAATGATATCTTCTGTTTGTGAAATCTCTTGAAACTATATATACAAAAATAAATCATTATAAAATGTGCACACCTTATTTGTCATACATATTTGCACTGTTTTGTTTTCAATCAATTTACACCACAAGTGCTGAGGATTTATTATTTTTTTCATATTTAATACCATTTTTTAAAGATTTTCCTGGGCAAAGATGAACCATAAATTTACATGTTCAATGAAATTCAACTTTTTATAGTCTTGTGTGCACCCTTCAGCAAAACAAGGAAATCAAAAATCTATAAAAACGCAAGTTTTCCTCAATCCATGAAGATTGGTACCAACCAAAATAAATTAATCCATAGTGTATTGGAACAGCAAATTATTGTGTGTAAAATTATTATATCATTCGAATATCTAAATTGTGTAAAAATGCATAATAAGTATGAATAATTAAACTGAGTAATTTCTTTTATTTCAAATGTTAAGCAGTTACCCATTTTTTTTTTTCATTTTCACTACAATTGATATTTTCTAGATCATGGGCAGGACTTGATACTTGATAATATTAGGCTTCCAAGTATCAGGTAGCAATGTAATACTTTAATTTCCATCTTAATTTATGTCTAAACCAGACTCACTTAACCTCATTCTAAACTAGAAATTAAAAAACTGAGCACTTCCAGTGTCTTTTTTAATCTTTTCTGATAACGTGTACTTCATTGGAGATGTTGAAGAAATGAATACATTTTATGTTTTGTGACAATAATAGAGTTTTAGTGTTTTCTTTGTTTCGAACACTTTAATTGACTACTTATAGTGAGAAATAAACAGGTATGAATGAGCTTAGTGCGCTTAACCTTCAAATGTGAGTTTTCAGGAGCCTGAAATTCAGTGGTTGTCGTTTGTTTATGTGTTAAATATTTTTTTTTGGTTCATTTTTTAAAATAAATAAAGCCGTCAGTTTTCTTGTTAGAATTGTTCCACATTGTCAGATCGTGGCATTTTATAGCTGACTATGCAGTATGGGATATGCTCATTGTTGAAGGCTGTACAGTGCCCTATAGTTGTTAATGTCTGTGTCATTTTGGTCTCTTGTGAACAGTTTTCTCATTGGCAATCATACCACATCTTCTTTTTTATTTTTAACTGTTTTGTGAACATACCTATGGATGTAACATAGTGAGTGAGAGTTTCCAGAGTTTTGTGAACTTATCTATTGCTGTATAAATAAAGTTTTTGTATGTTATGTCGTTCTTTATAAAACATTGGGTAGAGATAGAAGGGGAGATCTAAAAAAAAAATTGTTTAACCCCGCAACATTTTTGCGCCTGTCTCAAGTGAGGAGCAGCTGGCACCTGTAAGTGTTCAATTTTAATTCTTTTATATGTTTTGGAGTTTAGTGAGGTGTCCTTTTTCACTGAACTAGTACACAATTTTGTTTAGGGACAAGCTGAGACCACTACCGACTGCATGATTTTCTCTCTGTTTTAAAGACCCATTGGTGGCCTTTGGCTGTTGTCTGCTCTTTGGTCGGGTTGTTGTCTCTTTGACATTTACCGCATTTCCATTCTCAATTTCATTTGTGTTTCTGAACTTACCTATGGATGTAACGAAGTGTGTGTGAGCTTCCAGTGTTTTGTGATTCCTTCTGTTTTTGATGTCCCACACTCGTAATGTCTTGTCATCAGAAGCACTAAGAATATATTTTCCTCCAGGGTGGAATATCAGTCCTCTTACCCAATTGTCATGTCCTATCTGTTAAAGTATGGGGTATAAAAATAAAGCTGTATATAAACATTTTTTACTTTACATCACTTGGCCATCTTATTATATGAACTATTTTTGGAGCAAAAAAAAGTAGAAAATGAAAAAACAAAACTGTAATTGCTGCCTTCATTGACCATTTGAAAACAACAGCAAACTAAACTTAATGTACTGGATCATGAAAGCTCTTGACAAAATATCTATTCCTAACTTCCATAAAGTTTAAGAAGAAACTGAAAGTATTTTTTTAATGTGTTTAAAACAAATATAAATGAGTTTCTAATTATACTTACCAATGTAAACAGACATAGTCCTACACTAATGTCCCACATCTTGATAGTCTTATCTCTTGATCCTGAAATCAAGAATGGTCCACTTCTCGTATTTCCTTTTCCTTTTTTGGACTGAAAAAGCATAAATTTTTCATTTGTATTACTGATAACGAGAAAATTTCTTGATCTGTATACATATCATATCAATAACAATTACTGCAGAGTCATTTATTTCATATGAATCAATTTTTGTGAAAAGATCGAAAAATGTGTATTGATGAATATTTGTTGGATTTTCCAGAGACATGACAGTTTGCATACAAGTTAATAGATCAATGATAGTTAACTGAAATATTTTAATATGTAGTTTACCTTTATCCATTTTCATTGGTGTTCCACAAAAAATTATGAATCTATTGTATCAGTTTTAAGACATAGAAAATGTCAAGAATATTTTGAGTATGATGAGGTCATTGTGATTTAATTAGTTTATACTTTATATAATTTTCTATTAGATCTATTTTTACAATTATTTACAAAAATTCAGATTCTTGTTAAAATCTTAGCATTTATTCCAATAATCAGTCAAAAAATTATTTGAGTGTAGAATTTCAACAATTAATAACTTAAATTTCCAATTAATGCCTCAAAATTATACATGTAAATTCAAAACCACTAGGGCCAAAATCTAGCATACATAATAAATCAGCACATTAATTTAAAATTATTTTTTTCCCTTAAAATTGAACGAAGAGAAGCAGGTTATAATCAGGACTTTCTAGAATTAGAAATAAACATATAACTAATTTTGTGAAATTGAGAATAGAAATGGGGAATGCTTCAAAAAAACAACTAACCCACCCATGAGACCCAGGCCACCTTTGGGTCTTCAACTTAGCAATAAAATCGTGCACCCAGAGGCAGTCTTCAGCTGGCTGATAACAAATATGTGTACTAGTTCAGTGAAAATGGATGTCACACTAATTTTGTGTTCACCTCCTCTTTTCATGATGCTTCTTAAATTAAAAAGTTTGATCATGTGAAAAATTATAAAATGACAGGACCTCATCCTTTTATAGAATTAGACATTAGCAATATAATGGCATAGGATGGATAAACCTACATCTGTATTAACAGCTTCATTGATGTCATGATGTGCCGTCTCCGGAGCCCATGCTATACACTCCACAACATGCTCATGTTCTCGTAACTCAGCTTTACATTCTTTGGTTGCTGTCACCCAGACACGTACTGTCTGTAACAAAACAAACAGGGTTTATTTAATTAAATCGTTTTTAATATTCTTACAATACTTACAGATTTTCTTCTTACAAAACTATTAACTTTTGTTTAATATTTCAGAACAGATTTTGTTTTCTTTCAAGAATTCAGCAGGTTTCTGGATAAAGGTTGACATGGCAATTGTACTCAGAAGTCAGAACTTTACTTAAAAATAAAATAATATGATACAGAGATAAGGATGTCTAAAATAGTAGCCAATTTGATAAAAAAAAAAACAAAAAAAACATCAAAATAAACAAACTAAACATTTTTAAAGAACTATTTTTATTGTGCTTGCATATCATTTAATGAAAAAGGTTGACGTGACACTACTCAAATTTATACTTGATTTGAGTTTTGTGGTCATAATAATTGTGTATAAGTTTAATAACAATTGTTTGAGGCAAACTAAAGTTAGAGAATGGAATTTTTCCATTCGTAAACGGGTATTACTCTTGAACCAGATCAGTGACACCTCAAAAATTCAAACTTGATCTGTATTTTGTGGTAATAAGCATTGTGTATCAGTTTTATAACATTTGGTTGAGGTTAACTTAAGTATGAGAATGGAAACAAAAAATTCAGCATTTCTTTTCCGTTTGTAAAGGGACATAACTCTTAGCACAGTTAAAGTGATACTACCAAAATTCAAACTTGATCTTTTTTTTTTAATTTGTCCACAAGCCAATGAGTTTGACATGTTAACATTACCCAGCCATATCAAAAATAACAAACAATGAGCATACCTGGTCATTAGAACAACTAGCCAGTAAGGATCCATCATGATACACTCGTACCATTCTCACCCATTCTCTATGCCCAGTAAAAGTCTTCACACAGTACCTGATAATAAAAATAATACATGTACAATAAAACAGCAAATATTAGCATTTACTTTCCAAACAGGTCCTGATGCTTTTAATTATTAAATTGTTCTTCTAACAGAGAGGGTGTCTGCATTTATCTTGAATTCTCATTAGCAATCACACAAAACATCTTGTTATTTTTAAGGCTGTTCCAGAAAATACTATGTCTCCCATCAGGCAGGTACTTTTTTAAACCCCCACTTTCGGGAATAATCCTTATACTGAAACGATACCTCCTGAGAAAAATGTCTGTGAAACTGCTACTTCATGAAGTCTTGTATGGTATGCAGATGCAAACCATAACTGGGTTTATGGCAAGCTTCACAATCCATCTTATGTTTTAATGATAATTTTGTCATACAGATCTGGTTTTAAGATCAATTAATGTATTCCATTTAATACACTTATCTATACTTGCATTTCTGATTTAACCTTTAATACATATAGAATAATAGGTAGTTTCGTTTTTGATACTGACTATATCATGTGGAAAATCTAGACGAGCCCTATTATTCTGTTTATCAGTAATTATGACGTCACACAATGTAATGCCTAATATTTTCAGTGATACAGCCAGTATGTTGATACTCGAAAATATTAGTCAGTAAGATCAAAGGGAAAATATATGAATTACCGATAAACAAGCTTTCATGGATTTGTCTAACTTTGCATACAAGCCTATTGAAAATTTGTCTTCAGTTTAATATCTAATTTGTGGTTCACCTATATCCACAAAAAATTGGTATCCAACGAATAATAATGAATCCACAGTACCCTAAAACTGCTCAAATTTATGTCATTTGGTTTCTGGTGGAGAGGATTGTCCCATTATCATCTATATTTTTTTTAAATCAAAATTAACCAATAATGTCTCCATACCCTGAAGATATCTCCCACATCTTGATTGTTTTGTCTCTGGAACACGAAAGGATGAAGTCTCCACTGGGCATAAATGTTAAACTGGAAATATTGTGGTCATGGCCTAAAAAATATAAAACTCTTCTATACATACCACAAAGATGGAAAAAAATGAATACATTGAATAATAGTCCTAGATCTTAATATTAATTATTTTCTGATACACCTATTCCATATTTTAAAATAGCTGGAATTTCAATTCATTTTAGCTGAAATTTCTTTTTTAATTGTGAACAATTTAAATCAGAATGCCATAGTTAAATGTTGAGATTTAATAACAAAAAAAGAGTAATTAACTTAATAGAATACTGTATAGCTCATTTCAATTTAACTTGACATTTGAACCTAAGTGTATGACCAACACACAATTGTAACTTGTCTGATCCTATTGATTCATTACTGTGTTAATGCCACATCAGATTGAGAGTTGATTGTTGGTTGCCTCATGTCCAGTGGCAAATATTTCATGCATGTTGAAAATTCTTGTCATGTTGTAAGCTTTGAACGATAATGCAGCTCCAGTGTGAAACGAAATTTTTTTATTGCATTATGAAACATATAAATCCACAGACAATAATTATAGATTATTACATGGCATTTTTCATATTGCCCTGGTATCAGCCCTAGACTCCCATATCAAGCCAGAGGGCTTTAGCCTGAGGGCTTGATATGGGTCGTGGGCTGATACCAGGGACCATATGAAAAATGACATGTAATAATCTATTTATCACATATTTTTAAGCAAGAGAAAACAAATAGCTTACACCAAATTATGTTTAATATTTCATCAAAAATCAAAAAGATATTTAACGAAAATAAAATAAAAAATGTATCACTATGAGTTTAAAAAAGTGTGTATCACAGTAGGTAAACAACGTTTTGTGAAAAGTTTCAGAAATGATTAATAAATATATTAATTCTAAGAATTGGAAATATTAAACGACTTTAAAATGTTACATTACAAATGTTAACCAGATGCTCCGCAGGGCGTAGCTTTATACGACCGTAGAGGTTGAACCCTGAACGGTTGGGGCAAGTATGGACACAACATTCAAGCTGGATTCAGCTCTAAATTTGGATTGTGATTAAATAGTTGACACAGCATAGGTTTCTGACACAGAATGAATGTGTTCTAATGAACTTAAAATTTGTGTTTTCTCTTAGAGCAATTCACTATGCTGTTGAATATTAATCCTCTCAAAAAAATGTTTGAAGAAATTTTCTTTTTTATTTATGAAATTTCAAATGAGAAAAATTGAACCCAATTTTTTTAATCACATCCCCCTTTCCCTTATTCCAAAACTAATCTCAATTAAAATTTCTAATGGAGTTTGCAACAATAACTACTCATTTAAATACATCATAAAATATTAAGATGTAAAAAAACTGCTTGTTATCACTGAATGGTAAAGATTATTTTAATTTATCAGTTGGTAGTAAAAAGTGAATATACATTGTATATTGTATATAACAAAGATTTAAGTTGATTCTGGACAAAGAAAGATAACTCCAATTAAAAATAAATCTTGCTATTGCACAATATTTTGCAATTAGATATTTCTTGCTTACTATTCTGGACAAAGAAAGATAACTCTAATTAAAAAAAAAATTGCTATTTCACAATATTGTGCAATTAGATATTTCTTGCCATTGCGCAATACTGTGCAATTGAAAAGACTTGCTATTGCACAATACTTAATATAATAATTTTAGATCCTGATTTGGACCAACTTGAAAACTGGGCCCATAATAAAAAATCTAAGTACATTTTTGGATTCAGCATATCAAAGAACCCAAGATTTCATTTTTGTTAAAATCAGACTAAGTTTAATTTTGGACCCTTTGGACTTTAGTGTAGACCAATTTGAAAACAGGACCAAAAATGAAGAATCTACATACACAGTTAGATTTGGTATATCAAAACCCCATTTATTCAATTTTTGATGAAATCAAACAAAGTTTAATTTTGGACCCCGATTTGGACCAACTTGAAAACTGGGCCAATAATCAAGAATCTAAGTACATTTTTAGATTCAGCATATCAAAGAACCTAACTGATTCATTTTTTGTCAAAATCAAACTAAGTTTAATTTTGGACCCTTTGGACCTAAATGTAGACCAATTTGAAAATGGGACCAAAAGTTAAGAATCTACATACGCAGTCATGACAGTTAGATTCGGCATATCAAAGAACCCAAATTATTCAATTTTGATGAAATCAAACAAAGTTTAATTTTGGACCCTTTGGGCCCCTTATTATGTTGGGACCAAAACTCCCAAAATCAATACCAACCTTCCTTTTATGGTCATAAACCTTGTGTTTAAATTTCATAGATTTCTATTTACTTATACTAACGTTATGGTGCGAAAACCAAGAAAAATGCTTATTTGGGTCCCTTTTTGGCCCCTAATTCCTAAACTGCTAGGACCTAAACTCCCAAAATCAATACCAACCTTCCTTTTGTAGTCATTAACATTGTGTTTAAATTTCATTGATTTCTATTTACTTAAACTAAAGTTATTGTGCGAAAACCAAGAATAATGCTTATTTGGGCCCTTTTTTTACCCCTAATTCCCAAACTGTTGAAACCAAAACTCCCAAAATCAATCCCAACCGTTCTTTTGTGGTCATAAACCTTGTGTCAAAATTTCATAGATTTCTATTAACTTAAACTAAAGTTATAGTGCGAAAACCAAGAAAATGCTTATTTGGGCCCTTTTTGGCCCCTAATTCCTAAAATGTTGGGACCAAGACTCCCAAAATCAATACCAACCTTCCTTTTGTGGTCATAAACCTTGTGTTAAAATTTCATAGATTTCCATTCACTTTTACTAAAGTTAGAGTGCGAAAACTAAAAGTATTCGGACGACGACGACAACGACGACGCCAACGTGATAGCAATATACGACGAGCGGTCGTATAAAAATGCTTAAGAAGAATCCTATATCGCTACTCATTCCAGTGTGGCGTCATATATTTTATAAATTCTTTATGACGTCAAAATTTTACGGGAACTTTTATGATTTTCACTGTTGATTTCTACTTTTTTCTTCTACAGCAGATTCTTAACTTTCTAAATTTCTTTTCATTGTGTTCAACTTGTTTACAAATAGTCTTTGATTGACAGTTTACCGGAAGTTAAACTCGGGGGCTTGATATGGATTTCGAGGGCTGATATCGATATCGGCCCCAAGGGCTGATAACCAACCTTGACTTCCGGCTATTATTGGCCATGCAAAAACGTACATATCAGTACAAAATATGTGATAACTGTTAATACATACCATATAATGTTTTGACACATTCATAATCTGTTGTGAAGTCCCATATCTTAATTTTCATGTCAGCTGAGCATGAAACTGTAAAAAAAAAAATTTTACAATTAAAAAAAAGTTAAGTATCATATTTTCAATAGGTAATGTTAACAACAGACAATTGTTTTAAAAAAAAACAATTTAAGGAACTCTTCAACATAAATAAATTGACATCATTTTTTTTTATTCAGCAATTAAACTGAGTAAGGTTATCATTCTGTGTAAACTAGAGCAATAAGTGACAGTCAGTGTATTCTTTTCAGAACAAACAATACAGAAGAACCATCAATAGTGATACTCCAATAATTCCCTTCCATTGGGAAACCAAGAAAGTGTTCAGGAATAAAGCAATAATCAATATTTGTTTCTCTATAAATGAGAATTGCATACATCCATCATGCATCTGCAGCAAAAAATATGAGTTATCTCCCTTAATTAAAATTATAAAATATACAATACCTGAAAAAAGCCCCAAAAATCTAAGTATTAATATGATGGATTTATAATTTTGACATTAAAGTTTGGAAATAATTTGTGTGATGCCACCATTGTCAAAAAAATGTCAAAATAACTGTTTCTCCTAAATTGTCCTGTATAGACATGATAGATGGGAATATGATTTTTTCAGCATTTATTGAATTGCTTTTAAAAGACTATACTTTTTTACCTAAGTATTTTCCTGTGTTATCAAATGCTATGTCTTGTACAGAATCTGTATGGCCTTTCAAAGTTCTCTCATAATCACCAGTCTCATAGTCCCATAACTGCAATGAGACAAAATTTAAAATGATTTTTATAAATAATATAAATACAATAATAAACTACTTGTCTATGTGCTTATGTCTTAAATATAATTTACACTTTGCATAATAAATCAGCCATGCTGTTATACAAAAGTTCAACATAGCAATTCTTCATAACTACTAAATGTTAAACAATTACCTTTACAGCATGACTATTTTAATTAAATGTGTTTTCAGGATGAGAACATGTTTTTTGTTGGTTTTTTTGTACATAAATCACTGGATGTTGGTTTTCTCTTTGAAATGTTTTGCATTTTATTATATTTGGCCTTTGACATCTGGTTGATGGATATTGGTTTTGCTCATTGTTGAAGGCCATACACTGACCTATAGATGCCAACATCTTCTTTGATTGATTTCTGGGGGATAGTTGTCTCCTTGACAATAATACCACATCATATTTTGTATGCTGATCTAAATATGAAGCATGCATCTAAAGTATGTCTTTATTTGAAACAAAGATTTAACAGGGTAAAAACTTTTTTTTTTCAACCTCAGTGGTATTTTTGTCAAGTATATATTACTGGCCATGGTCTTGTCAGTGTTTTAACAGTCTTCACATTATGAGTATTACAGAACTCCTACATCTACACTGGTCATTTGGTCCAGTAATTGATGTCATTTTACTGGACCAAACCATTTATCACTGGACATTGTCACAGGTCTGATGATCTTTGGAATGACTGGTGGTATAACTGCTCAAATAGCAACTTTGTTAAAAAATATTTCATGCTGCTGTAATTCTTTATGGTGATCACTGCACCAAAATCTTCAACGAACAACATTTTTTCTACAACCAATTTACCTTTATGGTAGCATCTTCACTAGCCGATACCATCACACTAAATGTAGGATGAAATATAACTCTGGTTACAGGACTTCTATGTCCACTGAGAGAATATCGTTCAGGTGGGCGAGGGATCCATTCCGTTGGGCTCCGTTTGTCTCGTGTGGGTCCTCCTGCATTAAATTCTTTCTCTGCTTCAGAAAGTTTACCTTCCAGGTCAATAACCTGAGCAATAGAACAAAATATAGTCATGATAGTGGTAAAGTAGTATAGTCATGATAGTGGTAAAGTAGTATAGTCATGATAGTGGTAAAGTAGTATAGTCATGATAGTGGTAAAGTAGTATAGTCATGATAGTGGTAAAGTAGTATAGTCATGATAGTGGTAAAGTAATATAGTAGTAATCAGCTCCCTACTTCTCTTTGATAATTATCATTAAACAAAAAAGAAATCTTTTGAAATAGACAGTTTATTATGGATTTATTTATTTTCAAAGGTTCCAATTTTGTTAGTACATATCTAATTTTATGGTTTGTCAGAGTTTGTGTACATGCTTTGAAAAAAATCTTTATATGAAAACTGACAATCCTTGTCAATTAAGATCAAAGTTAGACATATTAGCGATGATCTTCATTTGCATTATTTTCATTCATGTCCAGTGAAGGATGTTTATTCAATATTGTCGACATCGCGATGTCTACAATGTTAACACGATATAGTGTCAACATTGTTTACATTGTTTGGACCCTTATATAATGTATACAATGTTAAAACGATGTTGTGTTAAAATCGTTTACATTGTTTGAACCCTTATATATTGTTTACATCGTTGACATCGTTAACATTGCGATGTATACAATGTAAACGCGATGTCGTGTCAACAACGTTGACATTGTTTGAACTCTTATATATTGTTTACATCGTTGACATCGTTAACATCGCGATGTTTACAATGTTAACACGATGTCGTGTCAACATCGTTTACATTGTTTGATCCCTTATATATTGTTTACATCGTTGACATCGTTAACATTGCGATGTATACAATGTAAACACGATGTCGTGTCAACATTGTTGACATTGTTTGAACTTTTATATATTGTTTACATCGTTGACATCGTTAACATCGTGATGTTTACAAGGTTAAAACGATGTCGTGTGAACATCGTTGACATTGTTTAAACTCTTATATATTGTTTACATCGTTGACATCGTTAACATCGCGATGTACACAATATTAAACCGATATCTAGTCAACTTTGTTAACATTGTTTGAACTCTTATATATTGTTTAGATCGTTCTTTTATAAGTATACCCCTATAGGTTTGACATTAATACGGAGTTTTGGTTTTTATCGAGTAACAAGCTATGAAAGGCACAAAAAAACACTAGTGTAAAACTATTTGAACAGGAAAAATAAAGGTCTAATGTAAAAAAAAAAAACATGAAACCAGAAACACGTATGAACAATTCAACAAACGACAACTACTGAACGACAGATTCCTGACTAAGGACAGGTGCAAACAAATGCAGTTAGTTTAACGTTTATATACGTACCATAGACTCAATATAAAATATAAACACGATTTTGACACAATATTGTTAGCATTGTTATATGAACAATTTAAACAATAAGGTTTTTATAAAAAAAGAAGTGGTATGATTGCAAATAAGTAAAATTTCCAGTACATACATACTAACTGGCACATCTATAGATAACCGTATGGACTTTAACATTGAGCAAAGTTTATATGGCATAGTTAACAATAAAAGACGCCGACATGAAAAATGGAAAACAATTTTAACTATATAACTAACTGCTTAACCATGTTAACTTATTTTAAAAAAAAGAACGAAAAAAAATGTATATACAACAACAACAAGATGTTGACACTATATTGTTAACATTACGATGTATACGATGTGAACGATGTACACAGAAAGGTGTAAACACTATATATACAATATAAACACGATGTTGACACAATATTGTCAACATCGCGATGTATACGATGTGAACGATGTAAACAGAAAGGTATAGACTTTATATATATAAAATACAATATAAACACGATGTTGACACGATATTGTCAACATCGCGATGTATACGATGTGAACGATGTAAACAGAAAGGTATAGACTCTGTATATACAATATAAACACGATGTTGACACAATATTGTCAACATCGCGATGTATACGATGTGAACGATGTAAACAGAAAGCTATAGACTTTATATATATAAATACAATATAAACACGATGTTGACACGATATTGTCAACATCGCGATGTATACGATGTGAACGATGTAAACAGAATGGTATAGAATCTATATATACACGATGTTGACACAATATTGTCAACATCGCGATGTATACGATGTGAACGATGTAAACAGAAAGGTATAGACTCTATATATACAATATAAACACGATGTTGACACAATATTGTCAACATCGCGATGTATACGATGTGAACGATGTAAACAGAAAGGTATAGACTCTATAAATACAATATAAATACGATGTTGACACAATATTGTCAACATCGCGATGTATACGATGTGAACGATGTAAACAGAAAGGTATAGACTTTATATATAGACTCTATATATACACGATGTTGACACAATATTGTCAACATCGCGATGCATACGATGTGAACGATGTAAACAAAAAGGTATAGACTTTATATATATATATATACAATATAAACACGATGTTGACACGTTATTGTCAACATCCCGATGTATACAATGTGAACGATGTAAACAGAAAGGTATAGAACATATTGATAGGATACAATGTAAACACAATAACGACACTATAAAGTTGACATTGCGATGTTGACAATATCGACAAAACATCGTGCACTGGACATAGTTCATTATTTTTAACTCGCTCATATATTTCACATCAATAAATCGCAAAAATTTGGTTTGTTGAGTATCATGAGTATAGACATTTTCTGTTGGTAGATTTTGTTACATTGATCTGCAGTTGTCTTTTGTTTTTGTTGTTGTTGGGTTGCTGTCTCACCAACTTTTACTTTTATTCATATCATAAATACAAAGAAAGTCTGCCTACCTTCTTTTGAAGTCTGATTACGGATGTCCATTTTTTCTCTAATAACCCAGCATATTTTTTATCCACTTCACCAGGCTACAAAGAAACATTTTTTTAAATATTTAACCATAGTTTTACATACATCTATGAGACAAAATAATGTTGTCAAGACCTGTTATTAGATGAAAATAAAGACTGGAGGATTTCAGTTACACGAGTTAGTATCTATTATAATTTAACAACTATAATTTCATAATTCTTAAATAAACAAAGTTTTCAAACAGACTTTCTTGTTCATCATGTTCATTGAGAAACAAGAAATATTTTTTTTGTAGAAACAGCATATTTTATTGGTTAAGGTTCATCATAACAAATGGACAAATATGGCCGTATTTTCACCTCGAAAACTACTCTGTGTACAGACTTACCTGTGCTGTTTGGAAAGTTTTAATGCCTAGCATCCACTAGATATATAAAAGTTAAATGCATTTTGTGTTAAAGAAAGATAAAATCTTTTTTGGTTTTTGCTGGGCATTTTTTCCCCTTTCTGCAGAAGGTGTAAAAATAAACAAACACCTGAATTACTTTGATACTGTCCACTCACTGACTCAGATGAACTCTTTAACTCACCTGTAGTTGTGAAGATACCTTTTGTCCATGTCAATTAAGGACAATCAAAACAATACAAACCGGTTTTTTACCTGAGGGAGAATCTCATAGTTGTACCACAACTTAGTTAATTTTCAGACCTTTTGCATGAAGGAAAAAAAATGCCCATCAAAATCCAAAAGAGATTTTATCATTCGGAAACACAAAATGCATTTAACTTTATTATATCTAGTGGATGCCAGGCATTAAAACTTTTCCAACTTCACAGGTAAGTCTGTACTCAGAGTAATTTTTGGCATGTAAATACAGCCATATTTGTCCGTTTGTTATGATGAACCTTAAGTCAACAGGTTAAAGGGAAGTCAAGAATACTACAAATCTGAACCTTCAGATGTACATTGTTTATCCTTATTTGTTTAAATTTCTATGATCTTTCTGTGTGATTATCCATCTCAAGCAGTACATATACTCTGCTAAAGTGAGCTTTTCCAAGTATCATAAAGTAGGAATATCATTGCCATTCATGACAATTGCCTCTATAAAATAGCGACTTACAGATTAATTATCATGATTATGGTCGTTTCAATCTGAGGAAGTTCCTCTCCTTTTCAGAACTATAAATAATCTATAATTAAAACAACTCACCATGCTGGTTTCTTTTTGGAATTCTGACAAAGCACTGAGGTATCCATTTGATGCTAAATAATCTGCTATTGCACGATTCCTAAAAATAAAATAAGAAAAAAATTATAATAACATTGAATAAGCTATTGTGACTGAACATGCTGAAAATTAATTGATATATATATTCTTAATTCAATACATTCCATCACAGAGAATTTTACATGGTTTGCAAGTAACTCTGTAAAATTTTAAAACAAAATTACTAGTTTTTAAATTATTGCTTTAGTTGAAGGTTTCAGGATTTTAAAGAGAGTGTGCCACCAAGGCCAAGGAAACATTAGAAGCAGGAGTTGTAAAAGTCTATGCTTTAATCGTGTATCTCTTTAATTGGGAATAAAATCTATTTGTTTTTTTAACTGCCACTTCCTTGACTTCATGTACTGTAAATTTATAAATTATTGTGATGTTTTTATTATTGCGAAAAAAGCGACAGGGTTATAATCGCAATAATTTAAACTCTCATTTAGAATCTTTTTTTATGAAATAAATATATAAAATGATATCGCAAAAATTATTTTTAAATCGCAATTTAGTCTAAAATGACAAAATCACATGATAAATGCATGCAATAATTTCTGAATTTAAAGTCATGACAGTATAATCATGATAACCATGATATCAGATAATGATTATAATAATTACAATCAGTTATCATGGTAGATATTTTTTTCAGTTATGATTTACACGTAGTGTAAATTATCTCCTAACAGACAGTTGACTTACAATTCCTCCCTTTGTCTTTGAGATAAAACCATGGTTGCTTAAAGATAGTAAAACGTTTTCCCCTTCTGTCTTTAGTTAGGATAATGTCAGCACATCTTAATTTAATCTGAAATATAAAATCAAATATATACAATAGGTACACTCATGTGCCTGGCTGTGGCATGATCACTAAGCATGTATAGCTGATGGAAACTCTGTCACATGATTCCTGACATTCCAATCTTTTATCCATGTTAACACCTGACTTCCAACTGCAACCCATCCAATCATTTTGCCAATTATGATTATCAGCATCAGCATACATGTACATGTATCTCAATTTCATTTGAATTTATTTTTAATAGTTCTAAAAAAAATGCGTCTTCAATCTCTTATTAAACTTTACCTTTTTTTCTAATATATATACCAAAAAAAAATAAGAATTCAGTTTTCTATATACCTGACAAATGATGGATATCAAACACCAAATACTAATTAAAGACCTAGTCCATGAAGTCCATGAATTAAGATACATTTCCTTGTTCAATTTCCAACCTGATTTACAAATTAATTGATTTTCATCATTGTTCATTGCAGAAAACATGGTTAACTACAATTTATTAGAAGATCAATAATACATTTGCAATTCCGTGGCCATTGTAACTACATTCAATAGATTTCCACTGGGAGCTCATTCTATTAATAAAGAATGCATGTATACATGGTATACGAGATATTTAAAATGTTATTAAGCTTTGAATTAATGCATAATCATCTCATCAAATTAATCATATTCCAGCAATTATGGCAATAGTAATGTATAGCAATCTTTACATAAGTTAGTAATTGACATCGTACAATCCTCAATACCTGCATACAAGACAAAAAGCAGAAATTGGAACACAGGGCAAAGTTGCCTTTATGATACAGGGTTCTAAGGATTTGTGAAGGCGAGTATAGAGACTTGTCATTTTTTACACTGGCTAGTCCAACATTTAGAAAAGGATATTTTATAACAATATATTTATCATTCTAGTCTCCATGAACTAATAGAACAATGAAATTACATTAAATTTTGCTATAAAATGATGCTATGTGTGTTCAGTTTATACAAATTTCACAATCTTGATCAATGCATCTTTGGACTCACCAGTTTCGAAAATGGTGAGTCCAGGACTCATTGACTCACCTTAGTGAGAACCTTGTGATACATGTACATTGTAGTAAGTACAGTATTTGAAATCATTAATTACAGATATTTCACCAGGCAGATTAACTAGCCCCTTTGGGCAAATTTTCTAAAACTGTTGAGTCTGTGAACTCCACATGGGTCATTCAGAGCCCTTATCCTCTCTCTTATCAGTTTTAACAGGAATAAATGTTGATGTAAATAATAGGAAAGCAATTATCCAGACAAAGGGGCTTATTATGCAGGATTACATGTACATCCAGTTTTCATCAAATCAAGGAGGTTATATGAGGAGAGTAAACACTCTGCTTGATACAAAATTAGCATTCCCAGGATAGCAGTTCGATCAGAGAAAAATGATAAAAATATAAAGAAACCGACATATTTATCACCCACTTGACATGGCCCTCTGATGTACCAGGCTGTTACCGCGAGCAGTTCGGGCTATTAGATAAATCGCATATTTCACGTGATTGTTATCAGTGACTGGCTCATTGAAGTTCAAGTGTAATTTTGGTAACAATACAGTGTATAAAAAAAAAGATCGGACGCGCAATTTCAAAATCAATCGTCTGTCTACCATGAAAAAAGATAAAGAAATGACAAAGTTATGAGGGTTTAAAGGAAAGTTAGTGTGCGACTTTTATTCAACACTACATTGCTTTAAACGTGTAAACAAAGATTTTCACTTCACCTTCCAATTTCTGTTGATGAGAACTGGCAGGTAATAATCATAGAAAATATATGAATATGCAAAGTACTTCCATGTAATTGAAATCACCAATTATGTTATTTATACATGTACATGTAGTTTATATATTCAATATGTTCAAATAGTACATTGTATAATTATAATCAAACTGTTGATGCAACTTTTTTTGTTAAAATTCATTAGACTTAGTAACATGGAAAATTGCTTTGAGCTACAGTGTACCATTTGATAAGACCAAGGGGTATCAAGAGACAAGTTGTGTCCAGTCTGACCTTACGAGCAGGATAGATATTCAAACTGCTCTAAACAATAAAACCAAAATAAATAATACTTGTGTTTACGCTAACCATACATTTTTAGTGCCTACTTTAACACTTTTTATGCTATTTTGGAACTTTTGGAATATTAGATGTAAAATCCTGCAATCTGAGGTTACATTTTTGTATCTGGGAAGTGTATATAACTTTTCAAAAATGTAGAGTTTTTCTCCATGTAATATGTAAAAATTCTACTAAAAAACCTTCCAAAATAAATGTATACAAGTAGATGTATAGATTGCCATCACATTTTGTTTAAATTAATTTCTCATTCAAATTTGACTTTGGAAGTTAAAGAGATCATCTTTTCTGATGCAGACCGTAAGAAAAGAAGAAAATCAATCAGTTCAAATTTTATTTTTCATAATTTTTCACAATATTTTCAATTTTCTGAACAACTCCTGTTCAAATACAATAACAAATACAAATTTGCCTCCTTTTCCCTGCTATTAACAGTAGCGACAGAACATAACTAGATTCTCATACTCATAGTACTGGAGCTAGGGATGACCGTCCATCCAATGAATTTTAAATTCTCTAACCCGTTTATCCTTGTAATTTTTTTAAGCCTCCATAACTTCGTAGGACGTGCGAGACAGTCCTTTTGGTGCCTTTCTAGTCCAAGATTACTCTAAACATCCAACGGCTGTTTTGCCAGACAAGCCACAGCCCCAGCTTGTCTGGCAAAATAGCTGTTGGACGTCAGAGTAATCTCAGACTAGTACCTTTCCAGGTCTTGCACTATCCAACAGTGAAGCCTTGTATTGTTTGTGACCAAAATTATGTGTACACTTTCGAAATGAAACTGGTTCCACTTAATCATAAAATTAATGGTACCCAGTCACCGAAATCGTCCTAATAACCAATCGTCTAAATACACAAGATGTCAAGCAGGCAGTTACGAATTAATATCTTTCGACGCAAAAATGTTCAATGTTTATATATTTTCTGTTATATTTTATTCAGTCTATGCAACATAAATCAATCAATAATTACCAAAATTTGACATTTTGAAAACATGTGGTACAAACAATTTTTGTGCTTTTTTTTTATTTTGAACAATCGGTTATTAGGGAGACTGTCAAAATTGGTTAACGGTATTTTTACAAGGAAGAGAGAATCAGTAAATTAATATCCATGGCGTTGAGTGACATTCTGCGTTAACTTAGGTAACGATTAAAAAAGTGCACACAGATATTCACTAGACCGGTCGGACTATTGACAGTGTACAATGTATGTAAACTAGTCTGAGCTTATTAAAACTAGACACAGGCTTCGGGCTACCGCTTAACGTCGCAGACTGCATAAATATTTTTTTTTGTTGCCTAAATATAGCTATATTAACAATTAAAATACGTATTACACTGTTACAATGGTTGGCTGAAGATTCACACGAAATTTCGGTTGACAAGCATACCAAACATGAAAATAAAATTTTGACATCATAAATTATCAGAATTTAAAAATCAAAACAAACGAACTCTAAATCAACTGATACAATCTGAGATCATCAGACAGCATGTGCCTGATGTTCATTCTAATAAACAAAATAAGACGAATTCATTAAGTACTACATCTTGAATAACTTTTGCTGTCTGCCTGAGGGATGGGTTGCAAAAATACTCCACAACTGTCAAACTTGTCATTAGAAAGACAATGGTCAATTTATGTCTAATTTTGCATAAATGGTTAAAACATAATCAATTTCAAACTTCCACACGTATAAATCGTACATGTAGAAAGATAAATGACATACAAAAGTATGTCTGAAATTTAATGAAATGTTAATTTTTGCATGAAGTCATTCATTGATTTATAATGTCACAGACCGCCATTATGAAGCTGTCTGCAATTCATTTTGAAAATACGACACAAGAACAGCAATTTTTTCAATATAAACTTAAAATTTCTAGGTCATGCATAATTCCTCTCTTCAATTTTACCTGTAAACCATTGGAATATGTCTTAAATCAACGAAAATATTATCACTTGCAGGACTCCACACGTAAATTCGTCCGAAAATTGTATGAATACGCATGCGCATACGGAATACATACGGAAGTCGCACAACGAGACTTCCTCGGGATCCAATATGTCTGCGCCCATGAAACGTTGTTAGACGTTTTCATACATTTCAGAGCTCACATTTCATCTAGGATTTCCCCTGATTTAATGCTGTCCTGAAATAACATTTGCTAGTAGACATTTGAAGTTGCTTATTTAAGTTTCCTTAAACTATTTAACGGTAAGTACACGATGGTGTTTGATAATATGAGGCAGGCATTACCTGTAATATGAGGCAGGCATAACCTGTGAATGGGGACGAAATCTGTATGTATTATTTTTTAATACACCTTATCGCTATTTGTCCGCCATTGCTGGAAATCACACAGGTTCCCGTAAAATTTTGACGTCATAAAACAAAACCATCTGACGCAACAATGGAAAAGTGATTGTTGTTGACGTCAAAAGTTCAAGCGGACGGGTCAGCCGGGATTAGCGATAAGGTGTATTCAATCACGTTGATAAAAGAAACCGAAATACCGTACGTAACGTTCCCGATTTTGATTCTGTTGTTAGGGAATTAGCTGTGACGTTCTTTAAGTTATGACGTCATATTCGATGTAAACAAAAGAAACGCTTTCATCAGGTAACGTTTTTTCATAGCAAACAATTATTAAAATTGAATTTGTATTGAGATCCAATAATGCTTATATTTTACTAGACTGATAAATATAAATTTTTTCAAAGTCTCATGCAAACAAGACAGATATCTGCGCAAAAGCGGAGAAAACCGGAACAGGAAGTAGATCTGAAAAAAAAAAGTTAACGATTTTGAGTTCATTAGTAGAATGAAAAATTCGGGAAATTTTCCCGATTTTTTTTTTTTTTTTTTTTTATTGATTTTTCTACCGTAATTGGGGAATTCGTCCCCATATAAAATGGGGACGAAGTCTGTATGAATTATTTGTAACTTAAATATTTGTTAAAAAAAGGAAACGGAAATACCGTAACGTTTCCGATTTTGGTTCTTTTGTTAGGGATTTTAGTTGTGACGTTATTTAAATTATGATGTCATGTGCAATGTAAACAAAGAAACGCTATCATCCTATCAAGGAATTATTAAAAATGAAATTGGTATTGCACGTTCCTTCCTATTTTATACTAGACTGATAAATATATATTTTACTCAAAGTTTCATACAAACGAGACCGGAAAAAGGAAGTACATTGTACATTTCTGCGCAGGTCCAGGATTTCAAAACACGACAAAAAAAATTTGAACGATTTTGAGTTCATTAGTACAATGAAAAATTCGGGAAATTGAATTTTCTACTGTTATATAGTCGTCCTTGTACTCGCGAGTCTTTCGCTTTGGATAGAAGTGCTCTATATCATACAGTATGAAAAAAAACAATATAGGATAGCGATCGCCATTCACAGTGAAACCTCGTCTGACCCACTAAACAAGCCCCTTTGTATCAAATATGGGGTAGAAATGTCTGATACCGTCAGTCGTCAAACGATAATTTTTGGCTACTGTAAGCATTAAATTAGTTAAGATTTTACCGTGATTTGTCAAAATATCCTTATTTTGATTCGTAAGAGTTCTCAAAATATTTAAATTATCTTTTGCATCATTTTTGAAATAACATCAAAATATGTCAATTTTTTATCGTATAAAAGTGTACATAATATGAGGCAGGCATTACCTGTGAATGGGGACGAAGTTTGTTTAAATTATTTTTTTCTGTAACTTAAATATTTGTTAAAAAAAAGAAACGGAAATACCGTAACGTTTCCGATTTTGGTTCTGTTGTTAGGGATTTTACTTGTGACGTTATTTAAGTTATGACGTCATGTTCAATGTAAACAAAGAAACGCAATGCATCAGGTAACGTTTATTCATACCAAAGACAAAGAATGATTAAAAATGAAATATTGGTATTGTGTTCCTTGAGTTCCCATATTTTACTAGACTAATCAAAGTCTCACGACACCAAGAATGGAAGAAGGAAGTAGATTTATGTGTTCTGTGCAGATCTGGAAATTAAAAAAACGCGACAAAAAAAAATTGAACGATTTTGAGTTCATTAGTACAATGAAAAATTCGGGAAATTGAACGATTTTTTTTTTTTTTTTTTTTTTATTGAATTTTCTACTGTAATAGGGGACTTCGTCCCCATATTATCGTCATGCACAAAAAATTACAGTTTACGGCAATTGGTTTGAAGTTTTACTGTTATTCATCATGAAGCCTGAAGATACTCCCAGTACCTACCTCCTATATCTTTATATATATATGTATATATTTTTGTTTCTAAAATGACAAAATATTCTTGAATATTGATGCCTGCAGGAAAAATTAGTTTGAACAAGTGTTCTTTGATATAAATTTTGAGAGCCTCAATGCTCTTGTAGTTGGGTGCTCAACTCAATCTCAAAGCACACAAGAAAGCCACAGGCACTTGTCTTGAATTTTTTCCCCCATATGTAACCTGTTACCTATTCCATTGTATTCTGTATTTTCCACCTTTACCAGATGAACCACTTCAGTTGGAAAATCCTCTTGAAGTGTAGAATCCCTTATTATTGAATATTCACTATTATTGGATTAAAAACATCTTCTACATGTATATATACATTTACACTTATATACACCACCACCACACTTATTTAAAAGTATTCAAACTGTATATACAGTCATATTTTAAAATCTAAAACTTGATAGATTCATCCACTGTCATTTTGTCCTTTATCTCATTTGTGTCTCTCTCCTCATCAATAGAATATATATACATCACATGTATCCACAACGCACATTGACTGTAAAACTTGCTCAGATCAGCAAATGTCTATTTCACACTTAAACATGCTCATAAAATGCGAACTGTAAGTCCTAACCCTTGCTCTTATACCTAGTATATACCCCTATCAAGAGAGCCTTACTACAGAATTATTAATTCTTAAACTTACGGTAATGAAAAATTCCACTGTTAATTATACTTATGACTTAGCAACAAGTAAACATTTAAAATCTAAAAAGAAGGTGTAAAATTATCACCTATCATATAAGCGTTAAATAAGACCGCCTAACTGATTTGTTTAAAAATATTAAACTAACAATCAGTTTAAATCTTAAGAAATCATTATCATCTATACCACACTCAAAAAATGAAATATTGCACTATATGTCTCTTTTAACTTGGAAAACTATACAAACAGTCTTCATAGTAATAAAGTAGTTCTCTTCTGATGTAGACCAAAACATAAGCTGCTTAACAGGCGCTCAATATTTATCCATACTGGAATTTTGTACAGTCCACTATTAATAGCTTATCTTCAAAGTTAAATAAATCATCCACAAGAAGAGCATTAATCTTATGTACCATAATATTATGAGGCAGGCATTACCTGTGAATTGGGAGTAAGTCTGTATGAATTATTTTTTTTTGTAACTAAATATTTGTTAAAAAAAGAAATGGAAATATCAGATTTTGATTCTGTTGTTATGGATTTGTTACTTGTGATGTTATTTAAGTTATGACGTGATGTTCAATGTAAACAAAGAAAGACAATGCATCAGGTAACCATGGTAACCGTAACGTTAATTCATATCAGAGACATGAGTATTAAAATGAAATTTTGGTATTGTTTTCCTTGAGTTCCTATATTTTACTAGACTACTCAAAGTCTCACGACAACCAGACCAGAAGAAGGAAGTAGTTTCTGTGTTCTGTGCAAATGCAGGAATTAAAAAAGCGACAAATAAAAGTTAACCACTTTGAGTTCATGAGTACAATGAAAATTTCCTGACCGATTTTTTTTTTTTATTTTATTGATTTATCTACTGTTACAGAGAACTTCGTCCTCATATAAAACAAGGTACTTAACTTGTCTTTTGAAAAAAGTCACCCAAAACATACAACTCGCAGAAAAAGGTATTTTCCCACTCTCTTCATGATCATGTAGTTTCTTATTCTATCTGCACAAAAAAAGATAACTTTTAATGAACTAAACACATATTCTGCGGAATTTGTAAGATACATGTACTTATACAAACTGTACAAGTGTAATTTATTTACCTGTAATAAAATATTTTTTACAGAATTAATTATGGCGTTGAATAAGTTCATGCATCCAAGGAACAAGTACAAAAGCAAGAAGGCAAATTTCCAGTACCTTGCCATCAAATATCCAGAATTTAGGAAACATGTTTATCCAGATGTAAGTGGAAAGCTTTTTCTTGACTTCAGAAATCCTGATTCTTTAAGACAGCTTTCCACCACACTTATGAAAGAAGACTTTGGATTGGATGTTGTGTTGCCTCCTGATAGACTGGTACCTACCATTCCTTTGAGGCTTAACTATATCTTATGGATAGAAGATATTTTGAAAGATTCCAGTATTAAGGGAGACATTTTAGGAATAGATGTTGGTAATATTAAGCATACATATTATAATTTATTAGAATCTTGAGAAACAAAATATAGAACATGTAGAATCAGAAAATATTCTCCATGATTAAAAAAAGGAAATGTGGTATGATTGCCAATGAAACAACTCTTCACATGAGACCAAATGACACAGAAGTTACATTTGTAACATCTATAGGTCACCTACAACCTTCAACAATGAAAAAGCACATACTGCATAGTCAGCTACATGTATAAAAGGGCCCTAAATGTCAAATATTCTCCTTGAGGTCAATTAATTCTGATAGGATAATAATAACAATGACATCCAGAGGGCAATATAACAGTCTTTTACAAAAAACAAGGCTAACACTCAATGTAACTTGACAAGCTTTAAATGTTTGAGTTTATAAGTAAAAAAAGTTACATAAATGAAATAGAAACAATTAACATGATTAAAGACTTGCCTTCATTAACTAATTCTTTAAATGAGAAAAAAAACATTAAGATATGACTAATTTTAGACAACAACTCAGAACAGGCACTTGTGTATGCAGATGTGACTTGATTTACTTGAAATGATTTTTATATGAGAGGTCTATGCTCCTCGTTTTAAAACTTGATGATTAGATTAACAAAACCTGCATTTAGAGAGAACATACAATGAAAATAAGTCCTGGAAAAGGGTTTGTATCAGACAAACATTAAACATGCTAAAATAACAACCAAACCATTAATTTAGTTGCATTAGGAAAATAGCTCTAGATTGGTAATAGCAGGAAAATGTTAAATTCTGATTTTTGTTTTTAACAGGAACAGGAGGAAGTTGTGTATATCCCCTCCTCTCTGCTAAGATGAATAAATGGAGATTTCTTGCTACTGAACTTGATGATACAAACTTTACATGTGCTGTCAAAAATGTGGAAAGAAACCAGATGACTAATTTAATACAAGGTAAAAAATAGTTTTAATTTTACTATGGATTTAACGTTAACCCACTGTGAGGCCAGTGTCTGCTTTTGCCATCACTTGATGTCCTTCGTCTGTTATTTTCTGTTAATTGTTACCAGGATATGTATACAGTACGCCCAGAGAGTATGTAATCGCGAACTCTAATCACCGATTTCCGAGTGTAGCGGTGTGACACCGCGAATCACGGATTATACTGCCAATTTCCTCCAAAGATTCTCTCCCAACACCGCATGGCTGTTTATTGGTTTATTGTCCATCGGATGTACTGAAAATTAATGACGCGTGACAACATCATCGGATTAGCCAGATTTATTACCTTTGTACATTTAATCGATCTTGATTGCACCTGTGTGCTTTAAAATACGTTATTTAAATGTCCTTTCATTGTCAGATAAAAGTGTGACATTTTTATTTAAGATAAGATAATTATTCTTGTATGTATATGCCCATGTCATTGTCATAAGACATACAACGTACAAACGTATAAAAATACGAATAAAACACTTATTTTGTATTTTCATTATAGTCCGATCAGGTCATAATTTTTGTTTTTTCAACAAAGACGATTTTACCACAATTAGAACCTTTTATGACCTACTCAGTGAGCAATATTCGGTTCATTAATAGTTCAATATTATATAATTAATATCTACTGGCTTAAAACAAAATGATGTTTTTTACGGTAATATGTCCAATCTTAATTAAGCCCAAGAGTGAATTTATCGGATCAACAAGTGAACTCTGTTTACTTTCAATTTATTTTGAAATGTAAAATATTATGTTTCACTACCTCGGTAGATTACAGACTTGAAATATTTGAATTTAAAAAAGAAACTGTAAAGTGACAAATAGTTTTGTATGCAATGTGGCAGCTCTATATTCATAAATACTGAGATACATTCGCCGCCCAGACACAACACAATAATCACAACCTTTAAATATTTAATTATATGGAGAGAAAAATCATGTGTTTTTTATCCGTTATGATCTGTTATTGATCTTTAATTATTTAAAATAAAATTGTATTGGCGCAATCCGTATTTTACTGCTCGTTAAAAGTCCTCGGCGAAATATAAAAAGAAGTATTTCAACAATTATAAAATAGAATATTTAAATGAAATTATATCGTGTTCTACAAGAAAGAAATATGTAAAAAAAATGTGGATCGGATTTTTACGATCGACAAATTTTCACAGAGGATCTCTACCAACGCCCATCAGGAACTGAACGACATGCATCCTGTTTTCATCTACCATTAATATATAGTGTTGACTATGGACGTATAAATAATGTCCGGTTTTATGTCCTCTGTTGACTGAGAAACGTAAAAATAAAGGGCTGATGTTGGTTAATTCAGAAAAGGAATACTATTTAGAATCCGGTTAATCAATTGTAAAAGTACCTTCTAGAGCCTCAATCTTAACGCACACAAATTTATGTCAATCATTACAAAGCAAGTTTAAACCTTGAATGAATTTTCCCACGGTTATCCAGAAAGGTCACCTGAGTTTACTGTTACATGATACTATTTCCCGCCAAATAAAAATCTCGTGGACAAAATTGATGTCACTATTTTTAGCATTCAATATTGTGAGCAAAGTCAAGTTCAAGTTCAACTACGCACTGTTGATCACTGAGATGCGTATCGTCTTCCCACGGCAATTAATTGCTTTAAAAATATTTAAAGATCACTGTTCTAAATACAACACAAAAGTTTACATTCGTTGTGCGTAAATGAATATTATGCAACGACGAGTTGATGCAGCTATAGAAGTATTCCTGTTGTAGCCGAAATGTATTATTTATTCTAAAGTAATGCTAACAAATCGTGAAGAGAAAATGTCTTAGACTTATTAAGCATAAGGAATGGTGAAAAGTATTTTCTTTTTTTCTTGCATATACAAGTTTTAAGACACGTAATTTTCTTTCTTTCTCACATTTTATACCTTCAGCGTTAATTTCCGTTTATTTTCACGCAAGTATGTCTCTTTTCGTAAGTTATATAAATTACCGATAAAAAAAACCCAGAGGTCATAATCAAGTATAGATTTTTTTTTTATAAAACTTTAATGCAATTGAAAGCATTAACAACAACCTTTTGCTTTTTAAAACTTTTATTTTGTAATCGTAAAATGGAAATGGCGTAGACTTATTAGCATAACAGACAGTGAATAATATTTTCTTTTTTACTTGTATAAAAAACTTTGAGACGTGTCACTTTTCTTTAAACTACCCTAATTTATTCAGCGTTAGTCTCCGTTTATTGTTACACAATATTATCTCTTTTAGTAAATTAAATATTTATTTACTGATAAAAAACGGAAGTCAAAATCAAATATAGTTGCTTTTAAAAATTGATTTAAATGTACAGAGTAATTAAAAGAATTAACAACAACGTTTTGATTTTGATTTTAATCTTTAATTGGTTTCAAGCAATCAGATATAAACTGATAATCAATAGACAGGAAATACAATTGTTTAATTACATTAGAAATCTCGCATACCTTGACTGTCGCATGCCGGCATAGATCAGAAGGATTAGGGCAATTAATTACCTGGTGTGACACCGCGTCACTCCAGACTTGGAGAGATGTCGCTAATACAATAAACAAAAGGTAACGGATTTCGGAGGGAATACTCCCAAATTTCTCTGAGAATTTAGGGAGTGATGTCGGAGTTTCCTGGTGTCACACCAGGAAAAAACTCGGTGTATGGAGTTTGGGATGGCTTTCGGGAAAATTGTACTGTATTGACAGGATTTGACACTTACTAATTGTAACTGATTTCATCGTCAGGTAATAATTAAAATAGATTCCCAAGCCAGCGTGTGAATTATCCTCATAATTTTGATCATATCAATAAAATGTCAGTAAAGACTAAGTTTTAAAGAGATGCCAGTGTATCAAACTTGTAATCTGTTAGATATATATATGCTACTGTTCCCAGCTTTGACATAAATCTCCTCTGAAACTAATCAGAGTACTGTAAATTCAGAAATTATTGTGAGGTTTTTATAAATGCTAATAATTTGAGTAGATGAGCATTACGATAATAATTTATAAGACTTTCTTATTTTAAAAACAGTTATTTCAGAAATTAATGACCGATCTTTACAATTTATACAAAGTTCTGTTCAATTAGAAATTCTTATTAATGTAATACTGTTTCAAAATATACATGTATAGTAAAAACAAGTATAACAAGGTAATGTAACAGGAATTAAAGTTCCTTCTAAGTACAAATGTACTATGTACAATGTATTATAATATTAATGACACCTTATCATTAAATTCAATTTTTTTTGCAGTTCAAAAGGTTGAAAAAGATGTTGTCCTTCTAGATGTTTTAAAGACAAGTGCTGCCACCTATACCTTCTGCATGTGTAACCCACCATTTTTTATGGACAATCTAGAGGCACAGGGTATCACAAATACCAGATCAGATGACAGACCAGAACCCCATTCCGTGAATACAGCAAGTCCTACAGAAAGTGTGGCATTTGGAGGAGAAGTTGAGTTTGTTAAGGAAATGATTCACGAGTCCTTGGAGCTTAAAACAAAAGTCAGGTAATATATTGAAACAATCTAGTGGCTACTTTTCTATGTTTCTTGTCCAATAATCAATGGAATTTTACCCATTTTGAATGATTTTTACACTGAAAATCAAAATAAGTACTATTTGTGACGTCATGGATAAAAAGCAGGTACATGTAAATTTTCAACAAAGATTTTTCCCTATCTAGTCAATATATTAGCTATGGTTCATTTTGATATTGTCAATAAATCCTTATTTAAAATCTAAGTTAAAAACATGAGAGCCAATTTAGGGCCATATGGAACCTATGCCTTTGTGAGATAATCATTTCTTCTTGGTCTTTTATTTATTGATTGGATGGGAGCATAATGTATTTGATTTGTTTGAAACTCAGAACCATCTTTATTTATGAATAATCTCATTGTATTATGAGTGTGAGGAATTGAGTTATAAAACATGTATTAAACTTGTTTATATGATTTGTCTTTTATTTTATATTTATAGAGTATATACTAGTATGGTTGGAAAGAAAACAAGTTTGTCTCCCCTGAAAGAAGAACTCAGAAAGCTAAAGGTAAGTAAAATATTTGTTTGTAGAGAGATGAACACTAGGGTAAATTATCTTAATGAATAGGCTTGTCAGATTTACATATTCATCAGACCTTTGTGAAAAATTTGCTACTGGTAGTTCGGCACATTTTATAGAAAAGGAGAAATAATTATAAATATGAATAAATTGAGATACATAAAACCAAATCATCCGGAGAACATAGATATTATTTATATCAAATATTGTCCAAAGATACACAGCCTATAGTGCAATCAACTTTAAACTTCAAGTGAAATAAATTGGACTGTTACATTTAAATTAAATTATATTACGTCTATGACTTGACATTTGTTTATAGAATAAATGCAGAATTTTTTTTTCCATTTTCTATTACAAAGATTTTTTATCACAAAAAATCTTGTTTTCTGTCTTTGTAGATTTTAAATTTTTCTACAATAGAATTTTGTCAGGGTAAGACAATGAGATGGGGACTTGGCTGGTCATTTGATGAAACTGTTAAATTTCCTGTAAGTATTGTATAACAGTAAAACGAGAGGAATGTGTTTTCAATATCATTAAGTAAGAAAATCTTGTGATATGTCATAAATTTGGTAAGAAAACAGTATTTTGACAAATTGAAAATACACCTTGTCATCTGTGACACAGATATTCAATAGCTGTTAACCAAAATCATTATCATAAAATTGAGAATGGAAATGGGGAATGTGTCAAAGAGACAACAACCCGACCATAGAAAAAAATAACAGCAGAAGGTCACCAATAGGTCTTCAATGTAGCGAGACATTCCCGCACCTGGAGGCGTCCTTCAGCTGGCCCCTAAACAAATATATACTAGATCAGTGATAATGAATGCCATACTAATTTCCAAATTGTACACAAGAAACTAAAATTAAAATAATAAAAGACTAACAAAGGCCAGAGGCTCCTGACTTGGGACAGGCGCAAAAATGCGGAGGGGTTAAACATGTTTGTGAGATCTCAACCCTCCCCTATACCTCTAGCCAATGTAGAAAAGTAAACGCATAACAATACGCACATTAAAATTCAGTTCAAGAGAAGTCCGAGTCTGATGTCAGAAGATGTAACCAAAGAAAATAAACAAAATGACAATAATACATAAATAACAACAGACTACTAGCAGTTAATTGACATGCCAGCTCCAGACTTCAATTGCACTGACTGAAAGATTATGATTTCATCATATGAATATCAGGCACAATCCATCCCGTTAGGGGTTTAGTATCATACCATCATAACATATATGAGAAGAACATAACCCGTGTCATGCCAACAACTGGTTTTTGAATAAATGTGTTTAGTTCCGATGCAAAGACCCTATAAGTGAATCAATATTAACGCCAAAATATGCAATCTTTAATGACCTGACAACAGTATCGTAACTATATCCCTTCTTAATAAGTCTATTCAAAGGTTTTTTTTAGTTTCTGAGGTGAATACTGACACCTTTGTGCTTTATAAAGAATATTTCCATAAAAAATTGGATGTGAAATACCTGAACGTATAAGAAGTCCATTTTACCATTAAGTCTTTAAAATGAGAAACATCTTAGTGTTTTCTGTCTCGTGTCTTGTGTACTATTATTTGTTTTTATGTCTTTTTCTTTTTTAGCCATGACGTTGTCAGTTTATTTTCGATCTGTGGTCTCTTTCACTCCCGTTTGAACTAATTTATTTTAGCATTGAAATTTTGATTCTGTTATGATCAAGTAAATTAAGAAGAACAATACTAAGATGTCTCAACCGGTTTCATGTTCGAAAAATTTACTCCTTAAAGTACTAAAATACTAACAGAACTGTATCAGAAATCTTCGGAATATTTTGGATCTATTTTATGGAATATCTCACCAACATCCCTGAAAAAATGAAAAGTTCATTTGAAAAATTTGTTTGATTATTTTGTTATTCATTTGTTTGTTATTTTTTCAGTTTAGTTTATGAGGTCCTTAGGGAAGATAAGTTTTATAGCTAGCTTTGTAACCCTCTTTGAATAAAGAATTATCATTAATATTGTTCCTTTGGGTACTCTTATCCATGACAAATTTAAATGAGTTATCTCCCATTTTCCACTATCGAGTCATTATAAAGATTGAAATAAATAATTAATTTCCCCATAGGCAACAATAATAGCCTTTTTTCAAGATACAAACTTTAGATAGTTGATTTTTTTTTTATCGAAACCTTGCTAGAATTAAAAATTGTTATAAGGACAGAATGTTTCTTTCAAAAAAATATAGGTTCCCGTTGCTTTTCTTAGCATAATTTATACTTATCTCCCATGCCCTATCAATTTTGCACTTAAAAATATGTGTTTCATCCTGACGTTGAAAAGACATCTCAGTTCCATTAGGGCTCAGGAAAATAATTTATTTGGCCTTATGTATAATGCAGAATGCATGAAGTCTCTAAAAACAAAAAATAACAGGCGCACATATCAACCAATCAGGATTAGCTATACCCTTTATTCTGAATGCCATCTTATGCTCATAATGAAGGAAGAGATAGTTATGATTTTGAAAGTCAATGGAAACACTTCTGATAAAATTACAAACCATTATGTAAATTGAAATTGTAATATGTTGATGAAATTGATTCCCCCAGGTGGATCACTAGTTTCACTTTCCGACGTTGACATTCTTTTCTTTTTAATAACTGAACAAGCTTTAAACATGCATGACCTTTCTCCAGCTAAGGGTTTAATTGAAGTTTGGATGCATATTTTTTCTAACACATAAATTATTGAATTGTAAGCTAATAATATATTAACAATGTTTTTGAGCTTAATTTGAAGAAATTGAATCAAAATGACTGCTAATAAAATAATGATATTTCAAATTCTGCTTTTATAAAAGTTAAAAAAAAACAAAAAAAATGCAAACTTTGATTTTTGGTAAAAATCATAGCTCATGCCCTTTTATCACCTTGTTTTACAGAAATCTGAATTTAAAGAGAAGAGAAAAGAAAAGCGACCACCATTGTCTTATGTTGTTCCTGAGGACACCCCAGGCATCATGTACACAACTGAGGGGGTGGCATATCAAATCAAAGAGTGCCTTAAACAGTTACAGGTAAGTACTTTTTATAAAACATTGAGAGTGGTTTGTCAGATAACCTTCAACATTTATGGGTAAGAACTTTTTGTGCCCCTGCTGTAGCATTAAGTGTTACCCTTATCCATCCATTTTGTTCGTCCAGTCAGTCTTGTAGGTCCCCAAAAGTTGATTCCATTCTCTAACTTTAGTTTACCTCAACCAAATGTTACAAAACTTATTCACAATACTGATTCCACAAAACACAGATCAAGTCAGAAATTTGGTGGTGTCACTTTTACCGTGAGTTTTGCCCCTTTATAAAAAATAACAATTGCTGAATTTTTCGTTTCCATTCTCTTTATATACTTAAGTTTGCCTCAACCAAATGTTATTACACTTATACACAATACTTATTACCACAAAACATAGATCAAGTTCGAAAATGGAGGTGTCACTTTTACAGTTCATGAGTTATGCCCTTTATGAATAGAAAAATCGCTAACCTCACATGAAATTCACATAAAAAATTTCAAGTGAGATTCACCTCAAACAAGCTTATACATGTAATCACATGAACCTTTCCAGTTCACATGAATTGAGATCGACATGAATTTCATGTGAACTTTACCCCAAAAATGTATTTGTCATGATTTTAATTTATTAGAAATAATTTAGATGTTTAAATGTGAGATTCATGTGAAAAAAATTCAAGTGGTTTTCACATGAGATGTCGAAGTGAACTGGTTAGTTTATGTATAAGCTTGTTTGAGGTGAAATTCATTGAATTTTTCATGATATTCATATAAACTGAAATTCATGTGAAATTTATGTGAGTAAATTGTCAATGTGTATTTCACTTTCATATGTTTGAACAAAGAAATCATATTTTAATTATTTTTTATAACTTGCAGCTTATGCCCCTTTTAATATTTTATGATCAATTTCAGATTAAATGTGAAGATAAGAAATCAATGAAACAAAGATATCCATGGTGTTAACTGCATATCAAAACACATGGTCGAATCAAAGAAGAAAGCGCAGACATCCCAAGGATAAACAATCTCAAGAACATTCATCAGACACTAAAGATATGGAAACTAACAATTCTAACCATACTACACAATATGCGGCTTCTCTGATAGCTGGAGATACAGACACCAACAAAAATATGAACACAAACAATTCTAAAAATACTACGCAGTTAGACGCTTCTCTGATTGCTAGAGAAACAGACACCAATGATATGAACAAAAATAGTTCTAAAGATACTACACAATTATCCACTTCTCTGAGTGCTGGAAAAGCATTTCCTGTAGAGAAAAATCAAACAAATCTAACAGAAGTAGCTGAAAAAGGTGATGTAAGTGTTGCTGGCAATACATCAGGAAAGAGAAAAAGAAAACATTCAAAGAGTTCCAATAATTTGGAAGCCAAGGTTCCAAAAACTGAAGGAAATGCACCAATTTCTGAAATTACGGAAATGGTGCAAAACCCAGATGGAAGTACGGATAACATCGATACAAGTATGAATGGAGATATAGTAAAATCTAAGTCTAATAATCAAGAAGCCAGTAGATCATCTAGTGTAAATATTAAGAGCAGTGATACTACAGCAGATAATTTACTACCGACTACTTCTGACGCAAACAATCAAAGTGAGAAAACTACACTCTTGAAGTGCAATCTGTATGTCAAACAAATTGAAGATGAAATGATTTCTATTGAAATGTCATGGATAGATGGAACCGTTCGTGAATCCATGAACCAAGTACTGCAATACTTTAAAAACAAATTAAAAGGTTCTACTTAAAAGTATGTTGGTTGTTTTTGTCTGACCAGTGAACACAGTTAATTTCCCCTATCTGTCTATTATAAAATAATGTTGATTAAAAAAAAATCCACCTGCTCTTTTCTAATAAGATTTGGTGTGCATAAGAATTGAATTTTACCCCCCAAAAAAAGTCTATTGGCTCTTTTTCTCCTGGTAACCAAAAATATAAGGACAACTGAATGGATAAAGCCAGAGAGCTCCCAATAAGAGGAACTTTCACCTTTATTTACCTAACCAAATCACTCGTTTCTACTGAAAATAACACACAAAGATTTTCTTTCAGACAGTATATTTAAAGTCTCAACTTTCACCTAAATGCAAACAAATAATGCTAATTAAAAAAAAGGCAAAGAAAAAAATAAGAAAAATAACACTGAAATTAAAAGGAACTATGTTTGTGGACAATTAAAATTGGAGGCAGATAACTGTGTCCCTGGACTGTCTATTGGCTAACTAGCCCCTACCTCAACCTCAATACTGATTTTTTAAAAAGCTGTATAATATTGTTAACATTATATATAGATTATTATGGAGTAGGATTATGGTCCTGAAAATGAATCTGTACCTTTCATTAAAAAAAAACATATCTCACACTGCCATAAATTGCTGTTTACTTAAGTTTCCTAAACTTGGTTATGCTTCATTTGAAAAACAAACTTCTACAATAATAAGAATTACAAAAAAAGAGATTTTTAACCTTTTAAATAGTTCACAGCTGCAATGAATAAGACAGTTTTTCAATTAGAGCTCCACTGATGAGTCTTTTGTGGAGGAAACGCACGTCTGACTTGCAAAATTTTAGTCTTGGTATCTTAGATGAGTTTATTTGTAAAGAAATCATTTGACATAACTACATCATGACTTTTGTTATCTTTTTAGATTGGCTGGGCCACTATATTTACTATTCATTTCATGTGAATTAGTGGTACACATTTTAAAATTGGTTGAACAACCATAAAGAATCATACTGCCCCCTCTATCACCGAATGTTAAATGGTCATACTCTTATGATACTTCCTTTCCTTGATAATAACTGAATACGGTATTCCTCTGTATCTCTACTTGGCAAGGACAACTTGACAGGTGTTTCAGAGGGAATAAGAACTACAACCGCTTGAGTTATCTACCCTGGTCTTTTGTTAGGTGTGTCATGCTTTAATCTTGGTATACACATTTGATTAATAGTTGTTTAATCTGTTGTATTTTCTTTGTGCCTGATCAGTGTTGTCTTTTTCTCAATTGTGGTTTGGGAATTTGGATCCCCCTTGGTATACTTCTCTTCTTTTGTTGTTGTAAATCTTGCCTTCTTCTATACATATCTACTGTTGCATCTAGAGGTGGTGTCCACATTACTCCTTTTGGGGAAAAATCAGATTAAAAATCAGTTTTTGAAAGTTTTACCTATTATGTCAATTTAATGGAATTTTATGAGGTGAGGAGTGTAGCTATTTATAAAACCAGGGTTAATCCACCATTTTCATCATAAGAAAATGCCTGTACCAAGTCAGGAATATGACTGATCATCTTTAAGTACTGAAAACCATCAACATTTTGATGATTACTTTCCAGTAAAGTTTGTTGTGTTTGACGTGTTTTAGCTTTTGATTTTGCCACTTGAATAGGGACTTCCATTTAAAATTTTCCCTGGAGTTTGGTATTTTTGTTATTTTACTTGAAGGTATATCTATTGTTACTATGGAAGAAGTGACAAAGGTAGGTTTCTATTTAATATAATCTGAGTTGAGTTATTTCCTTGGCCACAATTTTTGTCGAGCCTGCGACTTTTGTCGCAGAAAGCTCGACATAGGGATAGTGACCCGGCAGCAGCGTGGGCGTTAGTTAACTTCTTAAAAGCTTTTATATTTTAGAAGGTGGAAGACTGGGATGCTTCATATTTTGTTTATGGATGCCTCATGTTACGAAGTTTCCGTCAGTCACATGTTCAATGTCCTTGACCTCATTTTTATGGTTCAGTGACTACTGGAAATAAAAGTTAAGATTTTTTTTTAATGTTAAATTCTCTCTTATTATAAGTAATAAGATAACTATATTTGGTATGTGCGTACCTTGCAAGATCCTCATGCATTTCAGACAGTTTTCACTTGACCTCGACCTCATTTCACGGGTCAGTGAACCAGGTTAAGTTTTGGTGGTCAAGTCTATATCTCAGATACTATAAGCAATAGGTCTAGTATATTCAGTGTATGAAAGGACTGTAAGGTGTACATGTCCAACTGGCAGGTGTCATCTGACCTTGACATCATTTTCATGGTTCAGTGGTTATAGTTAAGATTTTGTGTTTTTGCCTGTTTTTCTTATACTGTATGCAATAGGTCTACTATGTTTGGTGTATGAGATGATTGTAAGATGTACATGTCTAGCTGGCAGGTGTCATCTGACCTTGACCTGATTTTCATGGTTCAGTGGTCAAAGTTAAGATTTTTGTCGAGCCTGCAACTTTTGTAGCAGAAAGCTCGACATAGGGATAGTGATCCAGCGGCGGCAGTGGCGTTAGCTAACTTCTTTTAAAACCTTTATAATTTAGAAGGTGAAAGACCTGGATGCTTCATACTTTGTATATAGATGCCTCATGTTCCGAACTTTCCGTAAGTCACATGTCCAATGTCCTTGACCTCATTTTCTTGGTTCAGTGACCACTTGAAAAAAAGTTAAAAATTTTTTTGTAATGTTGAATTCTCTCTTATTATAAGAAATAGGATAACTATATTTAGTATGTACCTTGCAAGGTTCTCATGCCAGTCAGACAGTTTTCACTTGACCTCGACCTCATTTCATGGATCAGTGGACAAGGTTAAGTTTTGGTGGTCAAGTCCATATCTGGGATACTATAAGCAATAGGTCTAGTATACTAGTACTCAGTGTATGGAAGGACTGTAAGGTGTACATGTCCAACTGGCAGGTGTCATCTGACCTTGACCTCATTTTTATGGTTCAGTGGTTATTGTTAAGTATTTTGTGTTTTGGTCTGTTTTTCTCATACATTATGCAATAGGTCTACTATATTTGTTGTATGGAATGATTGTAAGGTGTACATGTCTAGTGGGCAGATGTCATCTGACCTTGACTTCATTTTCATGGTTCAGTGGTCAAAGTTAAGTTTTTGAGTTTTGGTCTTTTTATCTAATACCATATGCCTTAGGTCAACTTTATTTGGTGTATGGAAATATTTTATAATCTATATGTCAGTCGCGCAGGTTTTATTTGACCTTGACTTCATTTTCACGGTTAATTGTTCAGTATTTAGTTTTTGCGTTCTAGTATATTTTTCTTAAACTATAAGCAATAGGTCAACTAATTTGTTGTTTGGAAGCATAATGAGCTGTAATCTGCCTGGTTATGGTTCATCTGACCGTGACCTCATTTTCATGGTTTATTGGTCTTTGTTTAGTTATCTTGGTTAATATTAAGTTTATGTGACAGTTGTAATGAAGCTTTATATTTAGATACTATCAACATAATATCAGTGATTGGTAAAGAAGGCGAGACATTTCAGTGTGTGCACTCTTGTTATATATATTTGCTGTATGGAAATATTTTATGATCTATATGTCTGTCACGCAGGTTTTATTTGACCTTGATCTTGTTTTCACGTGTTCATTGCTGTTAACTTTTTGTGTTTTGGTCTGGTTTTCTTAAACTATTAGCAATGGGTCAACTATATTTGTTGTATGGAAGAATTGTTAGACGTACATGCCTGCCTGGCATGGTTCATCTGACCTAGACCTCATTTTCATGGTTTATTGGTCAATGTTTAATTTTCTTGGTTAATGTTAAGTTTATGTGACAGTTGTAATAAAGCTTTATATTTAGGACTATCAACATAATATCAATGATTAGTAAAGAAGGCGATACATTTCAGCGTGTGCACTCTTGTTGAGGTGTTAATGGTTGATTTACTTTTTTGACTAAGAACATTGAAATATGTGATATTCTTGCACACACGTCTGGATATAGATCGTTACTAGATTGTAGTGATGTATCAAACAAGGTTAAAAGAAATTACATTTGTTCTGAAAACGACTTTTTCTAGAGTCGGACGGTCAGTATAACAAGTTGAATAAGTCTGATTTATGAGGAAATTTGTGAACCAAAATGGTGATAAAAGGAAAACAACTCTTGTTCAATAGTGTTAACCAAAACATATCTATTGGATGAAAATTCATAAACACAGTAAATAAACTTTTGAGAAGTTGATCTAAATTGCGACACTGTGTAATTAGATTTTTTTTACAAATATCTGCGTCTTCATCTGAGTTGTTGTATTATAGTGTTGTTATCAAATCTTGGTATTCTGTAGTCTGATCTGTAAATATACCGGTTATGTCTCAATCCAAACAATAACATTCTAATTACTGAACCTTGATTTGCAGATGACACAAGAGAACATTTACTCTGCCACTTATGAGGAGTTGCTATCTACTCCTAGAGTGGGCTTTATAATACTCACAGAATGCCTCTTGTGAAGTAAAAAATAATCTGTGGCTCCTTGTGTGTGAGGACTTCACGTATTCAGTATTTTAGGGCGACACTACCTGGCTTAAGTACCTTTTCACACAGGACGAGTCTATGTGTAAATGAAGAGGTTGAACAGCTCTGATTTGAGAGCCAATAGTCGGTGATATCACCATGAAACATGCTGCGTTTATAAGCCTTGTATCTTTGACAACCACTTGGTGATCTTGCTCGATGGCACTACTCATTGACTTTTAATTGTCATGAATTGTTCTTTAACTTATAAAAATGTGTTTTTATTTATAAGCTGTCTTTTGTTTGAACAGCGCTGATAAATTTTGTGAGGGACAAAACAGTATTTTTTAATTGACGCTTTCAAGTATGGATGAAATCCTTTTTTTAGCTCACCGGGGCCCGAAGGTCCCCACGTGAGCTTATGCCATCATTTGGCGTGCGTCGTCATCTGTCGTCGTAAACTATTTCAAAAATCTTTTCCTCTGAAACTACTGGACCAAATACCTTCAAATCCATTGACAAACATGACCGCCATGGCTAAAAATAAAGCTATTAGAGCAAATCTGACATGGAGTCAAATTGTTCAATTGGTCAAGATCTATCAGCCCTGATATTTTCAGACGTATCGAACAACCAATTGTTGGGTTGCTGCCACTAAAGTGGTAGTTTTAAAGAAATTTTGCAGAGTAAGTTCTACAAAAAAGTTAATATGACCAAATTGTCAATTGATCCCTTAAATTCTGTTGTTTTTATTTTTTTATAAAACATAAAACATATTTAAATTTTATTTATCTAGGGCATGCTATGCCTTAAAACTTTTCCAAATGCACATGTTTGTCTGTACTCAGAGTAAATTTTGGGGTGAAAATGCAGCTATTTTAGCCAAAGGGTCCACATGAACCTTAAGCATATCAAATATAACACTGTAAACTACTTCAGACCAATTCTGAACTTCAATTTAACACTTACAAACATGCTGTCCTTGTGTCAAGCAATTTCCCACAAGGAAAATTTCTTTTGTTTATATATAAATCTACAAATATTTTGGGACCGAGTATCATTGGTGATATTAAAAATGTCCGTTATGCGCGTAATATATTACGTTTCTAATATAATGACAACAATCATATACTAAAGAAATTTTTAACTCCCAGTTTTAACATTTATTTAGAGTAATTTATTGATATTTATCATCACATTCGAATCAATTTACACAATATATAATAAACGTAAGACTGTAACAGAGGAAATGCCTCTGCAATAAACAATAATCACAATAACAAATTAAGTTAAGATAAGATAAGACATATTTATTTTGATTCGACATATATAAGTAAACATACAACACCAGCTCCAAGGAGCGTTTGACCGAATGTAAAAACATATTCATTAATTACATAACATAAAAACAGTTTAAGATATAAAACAACCTATGATACAAAGTTTAATCTCGCTTACATAGCATGTAATGCAAATTATGCAACACATTTAAAATGAAGTAAAGCATCGTTTACTTAAAATAAATTTTATAATGTAGATAAATCATATAGTAACTATTTTTTTTAAATAAAAGATTACTTTTATAAAAATCAAATAAAACAGTTTAGAACGATAGAAAATGCTTTGAGATCTAGAAATTAAAAAAAATATTTTAAACATGAATTGATTTACCAAATATCTGGAAATGTGTGTCAGAAATCGAAATTTTGATTATGCAAAAATACTAAAGAAATCCATCAATACGTGTCCAAAGCAACGAAAAGTTATGCATAACCAAGAAGTAAATAATTATATATAGTTTGATTTCAAAAACATAGTCTATGCCTCCGCATGTATTTATATATTTTTTGATTATGAAGACAACATGTTTATTAATTCTCTGTTATATGCAACCATATCTGTTTGGTAGGAATCAAGGTCCTTTAGTTTTAAATGTCGTTTGCCTCGTACCGTTGTGCTCTCTTACATCGTTATCCCGTGCCCATTCGTCCTAATATCTATTTTATTCTATTTTGTTTGTTTGATAATCGTTTATTGTTATATAATATAAGTATTGAAATAAAAAAAAGTTCTACGAAGGTGTATGTTAAAACAGTAAATATGTTCGGGGATATCATTATAATCGTCTTTAAGTGGATTGTTTCCTCATTGGCCATCATACCGAATCTCCTGCGTATCATTCACTGTTTAGTTTTGTATAAAATAAAGAAACATCTTATCAATAAATTTAATAGAATGGATAATTTACAGTGATTTTCATGGTGATACTAATGATCATGATAATCAGTATTATCCTTATATCGTAATGATAATTATATCGGGTTGATGAATGAGTAAAGAATTGTGGTACATTCACGTCATGCAGAACTTCTTTCATGATAGATGTGAATTAGTTAAAAAATAAAAAAAGGAATTGAAGAACCAAACTTTCATTAATATTTTTTTGTTTCAAATCACATAAACTTTGCATGTATGTTAAGTCGACCATACGAGACCCTCGCATTTAGTCCAGGTCGTTAAAAAACCTCGTCATGTGAACATAAAGGATGCAAATGTAATATGTATTGTAAATTAAAAAAAAAACGTTATCAAAGTTAATTTGACTAAGAAATGCCAATCAGATCGAGACTTGTTTTAAATATATATTCATCTATTACATTTATGTCTGAGTACATGACCGAAATAGATGACTATGGATTTTTTTTAAATACAACTAACCAACACACTACGTATTAAAAAAAGGAAGAAAAGCCTTGACGTATGGACAGGCCTTGAACTGACTCGTTACAATGCAATTGGTATGAGAATATAAATAATAACGGTTATAATGTAAGTGCAGAAGCATTGACAAATTTGATTATTCACAACCATAATAATTATCCTCAGAACCCTTTGCAAATATTCTAGTTAGTGCCTCATTTCGATAAAGTGAAATCTATTCTGACAGTCGACACAATTTGTAATTTTACTCACTCAATTGGCAATTATTGAGTATATTCAACCTTTATAACAAGCTTTACAAAGTAATTGTAGCTGATCAGATTCAAATAACTGTTTTAAGAGTTTCGTTATCAACAGAACAACCAAAAATATTATAAGTATCCAAATATTGTGTAATACTTTTACAGCAAATAACATGTCTTTATTACTCTTTAAAACCATTTGAAGAAAGCAGTGGATTTTCTGTCATCATTTCTACAAAAAAAAATACAAATTGAAAGTCAGTTCTTTTCTGCGATTTTTACGTTTTGTGGAAGAAAATTTTAATGATAAATTAACTCATCATAGATACCAAGATTGAAATTTCATATTTACGTCAAACGCGTGTTTCGTCTGCAAAAGACTCATTAATGAGGCTCGAATAAAAAAATGTTAAAACGTCAAATAAAGTACGAAATTGACGAGCATTGAGGACCAAAAATTCCTTAAAGTTTTACTAAAGTACAGCTATGGTAATATATTTTGAGGTAGAAAAAACTTAGTATTTAAAAAAATTCAAAATTTTATCAACAGTTCATTTATAATTATGAACATATCAATGATAACTCAAGAGAATACAGAAGTGCCGATAAATGACTTTTTGTGACAAACAAAAATTGTAAGACCGCTGGATTGAATTCTCAAGGATGGTTATAATGGTAGCGGTAGCATGTTTTATACCGATGGTACACCAGCCTAGAAGTTAGCACTTCAGTGTTGACATGAATATCAAATATATGGTAATTTTTTTATAAATTTACGGTTTGTAAAAGTATGAATTATTCGAAATACTAAGATTTTCTTATCCCAGACATAGATTACCGTAGCCGTATTTAGCCCAACTTTTTTGGAATTTTTGGGTCCTCAATGCTTTACAACTTATAATTGTTTGGCTTCCTAACTATTTTTATCTGAGCATCACTTATGAATCTTATGTAGACGAAACGCGCGTCTGACGTATCAAAACTATAATCTCGGTACTATTATGTTCATGTTAAGCGACATAATTCGTGTTTAAAATCAGAAGAACGAGACAATTTGAGTCCTTGTCCGATTATGATTATTCCCACTGAAAGCTTAAGATTCTAGCTACCATTCAATGCTAAAACTCGATTACTAATCTGAGCGAGGATAATTGAAAGTCATTTTACTCTGTTCTTTTTACATTTAAAAGATTGTATCACTAGGTAGACTGCTGTACACCTACAAAAATTTGGGTATTTTCAACTGTTTTGTATGTTTGTTCATATATGTTGACAAATTGTGTTGTCAAATACTAGTAATGTAATTTATATGACTGTCATGCGGTTTACAGCGAAATGTTAGAAACACAATACATCTGTATACATGGTATATAACAATGTGAAGACCATATATTGACCAATATCTATTTTTGGTATAAGAATATATGAAAAAAATGAAAAGTATCACTATATAAATTGTATTGCTTCTGGAGAGCTTTTCTGGATCTATTCATATCTGGAGCAAATTGTTTAATCACTACATGAGAACAAATGTCGAAAAGAATGAATGTTGTTTTGTTTTATATACATGATGTTTTAAATCATAAGATGATAACTTGATACTTAATAGTTGGTCTATAAACCATTTACCATCCCTTTTCCACTTCAGAAACACATATACATTTTTTTAATAACCACCAAAAATTGGCAACTCTCAGTCATAGTGTGTAATCGCAGACATAGAAACAAAAATGAAAACTTAGAATCTATTTCACTATAATAATCCTGTTGGTGTTCATACCTTTTCTGTTTCTTCCCTGACAGCAACGTCTGCAAAAGACTTGTATTACCAGTATCAGCAGTATAACGATAACTATAAATAGTGTCAACAGGTCAACTATAGTTATTTCTCCAAGAGACAGGAAATGTTGTGAAGCATTCTCTGTTGCTGCTCCTATACAACGAGATAATACAACTGTTACTTAAAAGTGTATTAATTTGTCTTTATTTGCAGTGTAGTTTTATTGAAAGTCATAAATAAAAGCATTCATTGTAATCTTTCCACCATTTTTTTACATTTGAAAATGCCTGTACCAATTCAAGAATATGACAGGTGTTGTCCATTCGTTTGATGGGTTTTATTATTGAATTTGCCATTTGATTAGGGACTTTCCGTTTTGAATTTTCCTAGGAGTTCAGTATTTTTTTGATTTTTTTTTCATATATAATTGTTTTGTAGTTGTTACAATGATTCATTTTTCAAAATTCTAATACTAGTAATAGTATTTAGTTTTCTTATTGTTCTTTATAGTAATACATTGTGTCTTCAAAGGGTTATTGTCACATGCTGGAACGGGCTTACCGGTTTACGACATGGATAATAATGATATACCAAAACTTACTTACGTAAACTAATTCTCCGAATTATAATTGTATCTGATTTCAATAACAGAAATGCGATAAGAGAAGTAAAACTTACGAAAATATTTTAGCTGAAGTGAAGCCACTTTGGGACCAGCACGGCAACCCCAAATAGGGCCATAATAAAACGCATCCATGTTTGTTATTGTCAGCACTGCACGTGTAGCCTCCATTGTCACGTTGTATAGCACGCTTGCCGTCGTACATGTCAGGCGGTCAGATTTACAAGTTGCCAACGTCAACCCACCATGCATCATTGTAAGCTCGTTGCTTGCAGCCTGTAATTCGTCAGAGGTGAATTTGCAGACGATTTTTACCGACGGATTTACACAGTCGGATACTTCTGGCTCCATCAAATCGATTGTTAAACCTATACACAAAAAATTAGTAAATCATTAAAATTCTATGAAAAAAAAACAAGCAAAAGGAATATTCAAACTCGAAAGTCGAAAAAAAACTGACAACGCCATGGCAAATAACTGAAAACGACTGAAAGACAAACATCAGTTTATAACAGATACCATATATCACTATGAAGTATTAAAAGGTACACATATGAGTTGACATGAACAATCACATATTTTTGATTATTCGTTAAAAAATATAAAAAATCCTATCCTATGAATAAATACTTATTTGGCAAACTTTTATTGATCGGTACATCGGTACTCATTGCTCTTCAACTTTGTACTTTGGCTCTTTGACTTGTTTGATTCGAGCGTCACTGATGAGGTATTGTTTGTGGACAAAACGCACGTCTGGCGTACAAAATTTTAAGCCTGGTATCTTTTATGAGTTTATTTACAACCGGTTTTTTTTTCTATTAAGGTTTTCCTCTTTGACAGTACCACCAGCCAGTAGTTATTACTTCTGTGACGACATTAATTTTCATTGATTCGGTCACAAATCAACTTCATACAAAATTTTAAGCCTGGTATCTTTGATGATTTTATTTACAACCGGGTTTTTTTTTGCTGGTAAGGTTTTCCTCCTTGACAGTATCAGAGCCCAGTAGTCATTACTTCTGTGAGGACATTACTTTTCATTGATTCGGTAAAAAATCAACTTCATACTTGAACTTCTTTTACTTTGATATAATAATTTGTTTGATTCGATCAACAATCCTGATTTTGGTAGACGAAACGCGTTTTAGGCAAAGTTGACTTTAGATGAATTAGGCTATTTATTTTAGGTATTTAGGTGATATAGCTCTTCAACGATTTCGGTACTTATACATCCTCGGATTTCAAATGTTTGGCTTTGAGTGTTCCTGATGAAGGTAAATCCAGAAAATCGCTTGTTTATGGCGTGCAATACCTTAAGCATAGATTGTATACATGATAAGTGTATTTCTGGTTCTCTTGACGTACCAAATATCAGTGAGGTACCCCTGATAAATTGCCGTGCGTTGGCGTATATGTTTGGCAAAGATACATGACATATTATACAAGATGAGTTTGTGTTTTTAAATCATCGAAACTGCAGGTTTCCAAGAACTGAACTGGTCAAAAGACAAGGACGTTTCGTCAACCATGGACATATTATTTAGTATATTGTTTACTATATAATTTCCATGGGTTAAAAAACTTGATAGATTTAATTATTTTGATCTTCTTATTTTGCTGCAATTTGTTCTTGCTATATATTCTTAGACATTCGTGATATTAGACCTTACTAAAAGGTGGTTGGGACAACTAGCAGAGAAAATATTGGTACAGAAACACTAATTTGAACTGTGTAATTTCAACTAAAGGCGAGGAAAAATAAAGAGAAAGAAGTATTGTTACTACTTTAGTTGTACTATATTTAATAATTAATTTAAAAGGATTGCACTCGGTATTTACACTCATACACTAGTCAGCACTTTTGTGTTGACATGTCATCGAATATCATTACGAAGTTTCAACGTGTTCATTTTCCATTAGGTCACAGTTTTAAAAAATGTTGAATTATTCGAGTTCCTAAGATTTTCTTCACTAAAACATATATTGTGTTAGCAGTTTGTGACACAATTATTCTGAATGTTCTTTCAAAATACTCTGCAATATTATATTTGATTTGGCTTACCAATTGGTTTTGTTCGACTACCACTTATTAGTCTCATGTAGACGACAGACACACCTGGTGTACAATATTATACTTTTTAACTTTAAACCTTTATTCAGAAAAAGCACAAACTTATAAAATTGTCTTGAAAGCATTTTATTCTATATTTTCTGTGTACATTTCAAATTAATCCCAATCAGATTAGATTGCTATCATATGCATCTCACATTTCATTGTATCAAACCATGCACACACACGTTTGTTTTTACACGTTGATCAATGTTGTCATTTATCTTTTTATTTTGACCGTTATGATATATATATATTTATAACTCGTCTAAACATCAACCCAACAATGTTAGATCTGTAAATTTGCTTTCGAAAATTTTTGGTTCTTCCCTCGCCGGGATTCGAACCCATGCTACTGTGATATCGTGACACCAAATCGCCTGCACTGCAGCCGTCCCGCTAGACCACACGACCACCTGGGCTCTCAAAAAAAGAGCTTTCGCTGGCCGTGTGTTACCTTTCCTCGTCAGTTTTAATCTAGCGGCGTACTACAGTACATGATATATAAGGCATGAAGATTTTATTGTTACAGATCAGCTAAATTATCTATAGTAAAGGATCCTACAAATTAATGTAATATACAGTCACAGAAAATAATTATATTTATAAGTACGTCTGAGTCAGTGACAACTCTACAACAGATGTATCCATCGGATCGCCATCAATGATGGTGATACATGGCTGTGTACATAATGTATATACAACTCGTCTAAACATCAACCCTACAATGTTAGATCTGTAAATTTGCTTTCGCAAATTTTTGGTTCTTCCCTCGCCGGGATTCGAACCCATGCTACTGTGATATCGTGACACCAAATCGCCTGCACTGCAGCCGTCCCGCTAGACCACACGACCACCTGGGCTCTCAAAAAAAGAGCTTTCGATGGCCGTGTGTTACCTTTCCTCTTCAGTTTTAATCTAGCGGCGTACTACAGTACATGATATATAAGGCATGAAGATTTTATTGTTACAGATCAGCTAAATTATTTATAGTAAAGGATCCTACAAATTAATGTAATATACAGTCACAGAAAATAATTATATTTATAAGTACGTCTGAGTCAGTGACAACTCTATATATATAGTACAGGTTCCAGCCCCGGCGCCGGGGAGGAAGTTACGAATCAAATCTACTCTAACATCGTTAGGTTGATTTTCTAGGCACTTTATATATATATATATATAATTATCATGATTCGATCAATGTTCATGATTTTTTGTCATCAAAAGATGATTTCCTCACTTTTCTTATTCATAACAGAACAGATTTAATTGTGTTTTGTGTGAATTTACAGGTGTCCATACCCTTTACAATGAAACCCCTTCCCAGAAGATGTAAAACTATTTACCATGCAATCTATTATTTAGTACAACAAAAACAAAACCGTTGAACAGCTATATGTCAAAAATATCTAAAATAAATAGCCAAAATCATCTAAAGTCAACTTTGCCTGAGGAAGTTGAAACTTTAGTTTTTTTAATAATTTAAAAATTTATAAACGGACAATTCTAGAAAGGTTTGTTAAATCATGTCAGTACCGAAGTTCTGACTACTCAGCTGATGATACCCTAGGGGACTAATAGTCCACCAACAGAAATATCGACCCAGTGATGTGAAAAATTGTACAAGGTGTCTTTTTTGATTTTCTGTACAAAAAAGAGTTATTGAAATAAATAACTTGTAGGTGAAATCTGATGTATTGACTGTCGCTGGAACAGAATATTGACAATTCGATATCCACGAAAGCTTTCATTTGTCGTTCCTTAAGCTGTTACAACGATCATTATTAGTCTTTTTACCTAGATGGTATCATCAGCTCAGTAGACAGTGCATCGGTACTGACATGATATTTTACAACTCAATATAATCAAAAATCCCCCATTTATATGTGTAGGCATATTAAGAAAATAAGGTTAAAATTCCCCAGGCAAAGCTGACTTCGGATGATTTTTGCTTTTCCTTTTATGCTTCTTTTTTCGGAACACTGTGTACCTATTTTCTTAACCCTGAATTTTAATTGACAATTTTTGGTTTTTAACATGCATGGTTGATAAGGTTATCCCGAAAAAGTGTTCGGATAGACGCAATTTATAAGATTATTTAATCATTGTGAGACGAAGTGCTGATTTATCATGTTTATATAGATGATCATGGTCAAAAACATTATACTGGTTGCTAGTCTACAAAATAAACGATATAGACTCACCATGCCTCCGTTTTTAGAAGGTATGGGGTTTAAAGTTACCAGTTTGTCAACATGAAACATTAATGAAAATTAAGGATGGGGTCAGAAATGCACATTATCGCTACCTTGGGTTGATATGTGTACTTCTCTGGTTTTAAGATAAACTATTTTTACGCAGTGAGTCATACTTTTACCGGGAAAATTTGGTATCAAGGAATCATAAAAACATGATAAAATGACTATACATACGTGTCTTTCTATATTGTGATGTAACACAATTGTTTCAGATAAGATTGAAGGTTTGAATATTAAAAACTTAGATGTTTTTCGAAAAACCATGAATTTTCTTATCCCAGGCATATATTCAAACAAAAAATTATCTGAAACTGATTTTATCAAGATGCTTGATTTCTTGATTGACAACATATTTGTTACGTTCGGAGGACGTGTTTTTCAACAGACTGTCGGCATTCCAATGGAATCAAATTGTGCCCCTCTACTTGCCGACTTGTTTCTTTATTATTATTAGGCTGACTTCATGCAGGAACTTCTTAGGAAGAAAGATAAGAAGTTAGCAATATCCTTTAACTCTACTTTCCGCTATATAGATGATGTTCTTTCACTAAATCATTCAAAATTTGGTAACTATGTGGAACGCATCTATCCCATCGAACTAGAGATAAAGGATACTACAAATATAGTTAAGTCGGCCTCATATCTTGACTTACATCTAGAAATTGACAATGAGGGTGGGTTGAAAACAAAATTTAACGACAAAAGAGATGATTTCAGCTTTCCAATTGTGAACTTTCCATTTCTAAGTAGCAACATTCCAGCATCACCTGCATACTGGGTGCATATCTCGCAATTGATACGATATTCCCTTGCTTGCATTTCCTATCATGATTCTTTTGATAGAGGGTTGTTGCTCACAAGGAAGCTATTAAACCAAGAGTTCCAAATGGTGAAGTTGAAATCATCCTTTCGTAAATTTACGGATGCCATCACTTGTTGGTTGACCGTTATGGAATAACCGTTTCACAAATGATATCGGATATGTTCCTTACGTCGTAGCTACAATCCCCTTCCCTTTCATGAATGTGACCTACCGAATAAGACTATTTACCGGATTTGTTATCACATAAGCAACACGACGGGTGCCACATGAGGAGCAGGATATGCTAACCCTTCCGGAGCACCTGAGATCACCCCTAGTTTTTGGTGGGGTTTGTGTTGTTTATTCTTTAGTTTTCTATGTTGTGTCATGTGTACTATTGTTTTTCTGTTTGTCTTTTTCATTTTTAGCCATGGCGTTAAGACGTATTTGGCACAACTTTTTTGAATTTTGGGTCCTCAATGCTCTTCAACTTTGTACTTGTTTGGCTTTATATCTATTTCGAGATCTATTTTGATCTGAGCGTCACTGATTAGTCTTATAAAGACGAAAGGCGCGTCTGGCGTATTAAATTTTAATTATGGTACCTTTGATAACTATATGGTACCAATAAAACGTTTAAACCCACTGTAATTGTGTGCGCCTGTCCTAAGTCAGGAATTTGATGTTCAGTGGTTGTCGTTTGTTGATATGGTTCATGACTGTTTATTGTTTCTCGTTTTTTATATAGATAAGACCGTTGGTTTCCCGTTTTGATGGTTTTACGCAAGTAATTTTAGGGGTCCTTTATAGCTTGCTGTTCGTTGTGAGCCAATGCTTAGTGTAGGAGACCGTACTTTGACCATGTTGACCGATATAATGGTTTACTTTTATAGATTTTGACTTGAATGGATAGTTGTCTCATACTACATCTTTTTATATCTATATAAACGAATTCCGATGTCTTTAAAAGTCTTCAATTTTTTCCAATGAATGTTTTTTTTTTTTTGTTATGATCAAATTACTTGAATTATACACAACTGGGAATTCTTTTCTTATGTTATTTTGCTTGACATAGGCATATTTTTAACTATTAAATAAGTCTATGTTTAAATGCTATAAGTCCTTTTCACTTTTTGTTATCAACATAAACTTAAATAACAGTGTAAACTGGAGTTCAAATGACTACCACATATTTACAAAAGACATGACTTGAATAGACTCGTTCCTAAATAGAGAGTCAACAACGTTACATGGGTGTATATGGCGGCTGCATGTACAATCATGAATTAGTTTCAGAAATACCACAGATGCATGCATAAGGCGACGAATATATTAACCGAATACTCATTTTCCCTGTAAATTATTAAATCCCACCTGACTGGATTTTTACGACCGGGAAATATACACCAAAGCAGAGTTGCCTTGATAATAAAATTAACTACTTGTATATTTACCTTGATATAAATCCAACAGTAATAATCCTACAATCAAAAAACATGTCAACTTAATTTCTTCCATTTTACTGTCTGATTTTGTTTTTTCTCTTTGGAAGTAAGTCCCTGCAAGATAATTTTTTCACGCAATGCGTCTTGAGGTTTTCCCCATATTTTCTTTTTCCCTTACTTCTTTAAATTCTTATCTGTATTTCCACTTTTCTTAAAATAGACTCTTATTTCCAAATTCTAAAAATAAATAAAAGTTTTTTTTTTGTTCCACGTAATAGAATAGATATCTTAGCTGATAATTATTAGAATAGATTATTCTGGCATAGTCTTAAATTACTGTTGTGCCAGTATTATGGATTACTTAATTTTATCACTAAAACGTGTTCCAAATGTATAGCCATTAGACCATGTAGACCAAAATATTTTAATAATTCTAACATACTGATTATATGTGTAAATTGATTAACGTTAATGAATGAATGAATATATTCTTTCTGAGATAACAACTTTCAGTCTACTATAAAGAGGGAATAAAAATTAACAGTTCGACGAAAAATAGATAATACCTTCACTTTTAAAAAAACTACGACCAGATGAATTACCAAAAGTTTTGAGAAGACTGATGCATGCATGACCTTTTAGAAACATAGAGGGAGAAGTTGCACATAAAAAAAAAACAACGAAGAAAAGACAACAACCACTCAAACACACAAAAAACAGAGTACTAAACATTGAGCAACACAAACCCTGCCAAACAAAACGAGATTAAAATCACGAACTCTAGAAAGTGGGTAGTTCTTGTTCAACTGTTGATATATCAGTCGAGGAATGACACAGCATTTTTGCTTCGACTAATGGAAAATATCTGTGGACATCTGTGACAGTTGTTAACTTATAGTTCGTTTCTATGTATGTTGCATTGTTGTTTGTTTTTTGTTGCAGTTCAGTGTTCTATTGTTTCTTTGTTTTTCTTTTATAATTGATGTGTTTCCCTCGGTTTTTATTTGTAACACCAATTTGTATTCTCTCGATCGATTTATTTCTTTAGAACAGCGGTATAATACTGTTGCCTTTACTTAACATATACTCAATAACGTACGATAAAATTGATCGTATCCATTAGACTATTTTAGGGATGACCTGGACTTTTCATTTAGAAACCTAGATTCAAAAGTGGGTTTTTTTCTTTCTTTTAAATAGCAATTAAACATCTATTGAGAAAGCATAAAATTGAGAATGGAAATGGGGAATGTGTCAAAGAGACAACAATCCGACCAAAGAGCAGATAACAACCGGTGGCCACCAATTGGTCTTCAATGCAGCAGGGAAATTCCGCACCCAAAAGCGTGCTTCAGCTAGCCCCTAAACAAAAATGTATACTAGTTCAGTGATAAAGGACGTCATACTAAACTCCGAAATATTTAAAAGAAACTAAAATGAAAAATCACGCAAGACTAATAACGGCATACTTAAATTGCAATCTCCAAAAAAGTGTATATAAGGGTAAGACATGTTCTGCATATGCAAGTGAAAAGGGTATGCGGCTATTTGGATGATCTTTTCGAAATTGAGCTTCGTATAAGAACTGACCTTTTAATACGTTGGTGTGAGTACGTCTGAAGAGGCTGGTGTAGATGAAACCAGCGTCTGGCGGCGTAACATATTTTAAATGTAATTTTTAATTAAGGAATATATCTCCCTCTTGCAAAATTACTCTGCTTCCTTGCCAGTCTTTGGCTATACGTTTTTTTTCTTTTCGGACTATAAGCTCTTTCTTTTAACATAAGTTTTGGATTTGAAAATATTTGAGCTAGAGCACTGAAGAGACATTAATTGTCTAAAAGAGAATCATTGATACCGAAAAGCATGGTAATGTTATTGAAATATGCACGCTAATACTTAGAAATATCAATTTTCTTTTAAATATTATTTATTGTAATAAAATTCCTAATTCAATATGCACAATACTAATGTAAAGTTTCTACCGCAGGAATGTTTGTGCGCTGCAAAATAATAACACAAAACGAAAATAATCGATAAACAGGTAAAATCCTTGCACACAATTATATACAATTATTAATCTACAAAAGACTGAAGCTTGGCTTCCAAACGCATAAAAATCAAAAATTACAAATACATATACAATGTACTGTCAATTGACAAAAAAACTAAAGCTTAGCTCCAATAATACATTTTACACACATAAATACACATATTTTGATTGTGAATATTAACTCCTTGATAGATTCCGTGTTTTGTACAAACGCAAATGTCTTCTAAATGACAATATAAATAATAATGTAAATGCAATAGAACTTTTATTAGACATATGCAATCACAGCCGTATATAGTATGCGCAAATACTTTAAAGTGATAGTTCAGTCAGTGGCGAATTAATGATAAATGCCCAATGGGGTTGATGATATATATTTGCGATTTTATAGCTCTAAACTTTTCAAATAAACGTATTATCCACATGTTTCTTTGTTGGTCCATTAGAAAGCTCTTATAGATGAAGCAGTTGTAAGAAGTTTTGTAAAGATGCCTTGGATAAAATAACTGTTTAAGAATCGTTTACACAAAATACAACCAATTATTTAAGAACAAATATCCAGATATCGGAAGATACCACAAGATATCGCAAGATATAGCAAAAAAAAAAGATCTCCTTTTTATTCTTTAACATCACTTGTAGACATCAGTGGTTTTCTGGCCTCAACATATCTGCAAAAAAAAAGAATGCAAATAATGTCAGTTTTTTCCTCCACTTTTTAAATTTTCCTAAATATTTTGTCTACAAACATTTCTGTCACTTATTCTAATGTTCATGTTCTACAATATTAGACAATTTGCAAAATAAAGAAACTTGTTTACTGCTTAAAAGTTTAAAGCCTACATCTGCATTAAAAATTAAGATTTGAAGCTTATGTCAAACAGTGAAACTATTCTCAAACAGAAAAGGCCGGGGATTTTTTGCTGACTTACACACATTGTATTGAAACAAGGTTTGCAAATTTTGTATTGGATAGGCATTTCATGAGCTACCTGATATTGATTTTTGAACAAAAAATGCTACTTATAGAATTGTTTAATTTATTAACTTATTGTTGTACATGGTTTAGGAGATCTGATGTTGTCTTTTCCAGTATGTCGAAACAGCAACATTGGAAATATATACCTCTCCCATCCTATCTGTTAAAAGTTTCATTCTTTGATTTCCTTTATTTTCTAATTTTTTGAACATACTTACTCAGTGAGTTTTTCTGCTGCAACCTTTTTAGTTTCTTCGGGAACTGAAATATAAATATGTAATTAATAACCCTCAACGGTAGTTTTTGTTATCTTTAATATAGTTCGGTTCTGTGTGTGTTTCATTGTCGTTTGGTTTGTTCTTGCACTTTAGTGTTTCTGTTGTTTCGTTGTTTTTCCTCTTATATTTGTTGTGTTTCCCTCAGTTTTAGTTTTAGTTTTTAACCCGCATTTGTATTTTCTCAATCGCGATTTATGACTATCGAACAGCCGTAGTATTACCTTTATTTAGTTGTTTAATAAAATTGAGAATGGAAATGGGGAATGTGCCAAAGAGACAACAACCCGACCATAGAAAAAAACAACAGCAGAAGGTCACCAACAGGTCTTCAATGTAGCGAGAAATTCCCGCACCCGGAGGCGTCCTTCAGCTGGCCCCTAAACAAATATATACTAGTTCAGTGATAATGAACGCCATACTAATTTCCAAATTGTACACAAGAAACGAAAATTAAAATAATACAAGACTAACAAAGGCCAGAGGCTCCTGACTTGGGACAGGCGCAAAAATGCGGCGGGGTTAAACATGTTTATGAGATCTCAACCCTCCCCTATACCTCTAGCCAATGTATAAAAGTAAACGCATAACAATACGCACATTAAAATTCAGTTTAAGAGAAGTCCGAGTCTGATATCAGAAGATGTAACCAAAGAAAATAAACAAAATGACAATAATACATAAATAACAACAGACTACTAGCAGTTAACTGACATGCCAGCTCCAGACTTCAATTAAACTGACTGAAAGATTATGATTTCATCATATGAACATCAGGCACAATCCTTCCCGTTAGGGGTTTAGTATCATACCATCATAACATATATGAGTAGAACATAACCCGTGTCATGCCAACAACTGGTTTTTGAATAAATGTGTTTAGTTCCGATGCAAAGACCCTATAAGTGAATCAATATTAACGCCAAAATATGCAATCTTTAATGACCTGACAACAGTATCGTAACTTTATCCCTTCTTAATAAGTCTATTCAAAGGTTTTGTTAGTTTTTGAGGTGAATACTGACACCTTTGTGCTTTATAAAGAATATTTCCATAAAAAATTGGTTGTGAAATACCTGAACGTATAAGAAGTCTGCATGTTGAGCTATATTTACGAATGATGTCCTTATACCGATGATAAAATTTAGTAAATGTTTTGACTAGTTTGTGATATCGAAAACCCTGGTGTAATAATTTTTCAGTAATACATAAATTTCTCTCGTTAAAATCTAAAACATTGTTACATACACGAGCGAATCGTACAAGTTGAGATATATAAACACCGTAAGATGGTGACAAGGGAACGTCACCATCTAAAAATGGATAATTAACGATAGGAAATGAAAAATCATCTCTTTTATCATAAATTTTAGTATTCAGCTTTCCATTAGTGATATAGATATCAAGATCGAGGAAAGGGCAGTGGTCATTGTTAGTATTAGCTTTATTTAAAGTAAGTTCAACAGGATAAATTTCTTTAATATACATATTGAAGTCGTCATTATTGAGAGCCAAAATATCATCGAAATATCTAAAAGTGTTATTAAATTTGTTTATCAGTTGTTGTTTCGATGGGTCTTTGCTTATTTTTGTCATAAATTGTAACTCATAGCAATACAAAAACAGGTCCGCAATAAGTGGTGCACAGTTAGTCCCCATTGGAATTCCGATAATCTGACGATATACGGAATCCCCAAAGCGAACAAAAATGTTATCTAGTAAAAATTCAAGGGCATATATAGTATCAAAGCATGTCCAATTGACATAGTTTTTTTGTTTATCGCTACTAAAAAATGACCTAAAAGAGTTTGAACATATATATTCACATTCTGACTTTTTAAATGCCCATTTAATTAGGTGTGTGATTTTTTTCTTAATGAGAATGTGAGGCAATGTGGTATACGGGGTAGAAAAGTCAAAACTTTGAACAGATTCAAAATCACCAATATAAGCATGCAATTTATCAAGTACTTCCAACGAGTTCTTGACACTCCAAAAGTAATTAATTCCACTATTTTCGAAGGCCTTATTTGAACTTATTAAAACACACTTTAGTCACTTTGATTAATGGAATACCAGGTGATGTCATGCGATAACGGTATGACACCAAATATGAACGTGTAGAGCTGACCATGACTCCGGCTGTTATATCGCGTGACTATTAATAATATAATTAATAAATAAGTCATTATCATTTAAACCAGTAAATTAGATTTCGTCAATCAACCTTGGTGAGAGCTGAAATATGCAATTTATCACATCTTTATCTAAACAAATCTGGGTCATTTAGTGGCTTTTTTGGTGTATCTAGTTATGCATATTGAAGGCTGAAGGATAACTCAATAAATGTCGATATAAAAAAACGGATTTAACTAATCATTGTTTTCTTAAAATGTCTTGTACCAAGTCAGGAATATGGCAGTTAATATCAAATGTTCCTTTCCTATGTATGCTGAAACTTGTTTTTGTAGCAGGTTCAGTGTTTCTCTTGTTCTGTTGTTTTCCTATTATAGTTGATGTGTTTTCCTCGGTTTTGGTTTGTGACCCGGATTTGTTTTTTACTTAATCGATTTAAAACTATTGACCAGCGATATACTACTGTTTTCTTTACTAATAGCATTTTTTTCTGTGTCTCAGTCCTATGCTCCATAACTTTAAGTATACATTGTATACGTTATACGGGTAAGACAACCCATAATATTACCATTTTTACATGCTTGTTCAGCTTCTGTCTTCCTATCTAGACCAGTCTTACAGCTTGCGTCAGGAATGTGGTGTGGGTCTTCTATTACATCTGTGAACACATAATTTGGTGTTATTTCAGTTGACTAAACAGTAAAAAGTTCAAGGACTATAACACTGCACAAAAGCATCAGATCAGAACAAAATTTGAACTAGATCTGTAACTTGTTAGGATTAAATTTTGCAATCAAACTGTGGAAAACTGATTTGTAGAACTGACGAATGGACAGACAGACAAACAAAGTGCAAACATAAAGTCCTCCGCCTTCGTTGGACTAATTATCATGTATAATCATCTATAGAGTCCTTCTACAAATGATGTACAGATATAAGTGTAACAATATTTCTTTGCAAATAAGAAATTTGTCAGCTATCTTGTATTTTTTTTCTCTTAAAAAATTCACATTTACAATTATGTATCATAAAGTATGTGGTGTTTATATCGTGACAATTAATACCTTCAAACTCTTCTGTATGATTATTGAATCAAAGATTTTTAAGAATTTTTGATTACCAAGGGGATAAATATTGATAGATACATCTTGTCAGAGTTAGAAGACGCTTTTTCTTCAACTTTTCAACAGTCAACTTTCTATTTCTAATCGAAAACTTAACTAGTGATCCATCGTTTAGCGTTTACGTATCTCAATTGATACGTTACGCTCGTGAATGTTTTATTAATAGGCGTATGCTCCTTGCACACAAAACAAAATGCCATTATAGCCGTGAGTTAAGAGGCAGAAATACAGCAATCGGCACTTTGCGTGTTTTACGACCACCACCATGAATTGGTTGACCAATACGATGTGAGAAACCACAGCATCATATGTGTGACTATACTTCTCCACTCGCATTGGTTAAATTTAATAGTTAAAGCGCGAAGCTTGACTATGCATTACATAATTCAAATTTAACTATTGAGAGTGGAGAAATATCGTAATACACGAGTTATAGTGGTGGAATCTGTTTCTCTATTGATTTTTATCCGTCCTTTTCAAAGATTTGTAGAAAAATATGTTCTTTATGTAACGGTATTTACTATTAGGCATGGTCGCTTTTCTCTTCAGGATGTCACAATGGGAAATTCATAATTAAATTTCGACCAATCAGTTAAATATTTATCTTAAACCGATAAAAAAAATATGAAAATAGCACAAAAATTAGAGAAACGATATGTCTCAACTCACCAGCGACATGAAACTTTTACAGAAGAGCTGACTAATAAAAAAAATTAGAGAGTTACAAGAATTCGATTTAAAAGAAATGGGCAAAGCATTTTTTTCGTAACCTGCGACACAGATACTTCTCTCTATAATATTATAGATACTGCGTGTTTTGTATAAGAAATGAATGGACTGTTCACAATCGACAAAATCGAGTTTGTATCTTGATTCATTAAGAGTTTTCTATTGCTGAATACCCTGTGTCTTGTTTTAACCTTTAAAGCAAAAAACAATAAAACATACATGACGTTTTTACATCATATTTCTTCCCAGTATAACCAGTTTTCACTGGTTCCTTCTGTCGTCTGCTGAACAAATCGCCTATACATGAACAGGAACAAGACTCAACATCTGTGAATAAAATGAAGATAAATTATGCTTTTATTTTTGTGAATTTTATTTTCATTTTATTTAAAAAAAAAATCAAATCAAACTGTTTTAAAATCTGTTTAATATAATATATAATATAGTATGCACAGTAAAATTAGGAATACTAGTAGTTAAAAATGTTTTTACAGTGAATTAATCGGACCACCTGCAATTTGTCACGATTCACTTTTAAACGTGTCCTTTTTATCCTAACGATTAAACCAATATAATACAAAAGATTTCAAATCGTTAGGTCAGATATTAATTTTAGATGTAATTTCCCATGCTCTATGTTTACACGCCGATGTCAATCCAATGCTGATGGCATACGCGTATTTGGTTTTGATCGTTTATGGTGAAGGTAAATCGAGAAATGCGCTTCGAAAGCATTAAATTAATGAAACGAGATGCTTTAATTTTTTTTCTCACTAGGTCGATACCTCTGCTGTTGGACTTAAAATCCCCGAGGTAATCATCAGCTCAGTAGTCAAAACTTCGGTACCGACATGATTTATAACAATCCTTTCTAAAATTGTCCGTTGATAAATTTTGAAATTATAAAGATACTATGGGTTCAACCCTCAAGATAAGTCAGGAATATGATAGTTGTTATCCCTTCGTTTGATGTGTTTGAGCTTTTGATTATGCTTTTTGATTACGGACTTACCGTTTTGAATTTTCCTCGGAGTTCGTTTGTTATTTGACTTATAGATGAATTTGACTATTTTATTAGGTTATTTTTGGTCATATAGCTCTTCAACTGTTTCGGTTCTTATAAATAATTTTATTATATACTTAGTAGTAAATACAGATAAATTGTATGTGTAATACAATCATTGGCAAGCGTGCTGTATCAGCTACCCGTGATGATATCGATATCATCACGGTTGCAAAAGCTTTATCACACCTTTAATCTGTATGACGTCACGTCATCGATTGCAGTCACTGTTGCAAAGGCTTTCAAATCCCTAATATGTATGTATGACGTCATGTCAAACCTATAATCTGTATGACGTCATGTTACATAAAAAACATCTACTTGAGGTATATGTATATAATAAAGTGTATATGATATGGCTTTTTCAATATCACACACCATATCAACCCTCAACCAATATAATCCCTCGAGCAGAGCTCTTGGGATTATATTGGTGTCTCGGGTTGATACGGATGCGATATTGAAAAAGCCATATGATATTCTCTATATAATTTACTCTTTTGCATCAAATAAAAAGTTTTTCGACTGTCGAAGATATTGAACATAGATTCAAAAGGTATATTTTAAACAAATTACTGCCAATCTGTTTTTGAAAATATATGAAAAGCGTGTTATCCCTACAATGGGACGATAGCCGCATAGAATGACGCGATCCACTTTGTTTTATAAATATGACGCCTTAGATCGCATGGTAATCTGTATCCTCGAAACTGTGTCTTAAAAAATGGATTTTCGTTTTGATATTTTTCAAAATGTAAAAAAGTGGCGCCAAAAAAAGTTTTCTTTTATAATTACAGACTGACACCGTCGGACACATAACGTGACGGTACCCAAATTGCAACTATTTTGACAGTTTTTTCACCTACGTTTTTTTATGATCAAGGAAAAAATGTCCATACTGTGTTTATTTTGTAGCCCTATCCTTCTTTATTGTATAGGTACACCAATTTAATTTTGAATCCATATTGAGTCATAAAAAAATGGGTTTGAATCAACCTCCGAACTATCCATGATTCTGTAATGAGGGGTACCCAAATTGCATCCATGCTTAAATTCACATTGTCAAAAGTCTAATAACCGAGCTTTTGTTTAATTTCTTCAAACATTTTGAACAATTAGATATTAGTCCATGCTTACTCTTCATATTTTACGAAATGGATACTTATAATATATTGTATTTTCCAATTTTAAAAAGATGACGTTTTGATGACGTCGCATGGTGACGTTTTCGTACATTTTGCTTTTTCAGTAAACAGTCCATCTGTTGATAAATACTGTGAACGTTTTGTGTATATCTAAATATGTTTACCTATGTTGAAAGACGTGCATTGTATCAAATCATAAAAATACAAATTGTTTAGTCTCTAGGAAATCTTGTAAGAATTCCGTTGCTATTTTTTCTAAATAGGTGCAATTTGGGTACTCGGTGCAATTTGGGTACCCTTACGTTAGTGCTATTTGTGTTAAGCTAAGATTTTTAGTGTCTAGTTTTGGAACGGGCGTCGGTTTTTAAAACAAATATTAATTGGGGTAAAAATAGGATTTCTTTCACCAGATAGTTTCAACAGTTAATCGTTAAACAAAACATGCTGGTGTTCAATGAAAATTCCTACCTTTTTCTTTTTCTTTCTGACCACGACAGCAACTTAAACAGACAACTTTGATTATCAGTACTAACAGTATAGTGATAACTATAAATAGTGTCACCACATCAACAATACTGATCTGCCGGAGAGACAGGAACTGGGAGGAAAAACTCTCTGTTGCTGCTCCTATACATATGAAAAATAAAACATAATTATATACCTAAAAAGTAAAATCACAAAACTACTGAACTCCGATGGGTCTTTATTTGTCGATAAACGCATTTCTTGGGTACAGAATTTTAAGCCTGGTATCTATGATGAGTTTTTTTTACTAGATTATACTCTTAAAGCATAATCTTTTTTATTTGTAATTTCCTTATAAAAGCAACTATATGGTGCTTCTCCTATGCAATGAGAAAACACAAAAACATTGTATTGAAAGCACTTTCTTGGATGTTTGCAATACCCAACTTGTAATAAAAATAAGACTATAAGAAAAACATATCAAAGGTTGTTTTTTCTTCATTGTTCGTTATCAAATTTAAAGTCTTCGAAATATTTTGTCACATTTTGAAAAGCTAAACTTTGTTTAGGATTAGGACCATGATGAAAAACAATAATCATCTACAAAAAAACATTTTTGCGAAATAATTTAAGACCAAAACGTAAAATCAACAAAAAGAAAATATGTAAATAATAAAACTAACGAAAGTATCTTAGCTTAAGTGAGGCCATTTTTGGTCCAGCATGACAACCCCACGTAGTCCCAGCATAATACACATCCATGTTTGAGATTGTAAGCACAGCACGACCATTCCCAATTGTCACGTTGTATCTCCCGCCTGCTGTTGTGCAGGTCAAACTGTCTGATTTACAATTTGCCATCGTCAAACCACCATGCATAATTATAAGCTCGTTGTTGTTAGCCTTAAGCTCATCAGAGGTGAATTCACAGATGATTTTTACTGGAGGATTTACACAGTCGGAAACTTCATCTTCCTTTACATCAATTGATATACCTATTATTAAAAACAAAAGAATAATAAGTAACATAAATAACTAAAACTCTATGAAGTGTCAAATTTGCATGTGTCAGGTTCTCTTGATTTACGAAACAAGACAAATAAACGTATTTGGCAAAACTTTTAGGAAATTTTGGTCCTCAATGCTCATAAACTTCGTAATTTATTTTGCCTTTTGAACATTTTTTAATTCGAGCGTCACTGATGAGTCTTTTGTAGACGAAACGCGCGTCTGGCGTAAGTGTAAAATTTTAGTCCTGGTATGTATGATGAGTTTATCTATAAGCAAAGCTATAACTGAATTAGTCAGTTGCCAATGTGTGTATAGTGAAGTATGAAAGTATTTTTTTGTCGATGGTTAAAATTATATTTCGCCAGAATTTATTCACATTATGACTAAGGGAATTTTCATACTTTGTACGATCACAACTTTAAAGTTTTTGACGGTTAATATTAACTAGCAGTATTTGTACATTTAAAATGAAAGATTTTTTCTTGTGTTTACGGTAACCACAAATTTAAAGTGTTTTCAACGAAATGTGATAATATAGATTTTTTAAAACCGTACAACAACCACTGTTGGTGTGTTCCTCTTAAAATTGAAAGTTTTGCACCCGGACTTTGCACTCGACTGCACATATGAATAAACCACACAAAAAATATTAATATGATTTGAATGCATTTCATTTAAAGTTTTATATTACAAGGATTTTTTTTCCAAATGTTAATCCAAATCATATATATATCAAGCTTGTCATCATTTATAATATATTTCTTTGCATTAAGATATGCACGAATTTAAAATCTTTGGTCAATAGTTATCAAAAGTACCAGGATCATAATTTTATACGCCAGACGCGTGTTTCGTCTACATAAGACTCATCAGTGACGCTCAGATCAAAATAGTTAAAAAGCCGAATAAATACAAAGTTGAAGAGCATTGAGGATCCAAAATTCCAAAAAGTTGTGCCAAATACGGCTAAGGTTATGGCTGTAGTTTTGTATTTCATCTTTTAACAGTAAGTAACGTAATGTATATATATACTGAATCGCCCTAAAATAATGACTTCATGTAATCTCTTTTATTTCCTGAAAACGAATATCTAAACACAAATAATTTCATGTAATCAATAACAGTATATATTGAATTAATCGTTGTTTAAAAGACACACCCATTCAGTTGAATCAAAGCAAAAGAACATTTTCAAAAGAGGATCTTAAAAAAATATAAAAAAATACCGAACTCAAAGGCAAATTCAGAAAGGAGGAAGTCCATAAAATCATGAAAAACTTTCAAAAGCAAACGCTATTAATCAACGGAACAGTTGAAAAACTAATGCCATGTTTCTAACTTGGTACAGACATTTTACAGAGAAAATGGTGGATTTAACCTGGTTTTATAGCCAACTAAACCTGCCATTTGTATAAGACTTGTTTATCGTTTGCTGTATTGATAAAATGGGTGAGCATCCTAAACATTCATTTTTTTTTCTTAAAATGTTCTGAACCAAGTCAGGAAAATGGCGTTTAATGTGTGTTTTGCATTGTCGTTGGGCTTTTTGTTGCACTTTATTGTTTCTGTTGTTTCTTTGTTTTCCTCTTATTTTTGATGTGTTTCCCTCAAATTCTAGTTTGTAACCCGGATTTGTTTTTTTCTCAATCGATTTATGACTTTCGAACAGCGGTATACTACTATTGTCTTTATATAAGTTAATGTGACAATAATTGGGATCCGTCAGCCAAAACTCAGTATATATACATCACATGCAAAAAATCCATTCAAAACTGTTACGACTGACTACCGGGTAAAAAAACTAAATCAAACATACCAAGTAAACATTGGTCCAAATGATCTTAGTACAACAATTTATTGATTTTGCAAAGTAGAAAGATTTTAGCAAAGCAGTAGCTAATACTAAAAAATGCGTAGCTCTCAGCGGAAAACAGAATATTTCCAAATTTGCCCAAATAAGAATTAGTAATCGAATGTCCCGTTTTATGTAGCAAACATGGCATTTTGAATGATTATATACGAATGATATATGAGTAGACCCCAATGTCTTTATTTGTTTTCGGTTATCCTGTTGAGAATATATTTCAGATATATGCGTACTTCCATAAATCGCACAATATAAGAGACCAAACTGTAAACGGGGTTGACCCATGATATTTTCAGGAAGCATATAATTATGACCCAACAGAAAGAAAAAGATATGCATATCACTGATCTTAAGGTTATATCAGTTACCAAAAGCTAATTCAAATCCAATTACAACTAATACATAAATGAAGTTTTCCAAAAATAAAATATCAGGCACAAGCTGCAGCACACCCATCAGATTTAGTTTCAAGACTGAGAAAAGTTGGACCTTGTTCAAAGTCAAAATGTACTGAAGTATAAACAGGATTGTTTGAATTGAATTTGAATTTGTGACTATTATATGGGTCAGATTGTAGACGATATATGCATTGGATTTTTTGCTAATTACATAAATTTGGATGACACTTGGATGATTGCAACATGTACATCTACGTGACACAGTACACCTGGAATGATCATTGGCATAGCTGCTAGTGCCGGCGTCTTTTACAAATCTTTTCATACTAGTCATGAATACCAGATCCAGCATAGCTACATGCTTAAAGGACTTAAAGCGGCATTCCGAAAACACTACCTAAAATTCAAATCTCCATACATAAATTACAAATATTTTACCTGATTTAATTCTGATAAGAAGCTACCGGAAATATATACACACAAACTTGATTAACCTTTACAATACAATTAACTATAACTGTAACTTGATAAAGTTTACCTTGACATAAGTTAAACTGTAACAATCCTACGATTAAAAAACATGTCAGTTCTATTGTGTCCATTTTTCTGGCTGTATTCGTCTCCTTTACTCCAGATGAAAATATTTCCAATAACATTTATTTGCAGACAGTATTTCAGTCGGTTTTCCACGTAGTTTCTGTTTCCTTTACTATACTATATACTTACCTGTATTAATAATGTATTCATAGTCTTTAAATAGAATGGAATGTACATGACTCTAAAAATAAAATGAGAAAAAAAAATCTATTTCTGATTATTTAAGGTTTTTGGTAAAACACTAAACTAGAGGCTCTAAAGAGCCTGTGTCGCTCACCTTGGTCTATGTGCATATTAAACAAAGGACACAGATGGATTCATGACAAAATTGTGTTTTGCTGATAGTGATGTGTTTGTAGATCTTACTTTACTGAACATTCTTGGTACTTAGAATTTTCTCAATCTATAATAAACTTGGACCTTTAGATACAGTGAAAAATATTTTGTAAAAATTTACAAAAATTTACCAAATTAGTGAAAATTGTTAAAAATTGAATAAAATGGGCAACAACTCCTTAAGGGGTCAACTGACGATTTTGGTCATGTTGACTTATTTCTAGATCTTACTTAGCTGAACATTATTGCTGTTTACAAGTTATCTCTATCTATAACAATATTCAAGATAATAACCAACAACAGCAAAATTTCCTTAAAATTACTAATTCAGGGGCAGCAACCCAACAACAGGTTATCCGATTTATCTGAAAATTTCAGGGCAGATAGATCTTGACCTGTTACACAATTTTACCCTTGTCAGATTTGCTCTAAATGCTTTGGTTTTTGAGTTATAAGCCCAAAACTGCACTTTACCCCTATGTTCTATTTTTAGCCATGGTGGCCATCTTAGATGGTTGGCCGGGTCACCAGACACATTTTTTAAACAAGATACCCCAATGATGATTTTGGCCAAGTTTGGTGTAATTTGGCCAAGTAGTTTCAGAGGAGAAGATGTAAAAGATTACTAAGATTTACGAAAAATGGTTAAAAATTGACTATTAAGGGCAATAACTCCTAAAGGGGTCAACTGACCATTTCCGTCATGTTGACTTATTTGTAAATCTTACTTTGCTGAACATTATTGCTGTTTACAGTTTATCTCTATCTATAATAATATTCAAGATAATAACCAAAAACAGCAAAATTTCATTAAAATTACTTATTCTGGGGCAGCAACCCAAAACCTGGTTGTTCAATTCATCTGAAAATTTCAGGGCAGGTAGATCTTGACCTGATAAACAAATTTACCTAAAGTCAGATTTACTCTAAATGCTTTGGTTTTTGAGTTATAAGCCAAAAACTGCATTTTACCCAAGGTTCTATTTTTAGCCATGGCAGCTATCTTGATTGGATGGCTGGGTCACTGGACACATTTTTCAAACTACATACCCCAAAGATGGTTGTGGCCAAGTTTGGATTGATTTGGCCAAGTAGTTTCAGAGGAGAAGATTTTTGTAAAAGATTACTAAGATTTAAGAAAAATGGTTAAAAATTGACTATAAAGGGCAATAACTCCTAAAGGGGTCAACTGACCATTTCGGTCTTGTTGACTTATTTGTAAATATTACTTTGCTGAACATTATTGCTGTTTACAGTTTATCTCTATCTATAATAATATTCAAGATAATAACCAAAAACAGCAAAATTTCCTTAAAATTACTAATTCAGGGGCAGCAACCCAACAACAGGTTATCCGATTTATCTGAAAATTTCAGGGCAGATAGATCTTGACCTGTTACACAAGTTTACTTATTGTCAGATTTGCTCTAAATGCTTTGGTTTTTGAGTTATAAGCCAAAAACTGCATTTTACCCCTATGTTTTATTTTTAGCCATGGCGGCCATCTTGGATGGTTGGCCGGGTCACCGGACACATTTTTTAAACTAGATACCCCAATGATGATTTTGGCCAAGTTTGGTGTAATTTGGCCCAGTAGTTTCAGAGGAGAAGATTTTTGTAAAAGTTAACGACGCCGGACGACGACGGACGACAGACGACGGACGACGGACGACGGACGCCAAGTGATGGGAAAAGCTCACTTGGCCCTTTGGGCCAGGTGAGCTAATAAAAATAATACTGTGTAATTTTGCGTCTTTTCCATATAAGTGCTATTTGAAATAGTGGGCGATTATTTGTCACTGTACCTCAATATATATTCAATTTATTTTTTAACATATATCGTCGTAAAATAAATATGAAATATTTGCCACCGGACGGTGACCAACAATCAAACGTTAGGGTTTACTAATTATAACATGTATGAATAAAACCTATTTACTTTTTACTTTTATTAGTCATAGAATTAGAACTCGTGACAACTATATACCTGTATAACTATGAAACGAAAACCTGGTTCACACCAAATTTGATTACCTGCAAAAATACGGGAAGTTTAAATTGTATAATATTTATCTATATAGAAAGGTTGGAGTGGATAGTTTTATAGCATATTTAACACGATATAGATAATATTTGTAGATAATGGAATTATATTTGTATATATCAGTTTCTCGGTGAAGGGTTTCGATATTCTTACTGGCCCCGATCATGAGTAAAGATTTTTTATTTTTTGCCGGAGTAGATCAAACAGCATGCTCTTTGAGAGTGCAAAGATCCTAGCAGGACGGAATATGCTTTTTTGAGAGTAAAATCCGTGGGTTTTAAGGTCTTAATTTGTCTACTCAAGATAGTCGATACTCATTTTATTTTGTAAACTATAATTCCAAAATGTTCATATTATATCAATTTTGTGTGTATTGTTTCATATGCTGCTATGTAGTTGTTTTTATGCTGCTATATAGTTGTTTTTACGCTGCTATATAATTATTTTTGTGCCTCGTACCGATCGTTTGAGATATGCCAAGTGAAACAGATTTTTGACTGTGTACTATTCTTATGTTGTGCTATTGTGGGTTTTGGGGAATGCGATACATGAAGAAATTAAATTCTTAATCTGCAAACCCGCTTTGGAATCGAGGATTTTGAGAGAAACAGGGAAGAGGGCTCTGTCACTTTGTATCATAAGGGGGCCAGCTAGGCCGTCTACATCATCCTCTATATCAGTCTATAGAAACAATTAAAACTATTTTATACTGCAATCAGCTATTTTACTATACAGATAAAGCTATACGTATCAACGTTAGCTTTATACGTCAATGACTTCAACTAACCTATAAGCCCCGCCTACTTACCGGAACTACTGTATTTCATCAACAACGTCACGTCACAACCATGACAACGTGTAGTAACAATGGTCAAACTTTTATAAATCTAACTTGTTATGTCTTTAAATTGGTAATTTATATACCATGTTTATTAACTGTTATTAATTAAGTTCATTTTCCCTTTCTAATTCCTTAAAATGTCAATATCTTACCGCCTGGACTACGCTCATAGGGAAATACCCCAAAATGGTACCCCAAGAGGGAAATTCCAAAGACTTTTTTGTAACAATGTTTGTTACAAATTTTTTTTAATTTTTTAATTTTTTTTATCGATTTCAGTATAAAAACAATATACGTATAGTGTCTTGAAATATGAAATTTATTTGTATTCGGCACGAAACAGGGAAATGTTCGGTAGAACCTCGCATTTCCCCCGTTTCTTAGCCTCATACAAATAAATTTCATATTTCAAGACACTATACGTATATTGTCTAAATATAAACAAAATAATAAACAGCAGCATTGGTGATAAAACAAATATTTTGTGTCTTTTCCATTGATGTATTTGTCACAGTGGGCGATTGTTTGTCACTATACCTCAATACGGTAACACCAAAAGTTCGAAGTAATTTTAGAGTGAAACATTTGCCACTGAACTTGAATAAACAATTATTCGTGCGGTGTTTATAAACCGAAAAGATGTTTGATTAGCCTTAATTATATATTAGGCTCGGGACAAGCCTTTACATGTATAACAATGAAAATAGAAAACAAATCTCATTCTTGCCTATTTAAAAACCTGCAAAATATGTATGGGAAGTTAGAAATAGTATGAATGTTCTATAGCTACGTTGTTTTATAAGGTTTGAGTTGGTTTGGTTGAACACGATAAAGATAATATTTATAGATATGGAAACATATGTTATATAGAGTCTCAAATAAAGTCATCAAAGATACCAGGATTGAATTTTTTTATTTACGCCAGACGTCAGTTCGTCTACCATAAAGACTCGTAAGTGACGCTCGAATCAAAAACTGAGGGTTTGACATTTTAAATGCCTGTAAAAAGTCAGGAATAGGACAGTTGTTATCCATTCGTTTGATGTGTTTGAACTTTTGATTTTGCCATTTGATTATGGATAAACTCATCATAGATACCAGGATTAAAATTTTATTTTTAGTCTGGCGCGTTTCAGTTTTGAATTTCTTCGGCGTTAGGTATTTTTGTTATTCTAATATTCACAACCCTACACATCAAGCCAACACAAGTTGGAACTGCGATTTTGCAAGGGTTAATCAAACGTCATGCATTATGGGATTGCCACGGCCCTATCAGTATGGGATACCTTTTGTTAGCTTTTATTCCTGTTTTTCTCTGTCATATATGTTCTCCCATTCATTTGTATTGTAGTCTTGTCATGTTATCATGGTAATGTTGTCATTTTAATGTTATATTTAACATTACCTTAAAAGCGGGAGGTTTGGCATGCCACAAAACCAGGTTCAACCCACCATTTTATTCTTAAAATGTCCTGTATCAAGCCAGGAAAATGGCCATTGCTTTATTATAGTTTGTTTCGATGTGTGTTGAATTTTAATGTTGTGTTTCTGTTGTGTCGTTGTTCTCTTATATTTGATGCGTTTTCCTCAGTTTTAGTTTGTAACCCGGATTTTTTTAGTTTCGAACAGCGGTATACTACTGTTGCCTTTATATATCACCATCCAGCTTCAAACTGTTAATAGTAGAATTCCTGGGAGCTCAGGTTCTTATTTTCGACTTACAACAAATCTTCAAACATAATTCATATGACTGCTGGTACTCGTTCCAATTTTGTAATGCCATTCAAATAACTGTGATAACTGTTTTATTTTTACGCCAAACATCAATAAGTATAATCAGGCAATCTAAAAGCCTTTATTACAGTATATGGTATAGTGAAAATGAAAATAACAAGTTATAAATTTCATGCATTGGAAGCGCATTAAAATTTTCTAGATTTACCCTCATAAGGAACGTTCAATGTCGAATATTTGAAAGCCAACACTGTATATTAATCCAAACAGGACATAAACAAATAGCCAAATTTAACTCATATCAACTTGTAGTATAAGCATGCACACTTTGGTGCATACTAGTACGTTAATTTGCCATAGTAAATAGACACTTTTAATCAGTACCACAAGGACAAAAATATTGCTATCAAATAATTGAGCAACAAAAGAGGGACAAAATATACCAAAGGGACATGATAATTTTGATAACGATGTGCAATATACACAACTACGTGTACATGATTAGCAGTCCCGTGATCCAAACACTTCTTAAGTTCATTATGATAAATAAGTAGATGTGATATGAATTCTAATGAGACAAACTAACGTTAGAGTTCAACATGTTTAAATGACGAAGATGATATAGGTCACTGGCACAGCCTTCAACCATGAGAAAACTCATACTATATAAAGTCAAATAGGATCGAAACATGTGCACGTGAAAATTTGAATAAATTCAAACGAGAAAATTAACTGCATAATTTATTGCAATACAGTTTACGAAAAAACAAAGTTGGTTGTCTTTATTTAAAAATTTTATCAATACGATAATGAGTATATTATTTGTATCTTACACATAAACCCATATACATATAAGTATATATGCACTGATACAATTAACATTCCTTTTTAAGAAGTAGTTTACACATTATTCAATAAGTACACCATTGTACACGACTTGTCTGAAATGGAAGAACATAACAGTTCATGGTTAAGTGGCCGACAATCCATTACCTATATTTCTAAAATTTTCACACGAATACGTTAATGCTTGAAGTAACTTTATGAAAAAATAAACTCTTTCTTTCTGAATTTGGTGGTTAATGTGGTACGGTAATAACATTGATGACATCATATATAAGTGTACAGTTATTTACACCCAGTTTAAATATATCTGAAATCAATAGATACTAGTCATTTTATTTTAGATGATGAATTTAATTTATTTTTAGAAACAACCTTCGAACGATATCACACTAAAAAATTTTGAGATTTGTCTATTCTTTTTTATACCCTTTAATCATATAACTCCTAAGGAATTCATGAATATATTCTTGTCTTTCAATTTATTTATTTTAAGATTTTTTGCGTTTTTGATGATTTATAAGGTAGATCCATAAAACCTAGGAACCAAATTCATAAATGTTATACATGTAATATGTTTTACTCTGACCTGAGTGTTCATGCATCAGTTATTTGTACTGTATACTTGTTACGTAATGTTGTCATTTCAGCGATATTATCAACATGGTCATATAAGCGGAATGTTTGGCTAGCCAAAAAAACATGTTCAACCCTCTATATTTTCTTAAAATGTCTTGTACCAATTCAGGAATATGGCAGTTGTTATCAAACAGTCTGTGTCTATGAATGTCGGCGTTTGTTTTTGTTGCAGTTCAGTGTTTCTGTTGTTTTCCTCTTATAGTTGATGTGGTTCCCTCGTTTTTAGTTTGTCACCCGGATTTGTTTTCGCTTAATCGATTTATGACTTTTGAACAACTGTATACTACTGTTGCATTTATGTATCACCAATTTGATGGTTTTCTTTCTATAGCACTAACTAATAGAAGATGTATTGATATTCTGATTCCTTCAACATCTCTATGACATAAATGTGATCAATAACAAAACGATAAAAAAAGTATGAATAATCATAAAAGCTAAAATAAAGCTACCAAGCATCATACGTTCAATATATAATACATATTGTGCCATTCTTACAATCGATACGATTGTGTCAGTATTCATACCTTAGATTCGGAAATACCAACCTGTATCAACCATGCAACAACCTAAATCATCATAAATCATATAAAAAAGGTGATTCAGATGGCTTATGTGTAGCATCAATCCTACAACTAAATTATAAAATTATACACTTGTATCAACTAAAATTTACCAATATCAGTTTGCCTATTATATTTCTATACAATGTGTTTGATCTGTATCATTAATGTTAAAACCATACCATAAGTGAAACATACTGCATTTACTACCATAAAACTGATCTACCTTTGCCGCAACTTACTATATTAACTTGTACAACTGTACCAGTCAAACCATTTATACAATATTTATACGTACTTGAAATCATATACATCAGAGAGACACCTGGAGCGCTTTTAATACCCGGCACAGATGCTTCGTAGGGTTTCGTAGTGTTTGACTACTGAACGTAAAGCTAGCCTAGCCGCTAAGTAGATCTATTTAGCTTAACAAATTCATGCTATCTAAAGAATGCAAAATGGCATTACTAGTTATGACGTAAACTGGGTAGCCTTGATATGTATCACATCGATCAACGTAGATAGATGTCTTAGAAATAGCGACTATACTAGCTGCTACAATATTGAACGCAATCCTGTATACCAATTATCCCACAATTGACACATCTATACCTGTATAAAACATCCAACAAATGACACTAGAGTTCCGTTCATAGTATAGGTGATTTATTCGAGATATCTTTCTGTGTCAACGACATGCTACTACATAGCTAGCCTATCGAACTGACGTCATTTATAATAACATATCCTATGCTATTTTGGATTTTCAAGCATGCATTATTTAGTCTATATATCTTTTAAGTGGTGAGGTTAGCTTTGCATTCAGTAGTTAAAATCTACGAAGTCATACATAGGGACTACGAAATTCAATGCAACCCAATACTATTCATCCTTAAAATAACATACCTATATCAAAACATTAAACAGAAACATATGTTCGACTCATTCTTCAACTAATAGACATGTATGAACAATCCTTCACCTTATATATAGGTACCTACTATTCTTAAACTGAAACATCTGTACGAACCATTCAACTGATACACCTGTAGGAACCATGCTTCAACTGATACACATGTACCAACAATCCTTTAACTGATACACCTCTACGAGCCATTATTCAACTGACACACCTGTATTAACAATCCTTTAACTGATACACCTCTACGAGCCATTATTCAACTGATACACCTGTACCAACAATCCTTTAACTGATACACCTCTATGATCCATAATTCAACTGATGCACCTGTACCAACAATCCTTTAACTGATACACCTCTACGAGCCATTATTCAACTGATACACCTGTACCAACAATCCTTTAACTTGTACACCTCTACGAGCCATTAATCAACTGATACACCTGTACCAACAATCCTTTAACTGATACACCTCTACGAGCCATTAATCAACTGATACAACTATACGAATAATTCTCCAACTGATACAACTGCACAAACCATGCTTCAACTGATAGACCTGTACCAACAATCCTTTAACTGATGCATCTTTACGAGCCATTATTCAACTGATACACCTGTACCAACAATCCTTTGTCTGATACACCTCTACGAGCCATTTTTTAACTGATACACCTGTACCAACAATCCTTTAACTGATACACTTCTACGAGCCATTATTCAACTGATACACCTGTACCAACAATCCTTTATCTGATACACCTCTACGAGCCATTATTCAACTGATACACCTGTACCAACAATCTTTTAACTGATACACCTCTACGAGCCATTATTCAACTGATACACCTGTACACACCATTCTTTAAATGGTCCACAAATACACACCATTCTTTAACTGATACACCTGTTCACACCATATTTTCACTGACATACATCTACGAGCCATTCTTCATCTGAAACACCTGTACGAATAATTCTTCAATGCACACACCTGCATTAACCATTCTTCAACTGATTAGCTGTATCGACACTCTTTAAACTGATACAACTGTACGATCCATTATTCGACAGATATTTTTGTACCAACCATTCTTATACTGAAAATCTATTTACGAACATTCTTCAACTGATACACCTGCATTTTTATCTGATACATCAGTGCACACCCTTTTTCATCTGATTCACTTGTACAAACCATTCTGTAAATCAGACCTTAGCCAGCTATACTTCGGCTGTTACATATGTTCCAACCATTATTTAAATGATATATCTGTACCTACATCATTCGACTGCTACACTTGTTTTAACTATTGCTTAATTCAAAATACTTGTACCCATAATCCTTCAACTGATACACCTGTATCAACCATATTTTCACTGATACACCTGTACCAACCATCCCTTCATCGATACACCTATATCAACCATCTTTTTCCTGATACACCTGTTTCAACCATCAATTCACTGATACATCTGCAGTCTTCACGCTTAACCACAAGTCCTACTGAATTGGCTTGTAAAAATAGCTTCGAGGCTTGTAAAATTCGTCGCTACAAGCCAACAGAATGCAGCTAAAATTTTCAAAATTTCAGCTTCAGGCTAGTAGACTCAAAAGTTTATCGTGAAAGATGCACCTGTACCGACCAACTGTTCACTGTTTCACTTGTATTAACCATCCTTAAACTGCTATAACTGTTCCAACCATCATTTCTCTGATACACTTGTATCAACCATGTGTGTATGAGTTTACGGATAGTTGATTAAGGTGTATCAGTTGATACCATTTCATACACTGGTACACCTGTATCAACAATCCTTAAACTGATACACCTGCATCCACAATTCTTAAACTGTTACCCCTGTATCAACCATCCTTATAATGAAACACCTGTATCAACCATTCTCATACTGAAACATCTATACTAACCATCCTTAAACTGAAACATCTATACCAACCATCCTTAAACTGAAACATCTATACCAACCATCCTTAAACTGAAAACATCTACACCAACCATCCTTAAACTGAAACATCTATACCAACCATCCTTAAACTGAAACATCTACACCAACCATCCTTAAACTGAAACATCTATACCAACCATCCTTAAACTGAAACATCTATACAAACCATCCTTAAACTGAAACATCTATACCAACCATCCTTAAACTGAAACATCTATACCAACCATCCTTAAACTGAAACATCTATACCAACCATCCTTAAACTGAAACATCTATACCAACCATCCTTAAACTGAAACATCTGTACCAACCATCCTTAAACTGAAAACATCTGTACCAACCATCCTTAAACTGAAACATCTATACCAACCATCCTTAAACTGAAACATCTATACCAACCATCCTTAAACTGAAACATCTATACCAACCATCCTTAAACTGAAACATCTATACCAACCATCCTTAAACTGAAATATCTATACCAACCATCCTTAAACTGAAACATCTATACCAACCATCCTTAAACTGAAACATCTATACCAACCATCCTTAAACTGAAACATCTATCTATACCAACCATCCTTAAACTGAAACATCTATACAAACCATCCTTAAACTGAAACATCTATACCAACCATCCTTAAACTGAAACATCTATACCAACCATCCTTAAACTGAAACATCTATACCAACCATCCTTAAACTGAAACATCTATACCAACCATCCTTAAACTGAAACATCTATACCAACCATCCTTAAACTGAAAACATCTATACCAACCATCCTTAAACTGAAACATCTATACCAACCATTCTTAAACTGAAACATCTATACCAACCATCCTTAAACTGAAACATTAGATACATGCATTTTGGACAGAAACTTTAAAAGATTATATATGTATATGATTTTTATTTGTGTTCTTTCATGTGGGATTGTGCTTGTACTTTTAAACCGATGTAGTTAGATGAAATGAAGATCAGAACCCCCCCCCCCCCCCCCCAAAAAAGTGGTTCAAGCCTGCACATGTTTATGTGTCTTTCCAAAATCAGAAACATCCTTAGTTGTTATCATAGCTTTTTTCCTTATAATTAAAGCAATTCAGTTCAAGGGCTAATTGTTTGGTTGATCTATCCTACTGGTCCTTTTCTTAAAAAAATAACTTGTAGGTGGTCATCTTCACTGAGTACTGTCAGAAACATTATCACCTGAAACTTCACTAGTTTTATGTCCATTTTGTACTACTGTGGAATTTTTTTAAATTTTTTTTTGGGGGGAGGGGGGGGTACCAGTTTTTGTGGGTGGATGAAAACTTGTACTTTCATGGATATTGGATTTTGTGGTTTTCTAAAGTCTGCATTCAAGCCTATGGAAATGTTTACACCTGAACATTTATATTTGTGGTTCAACTTTCTGTATCTTGGTATAACACTGGCCATACCTGATAGTCAAGCAAAGATTTATCATTTTCAACAACTTTCATCGTTTATAAGTAAGATTTTATGAGACTACCATTGATATTTATACAACGTATATAAGCTCATTACACAAAATGTAATATGTTAAATACAAAAATTAATAAATATATAAATTATTCCTTATTTTCTTTTAAGAAAAATTTTATGAGACCCCCATCAGTATTTTTACAAAGTATATAAGCTCACTTCATAAAATGTTCAATATAAAAATTTAATAAATATATAAATTATTCCTGATGTTCTTTTAAGAATTTGTTAACTACATCTAAGAAAGCTGACGGTTTATCAGAATGAACCCAATGTCCAGCACCTTCTATATGTTGTATCTGAGATTCAGGGAAAAGTCTTTTAATTTCTGGTTCTTCTGCTTCACTGAAAAAAAGAAAAGAAGAAAAATTAACTCCTGATATTTTCTGCATTTGTGTGGATTCCTTTATTTTTTCGTGGAATGAGTACAAATTTTACTTTCATTGAATATTTGACATCCTCAAACAAATTACTTTAAATTCCAAAACTATTGCAGTCTGTATTTGTGCTAAAAATGTGATAGTATCAGATGAATGCATTAAATTATGTTTTTGCAGTCATACAAATTTCAAGCACAATAAGCTTACTCAGACTCTGTAAACAACCAATCAAAATACTGGATTTGTGGGTACGAGTACTGAGTATAGTCTTATGGCCGTAAGTGCTGGATTAAGTTCATTAACGTACCTTATATATTTAGATTCAGATCCTCCCACAAACAAAGTAGGTCCATTATATTGCACATTTGTAAACTCAGGAAAACCACAAATATCACTGAAATTGTTTATAATACTGTCCAGGTACACTTTCCACACAAATCTGTTATTTTTCTGTATGAGGTTAGATGCTAGGAACTGTCTAACAAGTGATTCCTGCAAAGGTACAGTAAACTCTTTTATCATTTGTAAGACTGTTTTGATTAAAAAGTAACAAAATTATGAAATATTAGAATTTATACCAAAGATATTATTTGATGCATTAATTATATAAATTCTTTATCAATATATAGCTCGAGTTACAATTATGTTGTTATACTGATCTTACAAAAGAATAAACATTTCACTGGAAAAAAATTTGCGTCTTGTTTTTGTGACGTAACTTTCAACCATGAAATGTAAGAACTAATTTTTAAGGTGGTACCTAACACTACAGGGAGATAACTCTGTAAAATCAACAGAACGTTTTAATGTTCTGTAGGCGTGTATGAAGGTTTCGGCAAAACCAAGAAATTAAATATCTATGAACATGCAAACCTTCCAAGAAAAATAAATGAATCCACAGTATCATAAAAACCATTTTAAATAAACAAATTCTTTTTCATGTTCATGAATAGGCAATATTTCATGTTCGTGAAAAACATAAAGAATCCCTCCGATATCAAAATATTGATTTGACCAGAGTTACCTCCCATTTGTAACTAATACATTTTCTATCACACTTTTACACAATGAATATGTGTAATGAAATAATGCTCAGTTCTGTTCATAATGTTAATCTAAGATGTTAGATTGATAAGGAATAAATTTAGTTTGATTTGTCAACATGAATTTCTGCTGAGTCCTATTTTTGTTATTTTGTTATGCAAAAATAAATTGTGTAAATAAATATGACTTATTTACCATAACTTGCTTCAACAAATATGACCAATACAATAATAAAAATATAAAAATTTCATACTTAGTCTTTAAAAATAGTAACAATGTTGGTAATAAAGATTTTTTTGTGTGCATTCATTTTTATCATTTATGTGCATTCATTATTGCATTTTTGTGCAATCTATTATATTGCCATTTTTATTGCATTCATTATTGCATTTTTGTGCAATCTATTATATTGCCATTTTTATTGCATTCATTATTGCCCTTTTTGAACAACAGACAAACAAATGAGATCAATTATTGCAATTTCATGAAATGTTGCATACAAATAATGCTTTCAAAATTCATTTATTTGGCAAAAATCTGGATATACATTAGATAACTAAGAGATAACTCATTCTATAACTTGCTTACAGGTTCTACTTCCTTTAACATATTGATAGCAATCTTTCTAGCCTCAGATACAGGAAGATCTTGCTGCATGTATAACTGTACTTGAATTTTCAGCATCATTTGTAAGAAAGCTGGATATGTCTTAGCTCTTGGACTAACTGTTGGTGAAACATCTACTACAATTAAACTATCTACTCTCTCTGGCTGAAAATTATTATAAAGAAATCTATTAAAACATACTTTGTTGGGCTTTAGGCATCTGACTAACTGAAACATAAAACATTGCTGAACAAAACTATATCTCATGTGTAACAGTAAGAAATAAAAGTACCAAAAGTTCAAATAACAATGTAATTTCAACTATATATAAATTAATTTTGAACTGACAAACCCATTTTGACTGAAACTAATCTGCAAAGACTAAAATAAATATATGTCAAGTTCAGTTTCAAATGTATCCACTGTGGAAAGCACTGTTCATATACTTTCCTTGTGATCAATTGAGATATTTCTACAGTGGTCTTTACTCTTGTGCAAATAAATTGCATTTGGATCACAAGTTTTCACAACATTATATTTAGATTATATCTGAAAAATATATTAAGCTCATAAAAAGCCAACTTTTTTTTCTATATTCAAACAATTTCCAGTTCAAAAACGTTTTCCAATTTTTGTAAACACCCAATAAATTTGAGTGTTTTTTCTGCATTCATGTAAGCAACAAATGTATCTAAATTTATGTTTTTAAATAATCTTCTTAAAGGGGTAATACATGTATATGTACTTACATGTTGTAAAGCTGTGACCATAGACATTTTCCCACCCATACTATGTCCCAGTAAACAAGCCTTGTCTATTGACAATTCATCTAATAGGTTAATAATATCCTCACTCATTAGAAAATAGTCCATACTTTGAGTGTGTGGACTTTCCCCATGGTTCCTGACATCAACTGTTATTACCTATTGTAAAAATACAATAAATGTACCATCATAAATATAGCAAAAAGTTTACACTGGATTCATTATAATTTGTTGATTACTAATATTTGTTGATTTTGTGGGAACAGGTGAACCATAAATTTGAATGTTCAACAAATTACAAATTTTTCTATTTATGCTTGTATACAGATTTTGGAAAAAACACAAAATAAATTATCCAGAAAAATGCTAGTTTTTCCTCAATCATTGAAAATTGGTATCCACGAAAATAAATCAATACACAGTATGATCCAAATATAGAAATTTGTCAGTAATTATATACAGTATAATACTGTTTGTTTCATTTTCATTCTTGGGGCCTCGATGGCCAAGTTGTCTAAGTACTGGTAGTTAGAACCCCGTTTGTGCAGTCACTTTTGACTCCAATCTTATTGACTAGGATTGTCAGTTATCCTATTAAAGGTCAAGGTTTTCTCAGGGCACTCTGGCCTCCTCCATCCATAAAAACTGACTGCCACAAAATAGCCAAAAAGTGGCGTTAAAACACCAACAATCATTATTATTCTTAGGATACCAATTTTCAATGAAGTACATGGTTTCTTAAGGTTTGATTACAGCTTTGGTAAATCCACATCAAATTTGACGAAAAATTTGCCTTCTTCAATTCTCAAAAAATAGGTTAACATAAAAAATAAAGGTGTTTTAACTTTAGATATCTTAATGTTTTTTTGTGTCTTTGTATTTGTCTGATGGATGTATGGTTTCTCAGCTTACATGTCACAACTAAACCCAATATACATGATATATATGTAGTATGGTTGCCAATGAGATATATATTACCCAGTGACCAATGGACATGAATTTTAAGGCAACTTCTTTGCTTGTTAGACTGTATACCTGTCTTCCCTTTTTACTCCACAGTTTTGATAAAGAATGCCAGTTATCTTTGTTTCCCATAAGACCATGTGTAATAACTACAGGGGGACCAGAACTGCCAGGCTCTTGATAATTTCTGTATGACAAACATACTCCCTGACCTGAAAAACTGCAATGAAAACTAAAATGAATCTTATATTATAAATAATTTCATAGTTTAATGATAAGCATACCTGCCCGCTTTTCAGAATGCCCATGGGGTTTTTTTACATGCAAGAGGACTCTTGTAGTCCCAAAAAACCTTCAAGGGGGCCTTCAAATGCATTTAAATGTTGTTTTTTTGGCTTCTTCATACTTTTAATAGCCTATTGCATTTATAAAAATTAACTGTTTTATTTAACATTTGATCAAGATTGTTGACAAAATTGCTCTTTCAAAATTTCCATATCGGAGCTTTAATGGGGGAAATCCCCCGCAAATAGTGACAGTTGGCAGGTATGGATAAGACAACATTTCTATACCATACTAAAATGTCCTTTGCTCTCTATAAACATGAGAAATGAGAAATTAAATAGTCAAAATAATGTTAAGTCCCATAACTCTGATTATAATAATCAAATTAATAATGGTACAATGCTCATTGAAAACCATATCCAGTATGACAGATACCAAATGGTTTCAGAAGAGTAATTTGCTTTCCCTGAAGATGTCTCTAAAAGTAGTCAAACTTACAAAGTACAATTGCTCTTGTTAAATTGATGGAATCAAGATAAAGATTTATCAAAGTCACCTACATATGATGGAAAATAATGCAATAAAGTATCAAAGCTTTCTGGTAAAACAACCTTAGAAAAAATGTGTTTACAAGGTGAGTTATTGTTTTGAAATATTTTTTCCCTTTTGGTAATAAACCTCTAACAGATGAACAGATAATCCTGTCAACGTATATTTGTTCCACCTAACAGAAGTTCTAATGGAAACTTTGTTATAAACAATGTCATAATATCTGTTCCTGTTGGAACAAATATTCTATACCATTTATTCCGTTGGTAACATTTACTGTAATATTTATTCCAGTGGAAATAATATTCCAGAATATTGTTTCCATTTGGAACTTATATTATGAAAGAACTTCTAGCCCCTTTTCTTATATCATTTTTTTTAAATGTCAGCTATTTTGTACCATATGACATGTATGACATCGAATATTGACAAATAATCTCTTCTTTGCTGTTTGTCATGAAGTTGATTTGAGCATGTTGAGTTGCCCGGGCCTTGGGTAAGTTCAAGAGGTCAAACTACGGGAGGTATGATTAAAACTCAACAAACTCTACTTATTGTAACGAGTAACCAAAGCATTTCTTTTGTTTACATTGAATATGACGTCATAACTTAAAGAACGTCACAGCTAAATGATATCCCTATCAACAGAACCAAAATCGGGAACGTTACGGTATTTACGTTTCTATTATCAACATGTTGGAATTTTAAAAAATAATACATACAGACTTCGTCCCCATTTTACAGGTTATGCCTGCCTCATATTGAATCCTAGTGAATATAAATTTGGCCTCATTAAAGAAAAACAAACTCAATAACAGTTCTGCTAAGCCTTTTAAAAACCTTATCAAAGCCTTATGTCATGCACAAAAATTGAAATTTTTAAATTTGCCAGGTTTGTTTCAGGGATTACATCAGACATAAGTTTAGTCATGTCACAGTCAATGTCATACATGTATCTAAAATTTAAAAATGGTGAAACTGCAGCTGTTTATGAGTTACAATCTTTTGAGTTTACCTGGGTTTTTGAGTTGACTTGTGTCTTATAGCGAAATAAAACAGTCTTGATGGTTTACAAATTGACCTGTGAAAAGCCATTAAATTTGAAATTAACCTGGTGTTGTTGAAGTGTCATTAAATGTGAAATGACATCTAAAAAGCTGTCTGCTATTTTTAATTTCTGCGTCAATTTAGTGCTTGAAAATAAATCGGTGAACACCAAAATGATAAGCACATTGAAGATTATGATGCACATGGCGCAGGCGCACAACTATGCATACGCCTCATTTCCGGATACAAAATCCCTTACTTCCGACTTTAAAATCACTTGACACTGAGCCTTCAGTCCGTATTTAAACAATTACAGGGCTATGGCTCGAGAATATGACCATTTATTCAAGCTCCTTATCATTGGTGACAGTGGTAAGAACCCGAAATATCCATTTATTAAACTTCTGGTGAAGTAGGTGCACGATTTTTGCTGAAGTCATTGATTGTTGTCAAAGTTGAAAGTTGTTGGCGACAGCTTGTATGACATAATTTTAATGTTTTCAGAAACTGGGTCATAACGAAAACTGTTTATTTTTAAAGTTATGAGTGACTTTTTGCATGTTGTCCCAAAATTTTAACGGTCAATCTGCTGTCACAAACATGTAAACAACATCACAGCTGCAGCCACACAAAAGCTGAACTTCATTAAAAGAAATTTAAAGGTTACAGTTTAAAAAAAAGCATACATAGCACTAGTAAGACCAAAGCTAGAATAGCTGGGACCCACATACCAAATCACAAACACACCAACTTGAGATGGTCCAGCACAGAGCAGAAAGGTACATGTACACGTGCAACCGATACCATTACACCAGCTCAGTCACTGAAATGCTGCAAACACTAAATTGGGCAACTCTTGAGAAAAGGCGAATAAAAACCTGCATCATCTTCTACAAAATCATACATCATATTGTAGCCATATAGGCGACAGATATACTCACACAATCCGATACAAGTACAAGACAACATTCACATATTTATTCTTTCAGACCCATACAACATTGTACAAACTACTTAAGACTCATACCATACTCATGTCATACTTTGACACTAGTATGTGAGTGATTCTATATACATGTACATAATATACAATGGTTGCTGATTTTTTTAACAATTCCAAATGATTTGTACTGAATAATTTGTCATTTCAGGTGTAGGAAAAAGCAGCTTATTGTTACGGTTTTCAGATAATACATTTGCTGGTAAGTACTGGATCAAAATTAGATTTAAATAGTGAAATGAAAGGTTATAAACATGATTTAATATGATGTCCTTCTTTCGCTTTGGAAACAAAGCCATGTTCTAATTTCAATAAAACATGGGCTGCACATGATTGACCTCGCTGTAACGGAGGGGGTCGGTGACGACACCTCCCGGGACGTGTAGTGGCCAGTACTTCGTCCCTATTCGACCATCGGGATACCTGATATCAGATTATGGCTGAATAACAGACAATTAATCAAATGAAAACTATATTTTATTTACAAATGTACAATAATAATTGCATGAATTTAAACAAAGTCGGATAAAACAGGAGTCAGAAAACTTTCTTAAATGGAGTTCAAAAATAAAGTAATTTCAAATGTAAAAATGAAAATAGAGTGTTCCCAGAGTTAAGTCTTTTAAGTAAAATAAAGTAAATTTGCTTCAAGTTGTGTTTTAAAGTAGTAAAATTGCACCAAAAAGGGGTGACTAACTCTGGCGAACTGCACCGAAGTGGTGGCTAACTCTGAACTCAGGTGGGCTGATGAGTCCGGCGAGTATTTGGAGGCCTGTGCAAGGCCGACTCCGACTGAATACCAAATAAAATCCTAAACTTGTCATTAATCAGGAGAACTTTAACATAAAAGGTACTGAAGAAAAGTTAAATAAATGAATATTCTTAAAACATGATAAAAGCATCAAAAGTTAAATACTAAAACAGTTAAATTGACAATCTTTACTTTTATCCTACTATATTTAAATAAAATTTAACTTAAAATAAACATTTAAATACTAAATAATTAATCTGTCCAAATTAAGGGGAATTAACCTAGGCATATCAAGGCACATCTATTACACTCGCAATGGAAATTGCAACGTCAGTTGTATTTAGAACAACGCTGAAGATCAACGTGGACATTTCTGTTGTTGTTGCTCTGCTCGCTAGTATATTAAATAAAATCATTTTAAAAGTAAGTTTAAATATATTGCTTTATTGTTTACAGTTTTTTACTCAAGAAAATTCCTATGAATACAATCAGAAGAAAACAAAGAAATTTGTTTGAAATTTTTTCTTCTTGATGGTGCCTGTGAAAAACTGTGGATTCATTATTATTCATAATTTAATAGTTATCAATTTTCAAGGTTTTCATGTGAACAGGTGAACCATCAATTTAAATGTTTAACGAATTACAAATTTTCTATCAGGTTGTATGCAGACTTTCTCAAAACCATAAAATCACATATCCATGATGAAAAGGCCAATTTCCTTCAACCCACAAAAATTAATGAATCCACAGTATAGAAGATCAGTCTGTAGCATTTATTATTGTTATAATCATAAGATACCATAGAATTTGATTAGAAATGTCATTGTATGATAATGATATAAATGTTTCAGGAACCTATATAACAACAATTGGTGTAGATTTTAAAATAAGAACAGTAGATGTTGCTGGTGAGAAAGTTAAATTACAGATCTGGGATACAGCAGGTCAAGAGAGATTCCGAACAATCACATCTACGTAAGTATAGCAACCCACCTACTGAAATTATACACACAAAAAAATATTACAGATCGAGAAAGGTTTCTATCATTTTATCAATGTCTAAGAAGTTCATCTTCTGCATTACTAAAGTGTCAACACTGAGGTTTGAGTTTGAACTCTGCATATGGCGAGTATGTTTGACTCAAAATTTAAACTCAATCTATAGCTTGTCTTGATAAAACAATACACCAAATATTAAATCAATATCTTCAAGCTTGAAGAAATGTGTGGAAAGCTTGAAGAAATTGATTTGAAAATTGGTATATAGTTTAATCATGACAAGTTACAGATCAAGATCAAATTTTCTTCTGGTCATATGATTTTGTTTAGAGTTAAAGTCCTTGGACTAGTAAAAATCACTTAAATAATCAGTTTTCAACACTTTTTCCGTCATGCTTGAAGATATCGACTTTGTATTTTTTACATGTATATAGTTTACATCATGACAAGTTATAGATCAAGTTCAAGATCAAGGGGACAATGTATTCATGGTATTTCCATGCAATACTCACAAAATGCTTGTTCTTTTCAGAATAAAGCTATTCTGAGAAATTCTATATTTAGGAGATAACTGTATAGTTACTATAGTATGAGCTTGGCCTTCATGAATTGAGTTCATATAGTGATGCATAGCAGGGCTATGTTAAACAGAATTTTACCCCTCAAAAACCCAATTTTTGTGTAGTCCCAGTCAAATATACAATTAAAGATATCCCCTGTTCTTAGTTTTAATGCATATTCAACAAATATTTTTTGATGAGAAGTATTTATAAAACAAATTTTCTTCTGAATGATGTTTCTTTTCTTGAGGCTCATAATTTACACTTTTCGTGTAAAACCTAAATATAGTGTGTTTAAAGACTTCTTGTTACAAACCTTCAGAAATTTGACCCAGAAAAATGTGAGATTTTTATTTATAATTGAGGAATAACATGTCATGACATTGCTGAATTTTGAATGCTAGCTTCTCTTAGTTTAATAGGTCGATTTAGAATCCTTAACCAATCAGAATCATTGATATAGACTAGTTGAATTAGTATTTCAGATATTACAGGTGTACACATAGATTAATTGTTGATGTGACAAGTGAACAATGTATCATATTTTCAATTATTATTGACAAGTGGTGTGTGTTATATTTTTCAGATATTACAGAGGTACACATGGGGTAATTGTTGTTATGATGTGACAAGTGGTGTGTGTTATATTTTTCAGATATTACAGAGGTACACATGGGGTAATTGTTGTTATGATGTGACAAGTGGTGTGTGTTATATTTTTCAGATATTACAGAGGTACACATGGGGTTATTGTTGTGTATGATGTGACAAGTGGTGAATCATTTGCTAATGTAAAACGATGGCTTCATGAAATTGATCAGAATTGTGATGTAGTTAATAGAATTTTAGGTAAGTCAGAGATGCAACTAATTGTCGGACCTGTCGGACCTAAGGGGCAGAATTTATGCAGGTCCGGCAAAACTAGTTGCTCTGCAGGACCTGATGGCCTGCAATATTTTAGTCCGCTTGGGTCAGCCAAAACTGATTTCCCTGTCGGTCCCAGCAGAGTATTTTGTTTATAAAATTGTGATTTTACAACCACGTTGCATGATTAGATAGAACAACATGCAAGGCTTCGATTACATAATAGAAATCGGGAGTTCAAACTGTTTTAATGATAAATATTATAGCCTGACACAATTTCCAAATATCCCTCCTTAAAAAATAAAAAAATAAACCTTTTGCAGTATAAATTTCTGTTTTGAAATGGTAAGTTTTGACATCTCAATTTATTGAAATATTTATATCAAACGCAGTTGATTAGTTGTAACAGAGAATACACACCATTGGCTTGAAAAATGATGTAACTTTGACCCCTAGCAGAGTTCCAAAAATATATAGGTCACTGAATATTCATAATATATTTCAGATCGTCTGTTGTTTTGATGTCAAAAATTGTTTTATTTTTTAAACTTTTCTTTCAAATTAGTTTTAATCCATAAAAAAATTAAAAACATTGCCTGACTGTACCTTAAGTTGAATATCTATATCCAAATTCAATTAATTAAAGCTGTAATCCATGATCACAAATTGAATGCTTTGTTTACAATTGTTGAAAGCCATGTGCTTTTTGGCGGGAAAATTCGGGAAACCCCTTAACAGAAAACAGTTACATTTCATTGTTATTTATAAACAGTAAGAATTTCATTTTTATTAACTGCTAACATTTATTCATGAAAAATAAAAAAATTCTTGAGGTGAAACTGATAATACTTTTTATACTCTACATCTACTAAAGGGATGGTAAAATGGAAAAAAGGAGGGGGGGCTGTTTTTTTTTTCATAATATTACAAAAATAGATAATTTTGAGTGAAAATATAGGTCTGGCAGAAATGTGATGGGTCTGGCAAAACTTGGTACCCTGAAGGCCCCAATGTCTGACAGGAAAAAAAAACTGTTTGCATCTCTGTAAGTGTACATATATTCCACACATAAACCAGGTGTATATGATGTCACCACACAACTTTTCTTATATATTTACTTGTTGAAGGGATATTGAACCTAATCTAATCAGATTTATTTCTTTTCCCTTACTGATACTTTCTTTCATTCAAAACTTCCTGTTTGATCACAACATTATCTTTTGACAATTTAGAGATTGATTATAGGATGGGCATGAAATATTTAACAAGTACTAGTTGGGGTCAATGAACTGAAATCACAGTGTCACATTGAAGTGTATTTAAGTAAAAATAATTTAAATTGATATTCTGATAAGCATTTGCATTCAATTTGTTTTATATTTAATCTTTCTACGAAAAGAAACATAAATTTAAGTAATATATTGTGAACAGGTGATAAATAAGGGGAAGTAATCAAATTGTTTGTCAAACTTTTTTGGAATTCACAAATTATTTATGACCTAAAGCTAAGGTAATTGGTGTTAACATGCAATGTGTTTATGTGTTTGACACAAAATCTGTCAGGTAAAGCCATAAACTTAATGGGTCACTTAAAATGACAGCTTGAACAGGTAGCTGAACACCCTGTTTATGGAATAATTATGAATTTACCAGTATTTTAAGGCAGAAAAAGTTGATTTTTCGGTGATTAAAACGGTAGGGCGCTGGAGGAACAACAGAAAAATAGCACGGGCGTCAATAAAAAAGGGCAGGCACTGGGCCCTGTTCAAACGTTGTAGCTAGAACACTGCTCAAATTTCAAGAAATTTGGACAATGAATGTTATTCAAAGCTTAAGAATTGATGAACACATTGGTACAAAAAACACGAGTGGATTTCAAGCACTAACTTGTAGGATGTATCACTTAATATATTGAGTACAAAAAGTCGGCCATCATACAAACAAAATCAAATATCTATGAAAATACAATATTTCCTAAATACACAAAAATTGGTACCCATGAAAATAAATCCACAGTATTGCTGTCAGATAGATCATCTCATACGGCATACTAAGAGAATATAAACTGTTTGTAATTCTCTTATAAAGAGCATACAGCCATACACATCAACTGAAATATATGTAAAATGATTGTCACTGGAATTTCAGCACCCAACAATGAATCAAACATATGTGTCTTACATTGTCTGACTTTTTCAGTTGGAAACAAAGATGACGATCCCGATCGTAAGGTTGTTTTAACACAAGATGCACAAAGATTTGCTGAACAAATGGGAATACAGTTATATGAAACAAGTGCTAAAGAAAATAAAAATGTAGAAGAAGTAAGTAGTTATATAACAGACCTTGAAAAAAACTGTAACTTTTAAGGTGATATCCATTTAGTAAAGTATTACTTTGAACATGGAAATTATAATATTTGCCATAATACCACAGTTTTTTACTCGCACAAACCTTTCTAAGTTGTGAAATTATGAAAAAAAGTCCATGAGAAAAATAGGCATGTTAAGAAACAAGAACTGTCAGATTTGATTCTTAACTGTCCTCATACATTGGTATAAGTATTTAAAATTCAAGCTTACATAGACGACTGTATCAATTGAAATAAACCTTGATGTACAATCTGACATTTATTTGCTTTTGTATACAAACAATTCAAGACAGTTACAGTTATAACATTATAAAGATCAATCTTACAATTATATGGATTAATCTTCCTCTACTTTCCTCGGGTCGGTTTTTTGTAAGGGGCATTGTATTGTAAAAGTGTCAGAAAAGAATTAAGATCAAGGATACGTAAATGGGCTGTGTCGCAGAATTGCTAAAAGTTTGCATAAAACTTTGGTATGTTTTGCATGTCAAACTGGAACTGAAAATCATTTTTGTTTTGTAAATATCATTGAATAATTTACTAAAAATATATAAACAATTGTATAAAAAGCACTGAAAATCATCAACTTCCAAATTACCAATTGTTTAGATTTTTCTTTCAAAATTGATATGTTGTTAAAACATAAATTTTGTTTAAGTGATGTAAAATAATAGTAGGATGGATCACTGAATTTGTTTTTTTATTATTTGCAAAACTTGATTAAGGATGTTTGATACTCTTTTTAAAAATTACAAGCTTCTTTAAATAAAGACCTTTATAAACTGATAGTATATTCAAATAAAGGAACTAAAAATGTTAAGAAGGAAAAATAAAGGGTCTGAGGCCTGTTTTTGAAATATAAGACATTGGATATTTGGCGTGAAATAATCTCTCTATATTATTCATAAATTTAACATTGGCACCCCTTTTTATGAAATTATAAAAAAAAGTAACAAGAATTTTACAGAATTTTCAAATATGGATTTTTAAACTGTATGTAATAAAATTATGAAGAGAAAAATCGTTGTTAGCTGGGATTAATGGCACTGAATGAATAAAACCAGAGGATTCCAAAATCTGGCAAAAATTAAAAACCAAGAGAAGCAAACATCCTTTAATCTGTGACATGACACATCTTCTGTCACATCTTCTGTAACTTGATCATAAATCTGTTCTATGAAAACATGCATTCTAATGTAATTCATTTGTAACAATATTTTTCATTGGATGTTGAAAAATATTTTGAAGGGGTAAATTCCACATTCTACCAGTCTGTCTGTAACTAAGAAAGCCACCATTTTGAAAACTTTTTTTTTTGTATATAATTTCTCATAAAATAAACATGAAAGTCACATTTTGAGCCTCAATATTTTGTCAAAGTTGAGATAATTCTGAAACATACAAAAGGTATAAATATGGCTCTAGTGTTTATGTTTGATATTGTGAGTATACAAAGGTACATATGATGACACATTGTTTAGATGCTAAAGACATATAGAATTAGGATGTAACTGTGTTGTATTTTAAGCTAGGCCTTCGTAAAACTGAATTTTACTGTCGCAAATATCCGTTTACCTAGCTCTGCTCGGCATCGCTAGGTAAACTCAATTTGCGACAGTAAAATCTATGTTTTACGAAGGCCGAGCTTAAAAAACAACACAGTTACATCCTAATTCTATTTGTGCCTGTCCCAATAGCAAGTTAGGAGCCTACAATTTAGTAAATTAAGTAATTGTTGTTTGTTGCTGTTTATCATATTTGTTTGTCTTAAATTGTTTTGTACATAAACATGATAAATCACGCTGTTCTTGCTGTTAGTTTTCTCTATTGAAATATTTTAAGTGTGTCATTTTGAGGCCTTTTATAGCTTGCTATGTGGTATGAGTTTAAACTTTTGATCATTTTTGAAGGCTGTTCAGTGATCTACATTTTCTTTGAATGGTAATCGCACATCTTTATTTTTTATGGAATCCATTCAATGCACATTGAAATCTTATCTATGGGTGTGTGTTTTGTACAGAATAGATGGTTACCCCTGCTCATTTTCAAACTCTCTGGGTACCATGCAAATTTTAATGAAACAGCTCCAAGATACTTGATTCACTGTTTTAAATGTTTTATCTATGTTTTGCATACATATATATTTAAATTGAATCTCCGATATCAACCCCTAGGTCAGCATTTTCAGTTTGTGTAATCATTTTAACTTTTTCATAATGTCTCTGTCTGAATATAGTCCACAAATTCAGTATTAAATCTGATGTGATAAAGGTTGAGGAGTTCTTTTCAAGTACCCTTAAAACAAAGACTCCATCATCTCTTAGATGTTCCTGTGTGAACATTCTTGCCAATAGTAAATCATTACGAGAATGTATCTCTTTGCATATCTTTAAATGTTTCTTTATATACCAGAAGTTATTTTCTTGACTACTGACGTAATATATCCACGATACAAAATTCAGACACGTCAGGGTTGCTAGAATGAACAGCCAGAACCATTGAAACACAAATATTTTCTCGTTCAGTAGATTGAGGGGCATAACACATTGTACGGTATATCTCTGTTGATTGGTTATCTGTCGAATTATAAAATCACACAATGTAACCCTTGGAAACCGTGGGGACTCACTCCATTCTCCATGTTTGATATAATACTGGATAATTTCAAACCCAAAATTATTATAATCCATAGCCATGAACTCATTCAATAGGAAGAATTGTCCGATCACGTTAACACAATAGAGAAACTTTATAAACAGGTAGTAACCAGTCAGAAAAGTACCTTCACGTTTTCCAAAGCAAAAACAGCATATGCTGGAAATTTTATGGCGGAGATGAACGATTAGGTTGTGTTTGTAATTCTGTTGCGTTAATATCCAGCAGTCGATGTATTTTGCCATCAGCTTAATTTTCTTTTCCCTGTCGTCTGGTGGTGACATTACTGTATCTTCTGCTAAAGCGGTGATTTTATCCATTCTTATACCGAGTATCCATTTAAAAGTCTCCAAGTAATATTTGGAATCTTAAACAATAGGGCTTGAAATAATAAAATGATAGGTACCCATTGATAGTAAGTCATTTCAGCTTCTTGCCTCTCAGAAATATCATCCGGAATTTCTTCATAGATAGGAACATAATAAGTGTTGGATATCCAACACGTTGAGTGAGTATAAAGGATAAATTGTTCTTTTAATTCAGCTGGGGTCCAACATTGTATCGGGTTCCCTAATATATACTGACCAGAGGTTATAACAATAGAAAAAAGTCCTAATAAGGTAACAGTCCAAATATGGTTAATTCTGTCTATCCAATCATCGTCTGATGTACCGAAGAGATAACTCCAGCTGGCAAAATTCCCTAACATACCTACAGCATCAAACCTAAAAAAAAATATAAATCTTAATCTCTTAGTCTAAATAAAAATTTATATAAAGAGATGTTTTGCTATTTGTCAATATTTCTTATGCATCTGATGAATTTTCATACTTATAATTTATAGTGTATATATTCAAATTCTTTAGATAAAAAAATTTGAGCAGCTTTTCTAACAATTTCAGGTTCATTAATATTTTTAACAAACATAACATATTTTGAGCAAATTATTTGGTCATTCAAAATGTGAAACTAATTCAAAGAGACCAAGCTGATTAGGTGTTAAAAATGAAAAAAATAAAAATCATTGACTTACATGTTTCCTTGGTAGATTTATTCAAATTGTCCAGGTCATTTTTGTCTTCGTACATTCATTTAAATCAGATTGTTTTGATCATGTTTATTTATTATTGAATTAAGCTTTAAAGATTATGAAATTAAAATGTTTAATCTATATTTGATTCATTTTTGTTAATGTACTGGAAAGGATTACATATTTAGTCTTATGTTTAAAATTTAATCTTATTGATTGTTACAAAGTTTAAAATGTACATAAAATAGAAGTACATTATAAAATTGTTATTCCACATGACGTCCTTCAAACGCTTTGAGTACACACCCCTGGTAAAATATGAATATATTGTTTGGGCTGTTCAGATCGTACATAGAACAATGACGTCAGAATATAAGCATTTTACGGGAAAAATACACACTTGTGAAACCAAAAATCATCACAACTAGGAAACGTATTCAAACGATGCTAAAAGTGTTATATAATCCATTTTCGTATACATATAAGACATATAAGTACAATTATCATTTAGATTCATCCAAACATATCTGAATATGTTATTATAAATAGTTAAAGCATGTCAATATTTCAGTTTGCTCCGTTCTTTTACGTCAAATCAATAGTGCGTTTATTAATGGGAACAGCAAAAAATGCCTTCACCTTGAGCGCTTCGATTCAAAACAAGTGCCATATTTGTCCTATTAGAATCGAAAAAATTCATGGGAGCTTGAATTATTTATTAATTAATGCATCGTTACAGTTATTAAACTGCAAGAGTCATGATCATGAGTGGCTGAGTGGTCTAAGTCGTGGAAATACTGTATCATTGTTTAATTGATTGTTGGTGTTTGAACACCATTTTTAAGTGCCACTTTTGAGCTATTTTGATAAAATGTAGATAATATAGAATTACATTATAGAATTGTTATTTATGCAACAATAAGTACACTGCAGCAATGGAAATGTGTATTCCTCGATTTCGTGATGGACATAAATTGAAGTTCAAGAAAATCCCTGATGGACACAATTAAATGATTGCGACATGTCACCTAGATTATGTCCCCATTTATCAGTGAAGTCCACGATGACAGTCCATTTACGGGAATCTTGAAGATTTCAAATTCAATTTGTGTACTGAAGTTTGCTATCTTATTGTGAGTGCAAATAAGATAAGTAAAAAATGTAGAATTACTGTTTCACTTGTCTATCAACACTGAGGTGAGTTTGAATCCTTACCTGACAGGTGTGCTCGTCACCAATCTTTATTAACTAGGATTGTCAGTTTTTGTCGAGCCTGCAACTTTTGTTGCAGAAAGCTCGACATAGGGATAGTGATCCGGCGGCGGCGGCGGTGTTAGCTAACTTTTTTTAAGCTTTATATTTTAGAAGGTGGAAGACCTGGATGCTTCATACTTTGTATATAGATGCCTCATGTTAAGAAATTTCTGTCAGTCACATGTCAAATGTCCTTGACCTCATTTTCATGGTTCAGTGACCACTTGAAAAAAAAGTTCAGATTTTTTGTAATGTTGAAATCTCTCTTATTATAAGTAATAGGATAATTATATTTGGTATGTGCGTACCTTGCAAGGTCCTCATGCCCGTCAGACAGTTTTCACTTGACCTCGACCTCATTTCATGGATCAGTGAACAAGGTTAAGTTTTGGTGGTCAAGTCCATATCTCAGATACTATAAGCAATAGGGCTAGTATATTCGGTGTATGGAAGGACTGTAAGGTGTACATGTCCAACTGGCAGGTGTCATCTGACCTTGACCTCATTTTCATGGTTCAGTGGTTATAGTTAAGTTTTTGTGTTTTGGTCAGTTTTTCTCATACTTTATGCAATAGATCTACTATATTTGTTGTATGGAATAATTGTAAGGTGTACATGTCTAGCGGGCAGATGTCATCTGACCTTGACCTCATTTACATGGTTGAGTGGTCAAAGTTAAGTTTTTGAGTTTTGGTCTTTTTATCTAATACTATATGCCATAGGTCAACTATATTTGGTGTATGGAAATATTTTATGATCTATATGTCAGTCGCGTAGGTTTTATTTGACCTCGACCTCATTTTCACGGTTCATTGCTCAGTGTTAAGTTTTTGTGTTTTGGTCTATTTTTCTTAAACTATAAGTAATAGGTCAACTATATTTGTTGTATGGAAGCATTGTTAGCTGTACATGTGTGCCTGGCATGGTTCATCTAACCTTGACCTCATTTTCATGGTTCATTGGTCAATGTTTTGTTATCTTGGTTAATGTTAAGTTTATAAGACAGTTGTAATAAAGCTTTATACTTAGGACTATCAACATAATATCAATGATTAGTAAAGAAGGCGAGACATTTCAGCGTGTGCACTCTTGTTCAACCAAAGGTTGGTGGTTCTGTCCAGCCTCTAAGGGTTCCTCCACCAGTGAAAACTATGGACATGCAATAGCACAATATTTCTAAAAGTGGCGTTATATACTAAATAATCAATATAACACTGCAATCTTATTATTTCAATGGAAGTATCTTCATACAAATTTTTGGACCAAAACATTGATATACTTTATTTTGATAATCTTTTCTTATATTTCAGATGTTTCTTGCAATAACAAAATTAGTATTACAGTCCAAAAAAGAACAAATGAAAAAGCAGGCAGATCAACCATCAGATGCAATTAAAATTAATGGAAGATCAAAAGACAAACGGACAAAAAAATGTTGTTGATGTTTGTAGTCTATTGTATTTTATTGTTGTAATGTATCTGCAATCTGTCTAAAGGGGAAAGCACCTGTTTACAAAGGGGAATAACTCTGGAGTAAATGGGAATTATCTTGTTTACAAAGGGGAATAACTCTGGAGTAAATGGGAATTATCTTGTTTTTAAAGGGGAACAACTCTGGAGTTAATGAGAATTATCTTGTCTATAAAGGGCAACAACTCTAGAGTAAATGAGAATTATCTTGTTTATAAAGGGGAACAGCTCTGGAGTAAAAAAACAGATGTGAAATCATGCAATGTAAAAATTTAAAAGAATTATTTGCATTGAATACTGTAATGTATTATGCTTGAGTGTTAGACTTATCATTTGATGATTATTTGCGGACATTCTATACAATTGTACTCTGTGTCTGTTCCTGAAAATATTACTAGATAGATTAATTTATTATTTGAAGTAAAAGATAATTTTTGGTATTTAAAAATTACAATGATAGTTGTGTGCACAAAGTCTAAAAATTAAAATCCAGATAGGTTACAAAAATATAAAAGAAAAGATGGCAAACAGCATTGAACATGCTGAATGTTCATGAGTTTATAAAATTAGACTTGCTTTATGCTGGTTCATATAAGTAAATGGGAATATTTTAAGTATTGATATTTTTTACGTGTAGGTTATTGCCCTTGACAGCAGGAATGGATTGCATTCCAATGTATTTTTTTTAAATTATTAAATATAAGAATTTCATAATATATGTGTTTCATCAATAAAATTAGAAAAATTAAAAAAGCAAATTTTTTGTCTTGAGATTATTTTATAATCATCATTCAGTTGAAAGTAAGATTTGGACAGAGGACTTCTCAATGCTGATCCTCATGTTCGGTGAAGAAATATAATGTTGACATATGTAAGAAATTTCACTTCATACATTTACATTTACTGGTTCATTTTATAAAGGCATATTGTATAAACATAGTTAATGTTGCTGGGCTTCCAAAATGTTGTAAATTACTTATTTTTCAACAAAAAAAATATGTCACAAACAGACTTTAAGAATTTGGTCGAAATGAAAGCTTTTAAAATGTTAAATTTGAAATTGAACATTTTTTTCAATGGCAGTGAAATAAAAACTTTGACATTTCTGGATTACCTAAAAACTTCATTTATTTTTCACAAAAAATAAAGAAATGTACAAGAATTTGATTCCCTAAGCTATTTTCAACATATTGGTGGCAACCTTTTCAAACATGGTATTGGCAATATTGTAACTTGTCTTATTTGAAATGTTTTGATTGATCTTATTGTATTCTATTTTGGAATATCAAAGATTTCCTTCCCCCAAGATGATTTGTGTCAAAAAGCAGTATTTGACAAAAAAGTCGCATGCAACATTTTGGAAGCCCAGCGACAATAACCTATAATGATTGAAAACATGTACCATGTGTGTATACTATTGTTAGAAGGTATTAATTTTCCTGATTTAATTGAAGAATGTGAAATATGTTTTGCCATATTTCTAATTCAGAGTTGCTATGTGTGAAATCCATGTCAAGTTTGTACTTTTATCCCACATATTAAAATGTCTTACATCCTTTTTTTTATTGTTCTCAGATATTTTTGCAAATATTATAATTTATTCTGCTGTATAATATTTAAAACTGCCTTCTTTTGGTATTCTCTGGTATTCTCTCTTTTTCTTTTTGATTTTCAATTTAAAATGACTCTGTTTGTTATCTCTTAACAGAAAGTATTCAAATAAATTCTCTTGGATTCTGTTGGCTTGTAGAGAAGAATTTACAAGCCGGGGCAGTAGGATTTGTGGTTAAGTGTGTAGACTATACATAGCACTGCTTTTATGCAATTTGTTTAAAGCTTAGAATTAAAAAAAAATATTGAAGTTTGATACATGTATTTTAGAAATTAAAATATTTTTTATTGTTAATACTAAAATCTTTCCTTATAGAATTACTTAAAATAAGTGTAAAACAAAAATAAAAAAAATCACAGTAAGAAAAGGTAACAATAAAAGTAAGGTTGTATAATTATCATGGCTGATAAAAAGTTTGGGGACACATTCCTACATCCTACTTTGACAAAATACAGGGCAGTAGGAGGTCAAACTTGAGAATAGAAATAGGTAATGTGTCATAGAGCAGAAAGCAGCCCAACATCACCATTGGGTCTTCAACACATCAATAAACCCCACTCCAGAGGCTGGCTTCAGCTGGCCCTTAAAAAAATGTGTACTAGTTAAATAAAAATGCATGCACACTTAACTCTGAAACGTATAATATCTAAAATACCATTCATACCATACATTCTTCATGAAAGGTAATTTCCTAAATTTTATATGTATCAACCATTTTATTCTTACATGACTTTTGTTATGGTAAATCTGCTAGGATATATTCATTCATAGACACTTATATATTTTTTGTGTAGTTTATGAGAAAGTCCCATTTTATGATATTTAGTAACTTCTTAATTTCATCCAAAGAATATTTTGAAAAGTGCTTGTTAATGGCATAATACTTTTAATGGAATAAATAGTTCCTGGTGTTGGCTTGTTTTAATACTTTTACTATGAAACATCTAGTGCTATCTCAGTATTGATGCGATTTCACCTTTAAATACTCATATATCACTTGTTCTCTATGGAGCGTTTGTTTGTGTTATTACTAGGCATATTAATTAAACATTTTCTGATTACATTCCAAAATATCTAATAATTTCTGATTTAGATAGGAATAAAGTATATATTTGGAAAATGACAACAAGACTCCATCCAAAAAATAACCAAATCAATTGTAAACCGCTTATACCATAATTAGCCATGCCAAATTTGCGCCTATACAATGTATTATGCTACTAAATTTATCCCTGTCTACTAAAGTATGACGGTAGGAGACAGTTCTCTCCTGAATTTAAATGTCAATTTATGATTTTTTGTGAAAAAGTGTATCTGTTTTCATCTCATGATATAATTAAATCCCAAATTTCTGAAATCCCCATGTTATATTTGACTATTTTGATTGTCCACAAATTAAATGGGCCAAACCCAAATTACCTTAAAGGTCCATAACCCTTACAAGTAGTAAGTAGATTTAACTATTTGTAAGTAAACAAAGAAAAAAACATGTTAAGATATGACAAAAGACCCAAAGCTCGGTTCCAAACCCTGAACTCCATGACACTTTCCCATAACTTTTTTAGAAAAAAAAGGTTGGGTTTTAACCCTAAAACATCCCCTAGACCCACCAATGACCTGGCTCTAACTTCTGAAAGGGCTTGAACATATTATCTAGACTTTCAAAGAGTTATACCCACATTTAGCAAAAGTAGAGAGACATTATTGATTAATTTAAAGCCCAAGAATTTGTAATTTTATGTTTACCAGTACACAGTAACTATATACCGCCAATTACTGAAAAGTATTAATACAGATGCTGTAATTTGATATATTTTCATTTTTATGCCTTTTGCAAAGATTTTTGCTAATTTTTAAATGTTGATTTTGAAACAAAATTTGCCATAGCTTGGAAAGGATAATGTTGACGGTTGCAGATGGATTGGAATTTGAGGTTTTTTTTAATATTTTGTTCTAATTATTTTTTTACTTATATTATTTTATACTTTATGCAAATTTTTTAATGGTTTTGGTGATCAATTTAAGTATTTTTATTCAGAATAACATAATTATGTAGAAGTGATTGTTTAGAAAGATTTTCTTTTATATAGAAACTAAAAATAGGATTCTTTGGAAAGCCTGCTCTATCTACTACCATACACAATTTCATTGCACTGGTATTTATATGAAGAAAAAAATAACAGTATACTATGATGTCTTTTCCAAAAATAAACTGAAATTAGTTTGCAGAGAAGAAAGAAAAGAAAATCATACATGCATGGTAGTCCAGTTTATGGAGGGAGTTCATTCAATATAACAATTACATTTCATAAAACTATGATCACATGATGTGTGTTATTTATTTTGTTTGTTCTTTTGTCTTTTTATACTATATTGTCATAAATAATTGTAATAATTGCTCATTATTTTGTATTTGAAGGAATTTTGTTGAATATTACATTTTATGTCACATGTACAATATAATCATGTATATTCTCCTTGGACATTTTTGTTGTAGAGTTTGAGCATGCCCAGTAATTATTCTCTTAAACATAGAATTTACCAGTAAAATGAGGTGAGAAAAAATGAAAAAAAAACATTATTTTATCAGAAAATATGGAATTTTTCCATGCAGAATATCTTACTTGGATTGCTTTCAAATTTATTTCTAAACAAGTAAATGTGTATTTTATCTAGTTGACCTGAAGAGTCATGCATCTACCAATCATTTTAAACTTAGAATCTATAACTCTGTTTTCTTAAACATAAGAAAGAATTTTACAATTTGTTGAAATCCAGACTTTTGTGAAACTGTACATTGAAATTCATCATATTCTTGTTGAGGAAACTAAACTAAAAAACCAATTGAACAAAATTATACCTCAATAAGTAAATAAATAAACATTGCTCGATTGTAATCAAGGGAAAGACTGAAAAAAAGTGTAAACAATTGTTCTTTGAAAATTAAACTAGCTTGCATTAACTTCACAAGATATATAAAATAAGAGTCTAGCCAACATATAATATGGATTCATTACATTTGTGGGATACCAACTTTCAACTATTTAAAAATCTATATCTTGTACTTATTTATTGACCTCTCAGGTGACTTGTAAGAAACAACAATCTACTAGGAATCAGTACCGGTATTAGTACAGAAAACTCTGGAATTAAACCAAATGTTTAACAACACATCCTAGTCCTATCTATGTAATACTGTGTTTTAGAAAGTCATTGTGTGATTTGAGGAAGACATCCTTCTTTTTTTTTTTATTGCAAATAGAAGTTAATTCTCCAGAAACTGTAGACCACTCTGTTGTAGCTATACTTCTTAGATTACTTCATTTTGTAGTGATCACTAGAATTGAAATTGACCATAAATATGCATGAATTAGCTCAAACATTCCTGTAATATTTTTAATTTAAAAAAGAAACACATTGTTTTGGCCAAAAATCTGAGTATCATATACATTGAATGATGAACTTCTATAGGAATACAAAAGACTGCTTTCTTTTGAGCAGCCATGGTGGTCTTAATGTAACACGCTCAATTAGTGTAGAAGGTGGTGGTTTTAATCCCAGGCCTGGTCAAACCAAAAACTAACATAAGTATTTGTTCATGAATATACATCTAATACTTGTTGCCGGACTTCTAACTCTGTCTATCCATTCATGTTTTCTAATGTTAATCATTTTGTAGAGACTTTTATCATTTTCTTGTGCAAAAATGTAAAACCTTACTGTGGATACCTTTATTTATGGGTACCAATTTTCGTGGATTGATGAAAACTTGTGTATGTTCGTGGATATATAATTTCGTCTTTTTGCCAAAGTCTGCATAAACCTTATGGAAAATTTGTAAGTCGTTGAATATTTTATTTCATGGTTCACCAGAATCCCTACAATCCACAAGAAATATTACCCAAGGACAAATAATGAATCCACAATATTCTATACTGTAAATTCAGAAATTATTGCGTGCATTTATTATTACGATTATGTAATTTTAAACTTAAATGCAATTTTAATTTTAACAATTTTGAAAAAAATCCTGCTTAATTCAGATAAAATATTACAAAATGCGGGTTTTAATTATTGTGTTTACAACCCTGTCGCATCATTCGCACTAATAAAATAATTTCTGAATTTACAGTATGTGGCCTCCAAGGCAACAATTTCCCACAGTGTAAGATATTATATAGTTATAAACAACCAAAGGGCATTATGGTCCTTGTTGATGTTATGTCCATGTAAATAATCTGTAAATTGTATACAAATTAAGTATTGTAAATTTATTGTTAAGCAATAATAATTTTTAGATAAAATCTATATATAGGCTTAATCATGTCAATGTTTATAGAAAAAAAATGAATAAAGAAAATTGACATTTTTATATTATTTTTTGTTTACAGTAACAAAAAGTGGCCATTCTGGATTTACTTTCTTATTTCCCAAATATAAAGATATTACAGAAGATGCGGTATAATTGCCAATGAGACAACTCTTAGTCAGAGACAAATGACATAGATGTTAAAAACTACATTTTGTAAAGGTCACTGTACTGCCTTCAAAGGATATTTCTAATTTATGGCGAACACCTTTCTGGTTACAACTTCTTATTTTCCAAAAGGTTATATCTACATTTTTGATAATGTTATATTTCTTTTGGAAGCAATAGTTGTCCATCTGTTTTGGAAGGTATGATGTAAAGACAAAAAATACTATTGTGGAGCATTGTAAATCAATTAAAATAAAGACAAGGTTCAAGAAATATTTAAAGATATATAGTGTACTTGTATTTGTTTAAGGTTAAGTGATAAAATCTTAACCTAAACAGAAGATATAACATAGTTACAGTCTCAACACACAGCTCATAAAACTAATTAGTGAGCAACATGAACTCGCCAAAAAACAGGAATGAACACTTGGAATACGGAAGAGTAAGCAGCTCCTGCTCATCAAAGGACACTCATCATCACCACCACATAAAATAGGCGAAAGATATGGAAAGGACATTCAGTAGTCAAAAATAAACTGTCTAAAAAAGAAAGACAAAGAAACAATGGTATACAAACCAAACAAAAACTTTGGAGTGATCGCAGGTGCTCTGGAAGGGAAAGCAGATCCTGTTGATAAATTATACGAAATTGGTTGTTGAAAAAACTAAAATGACCAGGAATGTCATGCAAAAATCATCATACTTCTTAGTTCTATTATTAAAATATACCTCTAGAAGTATACTAGAACACACTAAACTAAAGGCAGTGTCCTATTAGCACAGCTGACCTGAAAAACCATGTGAGCTCTTACAATCACCGTCTGTCATCATAGTCTGTAATCTGCAAACTCACATGTACATCTTCTATTGTAATACCACTGGGCAAATTTAAAACTAGCAAGGCAAAATGTCTTGAATCTCAGCAGGATGCTTCTTCAAACCATCCTCATTTAGGCAGCAACCATTTGATTTTCTGGGGGGGGCAATGGTTTTTTTTTCTGGACAAAAAACAATCTATTTTTTTCGTGACAAGACGAAAACAATATTTTTCTTTCAATTTTAGCATTACATATAGTGGCAGCTGAGAGTGAAACAAACAATTTTTTTTTCTCAGAATCAAAAACAAATTATTTTTTTCTCCAAAAACTGGAAACAAACTTTTTTTTCCAAAAAAAACCATAGCCCCCCCCCCCCCCCCCCCAGAAAATCAAATGGTTGCTGCCTTACTAGTAATGTTTTTCAACATTGTTTCATTGAATCAGTTTCCATCATAATCTTATAAGTTGCACTTTGTAAATACAGCTGTTTCTCAAATACAGTTGTTTCTCAAAACACGCCTCTTTTGGTGAGATCTTGAATATTCATAGAAAATTAATTTTGTTTACAAACTGGTTCCCATTTATGCTCTCTGTGTTCCATCTCACAGAGACATAACTTTGGGAATGTTACCAGTGAAACATGTGCATATTGTTTACATTGAAATCTGTGGTAACCTTTCATTCGAGATAGGGGTAGTTAAGAAAATTAGTGTTAGTTTAAACTGTGAGAAGTTCAGGGCATATAAACGTTGAAAATATGCCGCACAGCCCTATATTTTGACCTTTGAAAAAAATTGTAGTGCATATGAACTTTCAATTCTAGAAGATTTTTTTCAAAACTTCATAGTAAAAGGGGTAGTTTCAGCCGTAAAAGGAGTTCCTATGGAAAATTGCATTGTCAATATTTACAGAATTGCAACCTATAGGAAACACATTTTTATTGCTTCTCTAAAACTATCTGACTGATTTTGAACCTAACCTGGCAGGATTGTTGTAGCATCGGTCCTAGTCAAACAGTATCCTTTTGATGGATGAGAAACATAGCAGCCAGGTGCAAACTTCAGTTCTGATTGGCCATTTTTCAAAAATTTTCTTTAAAATTATTAGGTGGCATAGTCTTGAAGATCACAGTTTGGTGATTTGGACAAACAAGTGATCTTCATTTATATAAAAAGTAAGATAACAAAAACATAACAAATTCTAAACAGAAGGTCCATAAGCAAATGGCAAAATCAAAAAAATGCTTTAACACAAATGAATTACAACCATCATATTCCTGGCTTGGTACAGGCAGAGACATATAATACATATTATATGTCTCTGGTACAGGCAAATGGTGTGTTAAACCGGGTTTTATAGCAAGCTTAACCTCTCACTTGTATAAAAGTTGCATAAAAATTCCATTATATTGATAACTATGTGTTATTGTTAGTCCTCAGTTTCTATGTTGTGTTTTGTGTACTGTTGTTAGTCTTGGTCTTTTTTTATAGCATGTATGTCAGATTGGTATCTTTCGCCTCTCTTTTAATACTTACAGATGTAAACTGCACAATTAATTATCTAAGTCAGGAACCTGATGTTCAGTGGTTGCCGTTTGTTTTTCCTGTTTGAATGGTTTAACAGTAGTCATTTTTGGGGCCATTAATAGCTTTCGGTTTGGTGTGAGCAAAGGCTCCGTGCTGAAGTCCGTACTTTGACCTATAATGGTTTACTTTTACAAAATGTGACTTGAATGGAGAGTTTTCTCATTGGCACTCATACCACATCTTCTTATATCTATGTAGAACTAACTGTTCAAAATCTTCGTTGAATCATCTGGAATTTCTCACACACTGATCTCTCAAATTATATTCAATGTCTCTTAGTTCTTAAAATCAATCGGACAAACCAAAGGACCTCTATATAAAATGGAAAGCTTTGGCTTGTCACCTTTGATTATTAATAAATAACAATAACAAAACAAACAATGTTGATATTTTTAACTAAACTTTATTTCAAAAACTTAAAACATATTCATTAATAAAACTATAAGCACCTATAAATCGGCCAATTAAATTTAAGAAAGATAAAATACGAATTCAACTGAACATTAATAGGGCTGCCATCTTGGATATTTTGCTTTTCTGATTTAGTATCCTATGTGTTCAAACATGAAACCAAAATACAAAATGATATATATTTCAAGTATTTCGAACTATATAATGACATAGTGTTAAAAAACAGGTGTGCCATTTGAGCGTGATATACCAATAACTACAGATCAACATATCTATCAATATATACAATTAAATAACAAAGGAGGTAGCCGTTACTGGTTATTATGTTATACAATTTCATTGAATTGGTGAAAGAAATTTGACAAAAAAAAAATGTCAAATAGTTTCACAAATAAAGTTTAAGCCTTTCGAAACAAAAATTCATTAAACTAACAAAATCAGCAAAGAGAACCCAACATTTTTGAAAATTGTTGAAAAATCCAAAGAAAAATCATGAGGCCTTCTACAAACTATCAAATTGTTTATACTCTTAAAAACAAGTTAAAATAACTCATCAAAATCAGAAAGATCCAAGGAAATAAATTTGAGTTTTCAACAAAAAAAATCAAATTGTAAAAGTTTCTACTAAAGTCTCATTTCTATTCATCTGTCAAAATCATAATGCAGCTTTATACATAAAACCAAACATTGTGTTTTTTTTTTTTAAATAATAATATACAAACTTGAGCTTTCACAGCTGTGGCTTTTTCAATAAATGTACAGACAGACAGCCTGATCAGAGTATTATATATGTCATTGTTGAGTACAACAATCCAACAACATCTTGAAATAAAAACTTAATGATAAATATTGTGGATGTAAAATCATTTGTCTGGAATTTTATAATGCTTTCTGTGGTTTTTAACATTAATCTGAACACTGCATGTGTATCTTCACCTACACACAATCCAATTTGTAATAAAGCATATCAAAAAGCCAAGATGGTTTCCTAAGCTTGAGTTATATCTGGAAATAACCAGTTGAATACAATACATGGGAAGTAACTCTAATTTTCTAATATCATCAACTAAATAAACCTTTTAATTTTTGTTTATCATTTTCGTCTTTTAATTTTTGTTTGTCATCTAAAATCTTAATTTCTTTTTTCACTGCACCAGATAAAGTGGAATCAAGTTCTATAACTCTGTTGAAATCTTCTCGAGCTTCCACTGGATTCCAAGCTCCCACATGGGCTCTTCCTCTTCTAAATAATGCTTTTACATTGTCTGAAAAAGAATACAAATATTTACATAGTTCATAGTTACATAGCACCAGTACTATAGATATTACAGAGCATTATGAGATTCTCTCATATCCACTATTATTGCTTTAAACTCATTTACCAGTAAAGGCATTGCTGTGAAATTTATCCCCTGTTAATCTGTCAAACTGAATGACAAGAGGTTTAGGAACACAACTTCGGACTGAAAAAAGACAGAAATATTGATTCATCTTTCAAGTTGATATTTTTTTATATACAGATTCTAGCTACACATAAACTATAACCACCTGGATCCCTTTTCAGTACTGTAGAGAGATGTTCTAAAGCAGGGTAGTATTTCTTCAGTTATTAGGGTTTCAGACTTACCCGGATCTCTTTTCAGTACTGTAGAGAGATGTTCTACAGCAGGGTAGTATTCCTGTAGATTTATTTTACACTGAGAAAAATTAAGTAAAAATGGTTTCTTCATGTCTTCTAGTATTTCCCATTCTGTATCACCTGGTTTTTCTCTAAAAGTAAAATAAAGCATGGATTTAATGACATAATAAACTATTGCATTGGTTGCAATGAATGACGATGATTTTCCAGGGAAATAAAACTGATATTTCACACTGACATCATACAACAATAAGCATTGTCAAAACGATGATAATGTCTGAGTCAAAACAAATAATTAATGCAAAGAAAAACGCATTTCCTACTTTAATTGCATAAAAAAGCCCTTCCCCAACGTAATAAAAAGAATAGCTTGTGACCAAACAACACTGATAATTAACTAATGTGCTATGTGCATTCATGAATTAATGTATCCCTCACTCGTTGAATATTTTTCTCGATTTGAATTCTTTGATGTTATAATTATTCTGTAAATCATGATTTTTTTTGTCATCCATATTTTTCATGTTTTTAGTCACATGTTTCTTTCTATTCATTTTTATGGTCTTATGATATAATATATTCTATTTAAGAAATAGTTCATGGAAGCCATAGATTATTGGAAATTTAAGCCATAGATTATTGGAAATTTACACATGGCCTGGGCTGTGATATTCGAATTTTATCCTGAGCGTTAGCTATTAGAATCGAAATAATTCATGGAAGCCATAGATTATTGGAAATTTACACACGGCCCAGGCCATGTGTAAATTTCCAATAATCTATGGCTTCCATGAACTATTTTGATTCTAATAGGACAAATACGATCATTAAAAAAACTGAAGCCAGGGTGGGTATGCTGTGTGTGTGGCTGTTCTTTTTTACTCCCTGTTAGATAAAGCTCGAACATTCTAATAAATCCGTAGCTTGCATGGATTATTTCGTGAACAACCGCCGAAAAAAAAAATCTGTTTCATTCTCAAAACCAACATTTGCCATTTTGATTTACATGTTTTTCTCGTAAGCTACCGTTAAATCCAAAGTTGACATTTCGTAACTAAGGAGCCGCCATGTTGACTTGTTGCAATCAGTAAATATGCGAATAATGCAATAGAATAGAAAATCAAACAAAACCTACCTTGAGAATGAATTTTAATACAATAGTAAACAAAATTTAAATGGTTCACGTAACAGAAAACTTTCAACTCTAGGGTTTTCATTTGTATGACGTCATGTTTTGAAAGTCTTTAATAGCGCCAAATACATGAATAAACTTTCGCGGAATTTTATTTTATTTTTATTTTGTTGGTTTCTCCGAGCTGTTCTGCATTACTTCTTTTTATTATGCATCCGAATAAGAATAAAAGTGATTTTGTCTTTTTTAATTGCAATTTTTAAAACAATAAAATTGGCAAAGGGTTTGCAAATAGGTTTCAATACATGTGGATTTACGTGGGAAGTATATTGTAACAGCCATTATTATGTACATCTCGGAGTCTGCGCTAAGTATAGATATATCGAGAATTTTATCACAGTGTTGTTTACAAAGCGAAAGAAGCACGTCATATTAGAATGTACTTTAAATCTATTTAATGGGTATAACGATCAATTTTTTTTTCTATTGAAAAATTGTACAAATGATTTTCTATTTTCTAGAAAAAGTATTTTATTAAATCAAGCCAAATCACTCTACTTACTTTTTATTTTACTACTTAGCATTGTTGAAGGCCATACGGTGACCTATAGTTGTTAATTTCTGTGTTATTTTTGTCTCTTCTGGAGAGTTGTCTCATTGTCAATCATACCACATCTTCTTATATATTTTTGATAATTCAAACCTCAATCTATTCTTTATACAAGTTTTATACAACTTATAATAATTAAATTACTTTAAAACTTTCTGTTCTAACAATCCTAAAGCTTCCCCGTATTTTTCAGCAGCCTCGCCATATTTTTTTTCTGCATACAAAGCATTTCCTTCCTCTTTCAGAACTGGTATTCTATCTGTTCTTTCCTCCTCTGACATTGCCCATGTGTCTTTCTCATAACCATTGGGTGTTTGCACATTTAAAATTTCTAAAAATTAAAATGTGATTAAATTTAATAAGTAACGCTCATTTGTTTATGAAGCTTGTTCTGTTCCTAATTTTACTAGATCTAAGGATTACTTCATTCCAGTGTTGTCCTAACTTATAAATTTTGTAGAACATTCTGGTATACTGAGAATTGAAATCATGACTTTAATCACTAAAAATGGTTGCTGTTTCATTGACATTTACCTTACATCTTTGATTCATTCGATGGATAGTACATAATGAAATATGAACTAATTCTTATCATTTTAAAAGTAATTTCATCAAAACAATGAAATGAACTTAATGATTTACAGATTCTTTTTCCTACAATTAAACATGTCTTTATTACAGCCATGGCTGCTCAGGTAAGTTTACAAAGTTCAACCAAGGTTTAAATCCTGGTCATGGCACCATGAAGGTTGAGGCTACTACTTTGCTTTGACTGATAAGACATGTGTTTCATACAAATCACATTGATGTAAATCTTAGTTGTGCACAAGGTAATGTTACTTGTACAAAAGTTTTGGGCAAACCATAGGTAAAGTTAATGACATTAGTTACATGTTGTACATAGTGAATGAATAGCAGCAAATCCCTGACATACCTAATGTAAATTCAAGTGGTTGAGGATTTTTAACAAGATCGTCTAGATCTGGATAACCTAAGCCTTGTTCTGCCATTGCCATCATGCCACAACAATGGCCACCCTCATGATGTTCATGGTTTTTATCCTTCCCGAAGATTCCTCTTAAACTCTTGGATACATGAGGATATCCCATTACATGCTGCAAAATATAAGTGATTTTTTATTTTTATTTTTTAATGCCACTTTTAAACACCGCATTTAGGCTTTTTCGTGGCGGCCAGTTTTTATTGGTGAAGAAAGCCGGAGTGCCCAGAGAAAACCACTGACCTTCTATAGAAAATCTGACAATCCTAGTCAATTAAGATTGGAGATGAGTGCACCTGCATGAGTGGGGTTCAAACTCACAACCCCAGTGTTAACTGGCTAGTGATTACAGTACATAATGTAGTAACTGTTTGGACCACTCAGCCATCAAGGCCCCCAAAAATATAAGTGACAAAAATGCTTAAATTTGCTGCTTTCATCTTAAAAACTTCAGCTGTCCTGTTTAAAACAGAATGTTCAATTTCAAATAAAAATTAAAAACAAATAGGACACCGTTTGATATATACACCAGTATTTTTTGGGGCCCTTTATAGCTTGCTGTTCATTGTGAGCAAAGGCTCTGTGTTGAAGGCTGTACCTTGCACCTATAATGGTTTACTTTTATAAATTGTTACTTGGATGGAGAATTATCTCATTGGCACTCATACCACATCTATTTACGCAAGTTACACCTGTACACAAATAATAAATTTTGTAAAAACTACCTATAGAGGACCATTATTTGAAATCCTTTTTCTTTATATCAATCAATTCTGAGTTGAATAAAAATTAAATATAATTTCTTATAGAAAATTGTTTATTACAGAAATTTTCTATGGCTGATATCAATTTTGAGATGGGTGACCTTGAAATGTTTGAATACAAACTCCTATATTGGACTGTGACATCAAAGTGTTTACCTAAAAGTGTCATAGAAAATACTTTGATTTTAATCATTGGCAAACACGGTTAAAACTGGTATATAGATATATACATAAACTATCACTAAAACTGTGGAGTTAACACAGGAGAGTTAAGTAGGTTGCAGTGACTCACTTTTGTATCTGCAATGAACAACGCCCTTTCTTTATCTCTCATGGTTTTTAGACAGTCTTCCCATACTTCCAGTTTAAACTTTTTACCAATAATCAGTTCCATGGGCTTCTCATGTTTTCTACTGTCATCAATAACAGTCTTCTCATCATCACATTTTGTAGTTCTATAGTGAAAGATTATCTGAGGAAAAAAATATAAATATTAATAAATTTATATAATGTATTGCATATTACTGTGGATTTATTATTATTCTTTGGATACAAGTTTTCATGGATTTCGTGGGTACAGGTGAACCATGAATTTAAATGGTCAACAAATTACAAATTTTCCATAAGGTTGTATGCAGACTTGGGCAAAACCACAAAATTAAATGTCCACGAAAAATACATACAAGTTTTCATCAATCCAGGAAAAATTGCTTATAATATAGGTTGCACTTTGTAAATACAGCTGTTTCTGACAACACGCCTCTTTTGGGGAGAAATAGAATATTCATAGAAAATTAATTTTGTTTACATACTGGTTCCCAGTTATGCTCTCTGTGTTCCATATCGCAGAGACAGAACTGGGGAATGTTACCAGTAAATAAACACGTGCATATTGTTTACATTGAAATCTGTGGTAACCTTTCATTCGAGGTAGGGGTAGTTAAGAAAATTAGTGTAAGTTTAAACCCTGAGAAGTTTGGGGCATATAAACGTTGAAAATATGCCGCACAGCCCTATATTTTGACCTTTGAAAAAAATTGTGGTGCAAATGAACTTTCAATTCTGGGATAAGATTTTTTTCAAAACTTCATAGTAAAAGTGGTACAGTTTTAGCCGTAAAAGGAGTTCCTATGGGAAATTGCATTGTCAATATTTACAGAAATGCAACCTATATAGGATGAAAAGGGGGAACATTCAGAATTTAACCAAATTTGCTTTATTTCACAGATTTTAAAGAAATTAACTTAAATATGAAGTTTTATAAATATTTAATGAAGATTGATAGAATCCTGGGCCTTAGATATGATGACTCAGCATAAATTCACAGTTTACAGTATGCATAGTTTACTTAAAGTCCTGGATACAAAATTAATTCATAACATTTGCATATTTGTAAGTTAAATTGTTAAAAAGTGCTTATATTTACTCTTCGCAGTCATTGAAACTCATAGATCCTTCCTGAATATTATTTATGGAGTACTTGTGTCCTTTCGATAACCCAAAATTAAGCCGCAACACCTAATTCTTCTTTTTTGTCACCACGGCATAACAAATACAAGCTAGAAAAACAAAAATATCTCAAGAAAACTTACAATAGTGTGTTCTATCCTGAATATGTACTAAATATTTCAAATTGCTAGAAACAGCAGAATGATTTAGGAAATTTGAGGCCCCAGGGGCAAAAAACATAGAAAATTGCCTACCCCCTGGGTCATAAAACAAATAATTTAACTTGTAAATGCTATGATTTTCTGATTTTAAAGTTCTTGATATAGAAACAATAACTATGTTTGGAAGTTATGCAAAAATCAGATGTTAGCAGTCATCTCTACAACATTTTAAGTAAATTTATATCTCAGACTGGTATCTGCATACATACAACTATTGCAAATATGGCTTTGTTTGAACACTTCTAGTATATATAGTAGCTAAATTGTGTCAGATATATGGTTACAGATGATACTGTTGTGACAAGAATTCTAAATTGACCATTTGAGGCAGAAAATGTGTTCTTTAATTGACAAATAGGCATACAGTAAGATGTGGACTGGAGACAGAGGCTGGATTGGATACTTTATATAATCTTGAATGTTGTGATGATTGACTGCTAAACATTACATTTATAATATTCTGATATGCTTTCAATATGTTATCAAAACAGTTTTTAACAGGTTCTAGGCATTTTTTATCAGAAAATATGTAAATAGGGTAAGCTGGCAATAATTAAAGTCTTGTTTTCAAATTCTTTAAAAAAATTGCAACAGGGGAGGGGGTATAAAATGTATAGTAAAGAAAAACTTAGAGTATACACAGTGATTTCTTTAAGACTATAATTCTGATAAATGAGTCATAATGTGAGAAAAACTGATTTTAGAGAGTTTTCTATTTGAATAAATGTCTGTATAGGTTGCACTTTGTAAATACAGCTGTTTCTGACAACACGCCTCTTTTGGGGAGAAATAGAATATTCATAGAAAATTAATTTTGTTTACATACTGGTTCCCAGTTATGCTCTCTGTGTTCCATATCGCAGAGACAGAACTGGGGAATGTTACCAGTAAATAAACACGTGCATATTGTTTACATTGAAATCTGTGGTAACCTTTCATTCGAGGTAGGGGTAGTTAAGAAAATTAGTGTAAGTTTAAACCCTGAGAAGTTTGGGGCATATAAACGTTGAAAATATGCCGCACAGCCCTATATTTTGACCTTTGAAAAAAATTGTGGTGCAAATGAACTTTCAATTCTGGGATAAGATTTTTTTCAAAACTTCATAGTAAAAGTGGTACAGTTTTAGCCGTAAAAGGAGTTCCTATGGGAAATTGCATTGTCAATATTTACAGAAATGCAACCTATATCTGTTTTATTTAAACTTGGGTGGATAATCTCATTGGCATTCATACCACATATAAATGTCTCTCCAGCATAAAGTTTATCAAAACTAAATAATACGTGTGGTCTTTAAGATGAAGGTTTTAGCAAATGTACATGTATCAAGAATGATGAAAAATGAAACAATAATGAAAATTGTATTTGTAGGTCAAGGTCAATTAACATATACAACGTTTATAAATTAATCAACAACAACCGATTTTCTTTTTTTCTTGGAGATATCTGTTTACAACAAGTGTAAAAACAATTACAATTTCTACAGTTACAGCCGATTGCATTGAGTGTGTAGGGAAAGGTACATTGTAGAATACTTGATTAGTTTGCTTGTTACATGTAGCTGAACTGTGAAGTCTTTATAAGGTAAATAAAATTGAGAAAGGAAATGGAGAATGTGTCAAAGCAACAACAACCCGACCATAGAGCAGATAAAGTATACATGTACTTCTATCGAAGTAGTCTAGTCTTACAGACATATAGATCGGTTTTATGTCGGACTAGTCTAGTCTTAAAGAAGGGTAGGTTACCTACATTTAACCTTATAATGACTTCATGGATCAGCTAAAAGCAAGCTAAACAAATATTTTACCTTTCTCTACACACTTAATGCAATCTACTGTAAATATAAAATTGAGAATGGAAATGGGAAATGTGTCAAAGAGACAACCCCCCCCCTAAACCATAGAGCAGAAAACATCTTTCTTCTTTGGTGTATGACACTGCAAGGGACATAACTCTTTTGATAAAGTCATCAGCAACCATAAGAGAACTTATCAGAGATATTGCTTATATTCAGCTATGGTAAAATATCTGGCAAGAATTATACCTGTGATAGTGCTAACAAGACCAGACAGACACATGGACAGACGACAGAAAGACACCCAGTATTTCAATGTCTCCCAACATGTGACGATGGGGACAAAATATATGTTAAGGTTTACCTACATGTGAGTTAAGTATATTGTGAACCTGAAAAACAACTTTTTTTCACGCCTCCAGGGTTTGAAATTAGAAGGGGTCCACTTGCCAATGGCCCCTAAAATTTGGTGTGGTCAACTTAAATTTCTGGAGTCGATTTCTCAAAAATATTTAAGACTAAGATTGATCATAACTTATACTGAATTGTTCATGACTTAAGACAAATCTTGGTCGTAAGTTATTTTGTGAAATTGACTCCTGCTTTTCTTGTATAGGACTATATATGTGGGCTACAAATCTAAGCTGTGGGCTACAATCGCCAAAGTCTTAAGGTTCATTATAACAAACGGAAAAATATGGCTGTATTTACATGCCAAAAATTACTCTGAGTACAGACTTACCTGTGAACTTGGAAAAGTTTTAATGCCTGGCATCCACTAGATATAATAAAGTTAAATGCATTTTGTGTTTCAGAAAGATAAAATCTCTTTTGGATTTTGATGGGCATTTTTTCCTTCATGCAAAAGGTGTGAAAATTAACTAAGTTGTGGTTCAACTATGAGATGCACCCTCAGGTAAAAAAACAGTTTGTATAGTATTATATTATGTGGTGATTTGAATGCTCGGTCAGGATCAAAGCCAGATTTTATACAAAATGATGTTTATGATACTCATTTACCTATATATAATGATTATGATTGTGATACTATTCAAGATGTAAGACATAGTTATGATAGTAAGGTTGATGTTAGAGGTAAACAGTTATTAGATTTATGTATATCTACAACAAGAGTGCACACACTGAAATGTCTCGCCTTCTTTACTAATCATTGATATTATGTTGATAGTCCTAAGTATAAAGCTTTATTACAACTGTCACATAAACGTTACATTAACCAAGATAACTAAACAAAGACCAATGAACCATGAAAATGAGGTCAAGGTCAGATGAACCATGCCAGGCTGACATGTACGGCTAACAATGCTTCCATAAAACAAATATAGTTGACTTAATACTTATAAATGTAGTTTAAGAAAAATAGATCAAAACACAAAAACTTAACACTGAGCAATGAACCGTGAAAATGAGGTCAAGGTCAAATAAAACCTGTGCGACTAATATGTAAATCATAAAATATTTCCATACACTAAATATAGTTGACCTATGGCGTATAGTATCAGATAAAAAGACCAAAACTGAAAAACTTAACTTTGACCACTGAACCATGAAAATGAGGTCAAGGTCAGATGACATCTGTCCGTTAGACATGTTCACCTTACAATCATTCCATACAACAAATATAGTAGACCTATTGCATAAAGTATGAGAAAAACAGACCAAAACACAAAAACTTAACTATAACCACTGAACCATGAAAATGAGGTCAAGGTCAGATGACACCTGCCAGTTTGACATGTACACCTTACAGTCCTTCCATATACCGAATATACTAGCCCTATTGCTTATAGTATCTGAGATATGGACTTGACCACCAAAACTTAACCTTGTTCACTGAGCCATGAAATGAGGTCGAGGTCAAGTGAAAACTGTCTAAAGGGCATGAGGACCTTGCAAGGTATGCACATACCAAATATAGTTATCCTATTACTCATAATAAGAGAGAATTCAACATTACAAAAAATCTGAACTTTTTTTCAAGTGGTCACTGAACCATGAAAATGAGGTCAAGGACATTAGACATGTGACTGACGGAAACTTCGTAACATGAGGCATCTATATACAAAGTATGAAGCATCCAGGTCTTCCACCTTTTAAAATATAAAGCTTTTAAGAAGTGAGCTAACACCGCCGCCGCCATAGCCGCCGCCGGATCACTATCCCTATGTCGAGCTTTCTGCAACAAAAGTTGCAGGCTCGACAAAAATGAGAATTTTAAATGGAAGCTAGTGTATTGGGAGATTTGTATGGTAAATTTACATGCCATAAACCCACAGGATCTAGTGTAGTAGATAATGTTATTGTTTCAGAGGCACTTTTACCTAAAAATTTATCTTTCAAAATATCAGGTTTCATCCCAAATTTTTTAGATTGTCATTGTAAGCTGTCTTTTGGAATTTTAGCAACTTATTCTTCAAATTTATCTATTAATAAATTTAAAATGAATGCATTTCCAGGTGGTTATTTATAAGTGGACAAAATCATCAACAAGTAAATTTCAAGATGCAATTTGCCACCCTGTTTGCAAATCTCTTTTAAATAATTTTATGAATCGTGAATATGACAATGAAGATTTAGAGAGAGCAGTTCCTGATTTTTTTAACATAATAAACGTTGCTGCTACAAAGGCAAATATTTTTCGTCATAAATCATCTAAAAAAGAAAACCTAATTGTAAATGGTTTGATTCTGATTTGGGTGTAAAGAGGAAAATTCTAGTATCTTAAGGAGAATTATTGTCAAAATTTCCATAAGATCGGCATATCCTATTGTCAGAGGTTCATATTATAAATGCTACAGAGAGTATAATAAATTGAGTAAATATAAAATGCGCACATTTAAACAGTCAATTCTGAATAGCCTTGACAATTTAAGAGATTCTGATCCAAAACAATACTGGAAACTCATTAATTCTTTAAAGGAGTCTACAGATGATAGTAAAGGAAAGTCAGTAGAACCAGAAGTCTGGTTTAATCATTTATCAGATTTGAATAAATCTCCTTCAATTAGTGAGACAAATGCAAGAATTAAAGAAATTAATTATAAAATAGAAAATATGGAAAAAAATAAATCTTTCTGTGAATTAGATTATAGATTCTCTACTAAAGAAATATTTGAATCAATATCTAAACTCAAAAGTGGTAAAGCCTCAGGTCTGGATGGTATACCTAACGAGATGCTAAAGGCAGGAGGTTTAGTTCTAAATCCTTTAATTTAGAAACTGTTTAACCATGTATTTTCATCTGGTATATATCCAATGCAGTGGTCATCAGTTTATTCATCTGCTGTTTTTAAGTCTGGTGATCCAAGTAAAACAGATAATTATCGTTGCATTGCCATTAACTCTTGTGTTAGTAAATTGTTTAACTCTGTTTTGAATAACAGACTAGATAATTTTTTGGTAAAAGAATCAGTGATTAATCCATGTCAAATTGGATTTTCAAAAAAAAAAGTAGACCATCTGATCATGTTTTTGTTTTAAAAACCATTATTGATAAATATATTAGTAAAAAGGGGGTAAACTATTTGCCTGTTTTGTAGATTTTAAACAGGCTTTTGATAAAGTGATCCATGAGGGTATCAGATATAAGCTTTTAACAAATAATATTACTGGAAAGTTTTATTCTATCATTAAAGATATGTATAATAAAAGTGACCTCTGTGTTAAAATTGATAATAAAATGACTCCATGTTTTAAATCATTTATAGGGGTTAGACAAGGTGATGTTTTAAGCCCAAATATTTTTTAAATATTTATCAATGATCTACCTGACAAGTTTTTATCTTGTCCTGATCCAGTAAATATTAATAACCGTAGAGTAGACTGTCTTATGTATGCTGATGATGTAGTAATTTTTTTCAGAAACACAGGAAGGCTTGCAAAAGAGAATTTATATGTTACATGAATATTGTTTAAAATGGTGTTTTGATGTTAATTTAAAAAAGACAAAAAGTATAATTTTTAACAACCCAGGAAAATTTTTAAAATGCTGTTTACATTTTGGAGGTTAAGAGATTGAAAGTGCAAAATTATACAGATATCTTGGAATCACATTTACATCTAGTGGTATATTCAAGCAGTGTAAAGATGAATTATACAACAAATCTTTAAAAGCATGTTTTAAGCTACAGAGATGCTTGTCATCATCTAACCCTAGTATTGCCACTTTTTTACATCTTCATGATCATACAATTAAACCCATGCTATTATATGGCAGTGAAATATGGGGAATGTTTAGAACTGATTTAGCTGCATGTAAAAAAGATAATGATTATATATTAGAAAAAAATTTGGTCCGAATTCTGAAAAAGCTCATATAAATTTATGAAATATATTCTTGGTGTAAACAGAAAGTCAAGTAATATAGCTGTAATGTCAGAGCTTGGTAGATTTCCTATGTATTTTACTATAATTTTATCAATGTTAAAATATTGTCATAGACCATGTAGACTGTAACGTTTGAAAGAAGGATTATTATTTGATGCATTTATATATGTTGTAAGCAGTTACATAGTTCTAATGTAAATACATGGTATTCTAGTATAGATTATATTCACAGAGAGATTGAGTTACCAAATTTTGACCAATCAATTGGTTCTTTATGTCAGCATGTTAAAAATAAACTATGTAAAAGTTATTTAACATTTTGGAATAAACTGAAGTATCAAACAATTAACTCCGAAAAATTGAAGCTTGGTACTTATTTTTCTTTAAAAAAAGAAAAATATTTAGAATTACAGGACTTCAAAAAAGACAGTCAATTTGTAAATTAAGAATGAGCGCTCACTCTTTAAAAATTGAGACAGACAGATATTCAAAAAAACATATAGAAAGATCTGAGCGTCTTTGTTCAAATTGCTCACTTGGTAAAGTTGAAGATGAGCTTCATTTTTTATTAGAATGCCCTCTTTGATATTCAAAGGGATGATTTTTTTCAAGATATTTCTAACAATTGTTATAATTTTATAAATTTAAATCTTCTAAATTTTTATGGCTCTTGACCCAAGAAAATGTTACTCTTATGGAAAAACTGGGCTGTTATATTTGTGACTGTTTTGAATTAAGGAGATCAGGTATGAACACTGACACTAAGTCAAGGAAATAATATGAAAATAAATACATATACATGTATAATGTAATTTTATTATTCGTTTATTCACAATATATATGTGGTTTTTAGCTTGATTCTGACCAATGCTTATATTCCAAATATATACGTATATATGCCTCCATTATTGTTTTGTTACCAATTATGTAAATTCAATTGTATCTGATTTTATGCCCTTTATGGGCCCTGTAATTTGGGAAATAAAAATATTCTATTCTATTCTATTGTTTTGATTGTCCTTAAGGTAGCACTCCACAGTTAGGTGTGTAGTTTCGCATTTTGGCCCCTGTGGATTTTTTACATATGAGAGCTAGTGTGCAATAAAATTCATTTTTGGATAGCTGAGTATTAAAATAGCCTTTGTATTGGGTTTATATGAACATCAAGGTTATGTAATGTATGTAATATAGGCTGTTTTCTGTATGACAGTCCGTATTTGCATGTCCATACCATACATTGGTCCGGCAATTATTGTAATGTTTTTTTCCAATTTTTTATCGTACGAACTTTGTGATTGGATTTTACGAAAAAATGAGGCGAAAGACACCCATTTTTTATTTGATCATTAGGAAGATTTAAGAAAACAGTTTCTAAAAAGGTATCACTCAAAGGCATTGAAATTCTGGTTTGATCCAAATTTTGGGGGGATATATGACATGTTCACCCCCCTTTTTGCAATATTTTATGGTAAATAAATGCTGAATGTTGCCATGGATACACATAAAAGGAATTAATTTTCACCCTTTTAACTTTGGAAAATTGAATCTATGGAAGATACTGATTACATACATATGCACATGTACAACACAAACAGTTAGGTTAATGTATTAGAAATCCAGGAATAGGAGATGATAAAACATTTTGGGGCTCATTTTGAATTTTATTTTCTAACTGTGGAGTGCTACCTTATGGCACATCAGAAAGCACAGAAATGCACTTTTAAAGTTAAAATTGACCACAAATCTTTAGTCTTTTATGTTCTTGTTTTAGTTCTGAAGGTAAAAAAACTGCTACGAATGCAATTTATGTTAATTTTATTGTTTACTGTCCTTAGCAACCAAATATACACATTTTGACACTTAGACATGTTGCGGTCTTAAGTTTGTACCCCGTTAGCTTTGCCCTTGTAACCAAAGATTGCGCTTTATATAATAATCTCAGAATGTATCGCTTTATATTTTTGAATGCGAATAAGTCAAATAAACATTTTTAGCAGGATTTTATATCATAATTTGGCATTAATTAAATTTAATGATGCCAGTACTGTTAGAAATTTATACCCTGCTTGAGAGCTTCTAAACCAAGGTTAGGTATGATATTTACAGCAAAAATTACCTATAAGTGCTTTCAAACACCTAAAACTTGTACAATTTGTCCTCTTTTAAGGTAATTTTATAATTTCAAATAAAAAAAAGGGAAAAGTTTTAGAAATTTACACCAAAAATGAGACAGACTTGAAGTTTTTCACTATGATCCAGCATTTATTTTAAAATCACTTTTTGTCGCGTTTCAACACCAACTGCTAACCTTCATAAAATCTTTATTACTGAACCAATTTTAAAAACTAAGGTACCATTTTCATCGTAACAACTAGTAGAACACAGAAAACATAAATAAAGTTGAGGCAGGAGGGGAAAAATTTCACCTTAAGGTAGCACTCCACAGTTAGGTGTGTAGTTTCGCATTTTGGCCCCTGTGGATTTTTTAAATATGAGAGCTAGTGTGCAATAAAATTCATTTTTGGATAGCTGAGTATTAAAATAGCCTTTGTATTGGGTTTATATGAACATCAAGGTTATGTAATGTATGTAATATAGGCTGTTTTCTGTATGACAGTCCGTATTTGCATGTCCATACCATACATTGGTCCGGCAATTATTGTAATGTTTTTTTCCAACTTTTTATCGTACGAACTTTGTGATTGGATTTTACGAAAAAATGAGGCGAAAGACACCCATTTTTTATTTGATCATTAGGAAGATTTAAGAAAACAGTTTCTACAAAGGTATCACTCAAAGGCATTGAAATTCTGGTTTGATCCAAATTTTGGGGGGATATATGACATGTTCACCCCCCTTTTTGCAATATTTTATGGTAAATAAATGCTGAATGTTGCCATGGATACACATAAAAGGAATTAATTTTCACCCTTTTAACTTTGGAAAATTGAATCTATGGAAGATACTGATTACATACATATGCACATGTACAACACAAACAGTTAGGTTAATGTATTAGAAATCCAGGAATAGGAGATGATAAAACATTTTGGGGCTCATTTTGAATTTTATTTTCTAACTGTGGAGTGCTACCTAATTGACATGATAAGAGGTATCTTCACAACTATAGGTGAGTTAAAGAGTTTATCTGAGTCAGCTGTGAGTGGACAGTATCAAAGTAATTTAGATGTTTGTTTTATTTTGCACCTTCTGCAGAAAGGAAAAAAATGCCCATCAAAAACCAAGAAAGATTTTATCTTTCTTAAACACAAAATGCATTTAACTTTATATATCTAGTGGATGCTAGGCATTAAAACTTTCCAAACAGCACAGGTAAGTCTATACACAGAGTGGTTTTTGAGGTGAAAATACGGCCATATTTGTCCATTTGTTATGATGAACCACAGGCACTTGTTTCTCGTAAATATACCTTAATAGTGGGTCTTCCAATGGATAGAAACAAGTGCCTGTGTAATATCAAATATTGTCATTTATTACCCTTTGTTTATTTCAATGATTGAATTGTGTATATACTAGTAATATATATTGTAATTTAATGTATGAATGTATGAATGTTAAGGAAGCAAGTTAACTCGTACCAACGGAAACTCGTACCATGTTAACTCGTACCAAAAAAGTTAACTCGTACCAACGTAAAGTCGTACCACTGGGAAGTCGTACCATTAAAAATAAATTAAAAAATATGAATGTTTTGTGGTGTTTTTTCTTTCTAAACTTAATACAAAGAAGTTGAATTACTGAAGTTTTATACTGGATTGTGATGAAAACTTGAAAAAAAAGACGGTTTTTTTAAATTAAGACACTAATATAATTTCTTCATTACCTTAATACCCTGCTAATTAATATATGATATTCCTTTGATTGTGTGATCAAATTAATACATTCCTTTGATTGTATGATCAAATTAATACATTCTTTTGATTGTGTGATTATTGGTTGATTATTAACTAATCAACTTGTTTAATCATATTATTACATTTTTATTGTTGTTATATACTTTCACAGCTTGGAATTAAGTAAATAAAGTTTATTATTAAATGAAATTCCTGATTATCAAAACACAAGCTGATATGAGTTGTCTCAAAGCTCACTTTCCTCATAAAATGGGGCATGTTTGTGTGGCCCCTCATAACCACAATGGGAGACGACAACTGTATATGGTGCCACACTGTGGTCAGACCCCGACAAGAAGCAATAGAGTGTGATGTATGTTCTAAATGGCAACATAGAAAGTGTGGAAATATAGGTAAGTTATCTTCATCATTTATTACTTTAAAACAGGAGGAAGAAAGGAAAAGAAAATTAAGATTATAAGAAAAAATAATATATCTAAATGGAACTGTTCCCATGATTGTATATAACTTAATATATATAGATGCCAGTGAGAAAACTTTGTTTATATAGATAATCGAAACTAAGCAGTTTAAAATGTTTATATCTGAGGGAAATTTATCTAGTAAAGAATCATACTTTTAACATGTTGGTCATAAACAATTTACAACTTTTAAAACACACAAAATTAATTCTTTTAGTGAATAAAATTACTTTGGGAAACAGAAGAAAAGTACCCAAATCTATTTAATGTAACTGATTTGGAATGATTAAAAATTAATTCCAATGGTTATCAGTAAAAGTTTAAAAGAGGGTGTATTCAAGGGAGACAACAATTCAAATCTGCCAAGGTATTGTCTACATCTAATACACATGGAACATTGGTCATTGTACTTTCAAAATTATATACATTTTATATAGGTATAGAGATAAATAACAGTATATATTCATGATTTAAACACCAAACAAATACATTTAAATAAGTTGGTACGAGTTAGCAGTGGTACGAGTTTACATTGGTACGAGTTGTTTTTTTGTGGTACGAGTTAACGTTGGTACGAGTTTACGGTGGTACGGGTTAACTGTAATTCAATGTTAACTGTATGCATGTATTTTGTTTGAGGGCCTCAATGAAAATTAGACTATTTCTAATTGAGGTTCCCTCTTTAAATAAAGAATTTATTATTATTATTATTATTATAAACCTAAAGTTCCATGCCTGTGCCTCCCTCTGCATTTGGGTTGGGTTTTTTTTTTTGGGGGGGGGGGGGTATGTCTTGATGGGAGTTTTCAATAGGATATATTTTTCAGGTGGGAACTTCTCTGCCAGGTTCCCCAAATGAATAAAATAACCAGTCCCTAACCTTGAATGATTGTATCATCATTTGAGAAAATGTCCCCCATTTGTCTGTTTGTAGGTTTGGGATCAATTATTTAACCGGTTACATTTGACCTATAGTAACCTTTGTTCCGTCTGCATATTCAGGCAAGTCACCTTTGCCACAACCTAATAGTTTTTTGGCAATGCCTTGTTCGTATAACTTTGCGATCAAATCTGTCATGATTTTGTTTACACTGTCGAGCTATAATAGCTTCTCATATACGGCTAGTAGCCGTAAGGATCAGCCTCAGTAGGTCTCGTTAATTGAAACCACGCGAGATGTGCGGGAGCATTTCTTTAATGTTATCGTATTCTTTTAGACGCTTATCGACTACATTTTAACCTCAACACGAAAGAGTAACATTAGTGTAATGGTATAGAATAATTTGTAAACATTCCCGATACTTAACTTGATATACATGATATATATACATATGAAACTAAACAATAAGCAAAGAAATTGACATTTTGGGCAGAACATTCATGAAACGACTACTATCTATTTTGACGAATGAGACCAATCTGGGAACAGTATATATCTGTATATATGTTCCAGGGGCGGTCCAGCCATTTAAAAAAGGGGGGGGGGTCCTAACCCAGGACAAAAGGGGGGGTCCAACTACACCTCCCCATACAAATGCATTGATCGTCCAAAAAAAGGGGGGGTTCCAACACCCGGAACCCCCCCCCCCCCCTCTGGATCCGCGCCTGTGTTCCTGGACCAATAAGCATGATGTTGATAAGGTAAAATGCACAATACAAAATATTGAGATTGGAATTGGCACTTGTTTCTGTCAATGTGGGGTTTACTATCCACACCCGTACGAAAAATCACAAGGTAGCTTAATTTTAAACAGAAATTTTCAATGTGTTCACTTCAAACAATATTTTATTACTCCCCTTTCTTTTCTCGCAAAAAAAAATACACCAGTATGTCAGTATGTCAGTAATTGAATTATTTTTACACTAAAACAACTTTCACGTACCTTGACACAGGAACTTGTTTCTATCTATTTGAAGACCCTCCTATCAACGTATATTTATAAATAATTTGTAAATATGCGTTGATAGGGGGTCTTCCAATGGATAAAAACAAGTGCCTGTGCTGTTGATTGTAGAATAAATGGGGGGAGGGGGTAAATCCCTCCACTATATTGAGAACCACAGGTAATCTGTGTAATCAGAGCAACGGGCTTAAAAATATGACACTAAACTCCCTCTGCATTTTTCTGGTAAATAGTTTTTCCTGTTAATTCTTCAAATAATAATTATATTTTACACAAATTCTATATAATAAATAAAGTGTCACATTTTCTATGTTTTCAGCTGACAACACTCTGTTGATTAAAAAAATGAAATATTTCATCTCTGTTTCATGACACATTTTTTAAGAAATAGATGTTAAAGTGTCATCCTATTTTTAACAGATTTTATTTGGTACTAAAGAAGAAAATAACAAAACCATAAAATGTTAATAAGTAAAATAGTACAAGAGTTGTCTCCCATTGGAATTGAACCAATCTACAATAAATGTATTCTCCTTCAGATGAAGACTTTTTATGTACTGGTGAGTGGTTAGTAAAAAGTCATATTTCTATCACTGTAGGATTAAATATCTTAAAGGAAAATGTTAATAAGTAGAATAGTACAAGAGTTGTCTCCCATTGGAATTGAACCAATCTACAATAATTGTATTCTCTTTCAGATGAAGACTTTTTATGTACTGGTTAGTGCTTAGTAAAAATAATATTTCCATCACCATAGGATAAAATATCTTAAAGGAAAATGTTAATAAGTAGAATAGTACAAGAGTTGTCTCCCATTGGAATTGAACCAATCTACAATAAATGTATTCTCCTTCAGATGAAGACTTTTTATGTACTGGTTAGTGGTTAGTTAAAAAGTCATATTTCTATCACTGTAGGATTAAATATCTTAAAGGAAAATGTTAATAAGTAAAATAGTACAAGAGTTGTCTCCCATTGGAATTGAACCAATCTACAATAAATGTATTCTCCTTCAGATGAAGACTTTTTATGTACTGGTGAGTGGTTAGTAAAAAGTCATATTTCTATCACTGTAGGATTAAATATCTTAAAGGAAAATGTTAATAAGTAAATTAGTAGAAGAGTTGTCTCCCATTGGAATTGAACCAATCTACAATAATTGTATTCTCTTTCAGATGAAGACTTTTTATGTACTGGTTAGTGGTTAGTTAAAAAATAATATTTCCATCACCATAGGATTAAATATCTTAAAGGAAAATGTTAATAAGTAGAATAGTACAAGAGTTGTCTCCCATTGGAATTGAACCAATCTACAATAAATGTATTCTCCTTCAGATGAAGACTTTTTATGTACTGGTGAGTGGTTAGTAAAAAGTCATATTTCTATCACTGTAGGATTAAATATCTTAAAGGAAAATGTTAATAAGTAAAATAGTACAAGAGTTGTCTCCCATTGGAATTGAACCAATCTACAATAAATGTATTCTCCTTCAGATGAAGACTTTTTATGTACTGGTGAGTGGTTAGTAAAAAGTCATATTTCTATCACTGTAGGATTAAATATCTTAAAGGAAAATGTTAATAAGTAGAATTACAAAGAGTTGTCTCCCATTGGAATTGAACCAATCTACAATAATTGTATTCTCCTTCAGATGAAGACTTTATATGTACTGGTTAGTGGTTGGTAAAAAATAATATTTCCATCACCAGAGGATTCATTAACAGCAGGAAATGTTAATGAAGAAAATAGTTAATGAAGTCTCCATATTTATTCTAAAACTGAAAACAAAACCAGTAATGTCAGTAATATTTACAATTTTCTTTACCTTTAACGTCTTCTAACATATGTTGTAGTCTTGCATTAAAAACGCTCTGTACTGGTTGTCAACAGGAACAATAGCATGCATTGACTTTAATAGACTATTATAAATTTCTTGTCCATCAAATTGAAGATTTTCCTGACAAAATAAAGAAATATAAATACTATTCTTTCAATGCTATTATTCATTGTACAACGATATTTTCAAAAACTTACAATTCAGCTTGAAATTAAAATTTAATTAATTTTGATGTATATTTCGGATGTAGGTAACCACAGTTTTGGCTATAAACTAAAAATAACTGTCATACAAGTGGGAGGTTGAGTTAGCATAAAAAAACGTTTACTTGTACTAAGTAAGAAATATGATACATTTTTTGTTGTATATATTGTGAAACAATTAATTTGTCATATTTTAACGGACTTTCCCCTACAAAAAATTAACATTTGAATTTGGAGTTTTTAATAATCACTTTTTTATAAATGAAGTTAAATTGTTGTTTTCAGTCAAGTTAGATTATTTGAAAATCCCACATAACAGCCTTGATATAACAAACAACAATAGTGAGGTTAAAATATATCATTTCAATCCGTATCAGCCTTGATAGAACAAACAACAAAAGTGAGGCTGATAATGGATAATTTCAATCCATAACAGCCTTGATAGAACAAACAACAAAAGTAAGGTTGATAATGGATAATTTCAATCCATAACAGCCTTGATAGAACAAACAACAATAGTAAGGCTGATAATGGATAATTTCAAACCATAACAGCCTTGATAGAACAAACAATAATAGAATGGTTGATAATGGATAATTTCAAACCATAACAGCCTTGATAGATCAAACAACAAAAGTGGGGTTGATAATGGATAATTTCAAGCCATAACAGCCTTGATAGAACAAACAACAATAGTGAGGCTGATAATGGATCATTCCAAACCATAACAGCCTTGATAGAACAAACAACAATAGTAAGGCTGATAATGGATAATTTCAAGCCATACCAGGCTTGATAGAACAAACAACAATGGTGAGGCTGATAATGGATCATTCCAAACCATAACAGCCTTGATAGAACAAACAACAATAGTAAGGCTGATAATGGATAATTTCAAACCATAACAGCCTTGATAGAACAAACAACAAAAGTGGGGTTGATAACTGATAATTTCAAACCATAACAGCCTTGATAGAACAACCAACAATAGTGAGGCTGATAATGGATAATTTCAAACCATAACAGCCTTGATAGAACAAACAACAACAGTGAGGCTGATAATGGATAATTTCAAACCATAACAGCCTTGATAGAACACAACAACAATAGTAAGGCTGAAAATGGATAATTTCAAACCATAACAGCCTTGATAGAACAAACAACAATAGTGAGGCTGATAATGGATAATTTCAAACCATAACAGCCTTGATAGAACACACCATAATAGTAAGGCTGATAATGGATAATTTCAAACCATAACAGCCTTGATAGAACACACAACAATAGTAAGGCTGAAAATGGATAATTTCAAACCATAACAGCCTTGATAGAACTAACAACAAAATTTGGGTTGATAATGGATAATTTCAAACCATAACAGCCTTGATAGAACAAACAACAATAGTGAGGCTGATAATGGATAATTTCAACAACAATAGTAAGGCTGAAATGGATAATTTCAAACCATAACAGCCTTGATAGAACTAACAACAAAATTTGGGTTGATAATGGATAATTTCAAACCATAACAGCCTTGATAGAACAAACAATAATAGTGAGGCTGATAATGGATAATTTCATACCATAACAGCCTTGATAGAACAAACAACAAAAGTGGGGTTGATAATGGATAATTTCAAACCATAACAGCCTTGATAGAACAAACAACAATAGTAAGGCTGATAATGGATAATTTCAAACCATAACAGCCTTGATAGAACAAACAACAATAGTGAGGCTGATAATGGATAATTTCAAGCCATAACAGCCTTGATAGAACACACAACAATAGTAAGGCTGATAATTGATAATTTCAAACCATAACAGCCTTGATAGAACACACAACAATAGTAAGGCTGATTATGGATAATTTCAAACCATAACAGCCTTGATAGAATAAACAACAATAATTGGGTTGATAATGGATCATTTTAAACCATAACAGCCTTGATAGAACAAACAACAATAGAGAGGTTGATAAGGGATCATTTTAAACCATAACAGCCTTGATCATTTGATAAAACACACACTGGTTGTGCGTGTTTTTTTTAATCATTGAAATTTCCTTTGGAACATGTCCAACTGGGATGCTGAGAAAAAGACACCAAATCTACTTTAAATAATTTTTTGGCATTTTATATAAATAATTTACAAAAACCTTTCACGTTTCAATCTTCTTTTTCCTTTTGATTTGTCAGCTACCTCTTTTTCCAATCCACCATTGAGCACACATTTCACCTTTCTAATATCTGTACAAAAGTAAAAAAAAGCTTCAGTTCAGTTTGTGTCCAAATACTGTTTTTAACATTAAAATGGGCTAAAATGTTGCCAACTCTACTCTTGACAAAATAATGTTGTTAGTATAGGCAAATGCATATAATTTTGTAATACTAAGATTAATAAAATTAGTTCTTGGTGATTCTGTGCTATCAAAAAGAGACAAATAACAAAGATTGGTATTTAGCTGCTCATTGATTTCATATTCTTTTCACTTTTTATACTGCAGCTAGAACATGTAGAACCCTTCATGTTGTCTTTAGCTACCAAATATATTTACAAAGAGATATTTCATGCTCTGTTGTTTTCATGTCACAATATCATGTTATTTTAATTACAATTTAGGGTTTGTTAAGGGATCAACCATTATATCTTTGTGATAACATATTCATAAACAATAACTGTTTAGTGTCTTTAAATATCAGCTGTATTTGTATGAAGCTAGGAAACAGGTGTAATGCAAGCTTTAGCAAGCTATTATTCCTGTTTCGAGCAAGTAAAAAAATTACAGCTAATACAATGTATTAAAAGACACTAAACAGTTATTGTCTTTATCCTGCAATTAATTCTGTATATTGGTTGTGATTTGAAAGACAAAAAAACTCACATTTTCTGCATTTATTTTTCAATTTTAAATGTATGCTGAAATTGACATGGTGATTTGGTTACACAATCATACACATTCAAGTTTTGAAATCTGCAATTGACATCGTAGAAACGACTGCTGTTCATGTGTGTATGTTATCAGAAAATTTGTGTAATTCTTGTAGCTTTAAAGAAACGTTTGAAAACAAACAGAACCTATCAAAGTAATTCTTATTTCCCATAAGGTCAAACAATACATCATTGGAATGTGACTGCAATACACATTCTGAGATGGTTAAACGACAAACTGGTTTATGAGGCTCCCTTACAAGTAGACCCATGTTAGCAACACTCTGAAACCGATTGTGGATGGGCGAGTGTCATATGCTGCCCAGATGTCTGAGGGCTATGTGTATTTAGCTTTAGTGCAGAATGCAGTCATCTACTACAGATTCAATGATTCATCTAACATAAACACATCGTTCTGGTTAGCCAACTGCCCAGCTGATCAACCTGGCCCTAAAAGCAGCTGTTGTGGAGTCCATATGAAAAAGAAACATCAAAATAGTAAAAAAAACAAACCAAACCAACTCACAAAACTAAGATGGCAGCCTACAAAAAAAGGCATCTTCACCTGTTAACCTTATTTAATTTCAAACTCACCTGCCATTGTATTGCATAAAATGCAGAGAGACGTCAATCGTGTCAATGTTTGCAAATGAACACAAAGAATCTAGCCATAATCATATGAGAAACAAAAATTGTGTGAACAGCTGTGGATTTTTTAGAAAATGTCATGATTTATGACTTTCAGTTTATTTCATGTATCTAAAGTGAAAGAATACAAGGTACAGTACAGAAATTGGACAAACATGCCACTGATACATATGTGTATGTGACAAAACAACATCAGCTTGTACTGCATTACATGTAACAGTATCGTCCCTATCCATTTTAATCAAATAAATTTGTCTCCCAGGCCTCCAGAATTAAGTGTTCACCCCAAGAAGCTGAACTGAAATTAGGTGTAAAAATTCTGGATCAGTGGCTGGTGCTAAGTATAGTCTATAGATATGTTCCAGACCATACATGTTATACACCTTGTCGCTAATCCCGCTAACCCCGCCGCTTGAACTTTTGACGCATACAACAATCGCTTTTCCATTGTAGCCTTAGATGTTTTGTTTTATGACGTAAAAATTTTACGGGAACCTGTGCGATATCCAGTAAAAAATGAATTTGGTGTTTTTACTGTCTTCTGGTTGGTTACAATTATTAGTTTTATTTTCAATGTTGTCAATTTTGCTGGCGACATGCCAACTCTGACGTTGTGTATTCATACGCCAACATGTGCATGATGTGTGTACGTTGTTATTGTTAATATAAAAAATATAAAAAGTTTTTTGAGCCTTATTTTTGATAGAAATTTATTTATAATGAATGGCAATAATTTATTTTGATTTTATTGAACCATAAAACTAATTTTTGACTCTTCACATTTTACATAATCCGCTTCGCGGAAGAAGTCAAAAACTAGTTTTATGGTTCAATAAATTCAAAATAAATAACAGCCATTCATTAAATGGCGTTCAAATAGCGATAAGGTCTATTGGATCATATGGTTTAAATTCAAAAAACATTTATCACATTCTTTATTTTAAGTTTTATTTAAAATATCATAAAAATGTCCTGTACCAAGTCAGGAATATGGCATAGCTCATTTCAGTGTGTGTTACATTTCCTCTTATTATTGAGTGTGGGATCACATTACTGTAAGACGTGTCACGGTACTTTTCTAACCCAAATTCACGTGTTTGGTTTAGATGTTATGTTTGTTGACGTTGCTCTCGTGGGATTTTGTCTGGTGCTTGGTCCGTTTCTATGTGTGTTGCATTTTGATGTTGTGTGGTTGTTCTCCTCTTGTATTTATTGCGTTTCCCTCGGTTTTGTTTTTTGTCCATGGATTTATGAGTTTTGAACAGCGGTATACTACTGTTGCCTTTATTTACAAATTGTTATTATTACAAATTTTATGAGATGGATAAAATGAACAAAGGAACAACTGAAATTAAATATCTGTTGAAATGTATATCTGAATCCTATTTCATGTATTTAGGTACTCTTGCCAAAGGTGACACAAGTATAGCACAACCATTTCCTGCATAATATACCATGTAGTCCTGGAAATTAGGAGACAAGATTTTCAACCTGTCTTGTATAAATTTGTTAATTTATAGTACAGTGGTCAGTTTATTCATTTGCTGTATTGAAAAAATAACACAATAATATATTACTTAATCTAAAAACCCAATCACTACTGTAAGCATGGTCGTTGTCTCATTCTTAAAGGTGCTTTCTATGTTCAAGTGTCAGTGTCAGTATGTAGGCAATCGTGGTTCCCAAAAATATTAGATTGTCTTGATCACACATGCGTTTGACTGAAAACTTATTCGAAATAATTTCTCCCTCAATTTGTTTATTCCGATTTACAGAATAATGTCAATTTTTTTATTTGAAAGTAAAAAAATAACACTAAATTAATTTTAAATAGTATTTCAGTTTAATTAATATAAAAATAAAATAGTTTCCCAACCATTCTGAATGTTTTGTAATGGAAACAAACGAAGGCTGATCGCTAAGGTTGATCGCCATATACACCTTGCTCTAATACCTGCACTGTCGACGGAAGTTAGGTTACAGTTACTCCCCCTGCCAAATTTGCTCTCCGAGGTTCCCATAGGGACTCTGGTAAAAATGTATAAATTGTGATATTCATATTTTTTAAAAGTCTTAAATAGCTGTCATGTTTTCGTGAAGCAAATGTGCGAGATGTGGCAAACTATTAACATCAAAGCAAAATGCCACTTGAGATATGACAGTACTAGAAAAAAATAATTTAAAACATTTAATGAATGGCTATTAGATCTATTTTGAATTTATTGAACCACAAAACTAATTTTTAACTCTTCACATTGAATATCCGCGAAGTCACTTTACAAATAAAAAAAAAAAAATGAAGGATGAGTGTTTAAACTAAGGCAGTGGCTATTTGACCGGCACCGGCTAAATAGCAAATTTGCTATTTGACCGGCACCGGCAAAATAGCAAATTTGCTATTTAGCCGGCACTGAATAAAACTTCATTGATGTAATAAGTAGAAAATAAAAAAGCTTAATAATAATTTAAAATCATTTTATCACAATATCAAGCATTAAAAATACAGTACAATAAAAAATAATAATATTGAAGATGTGTAAAATCTATGGTTTAAATATCCTGCCATGCTATAAAAATAGTGTTATGTAAAACTACACCGTACATCTTAAAAAAGACAATATTAAAAGTTGTTTGCTACGAATTTCAAAAGGACACATGATTTAACATTTGCAATTGTTACAAAACCAATTCTTTGCCTTTGGAAGTTGTTTTAATCTAGCACAAGATAAATGTTGCCACTCCAAACAGGAACTTCACATTACACTGGCTTCCTTTGAATCTGCATCATGTGTGCATATGTTGCATATGTAGGTAGGGTTCTTTTTCTTCTCTTTATAAACGCTCTTAATAGCTTCTCATGCATCTTTTCGACAATAATTAAATCAATGTTTACAACAGCCCATTTGCCAATTACCGATTTGATTCTATTATGACACACTTTTTAAGACTTTTGTTTGTTTGTTTCTCTGTCCTATATTTTCTCCTATTTATCTGTTTATTTATTGTAACCCTGTCGTGTAATGTTGTCATATTAATGTTATAATTAACCACGTAATTAACACTGTCATTAAAGCGGGAGGTTTGGCATGCCACAAAACCAGGTTCAACCCACCATTTTTTCATAAAATGCCCTGATTTCTGTGGAACTTTTCTTATGAAATGGCACACAATTGCTTTTTCGGGTACTCTTTTTTTGAAGACCGATGACAGTTTGGGTCAAACCTTTTGGCTTCCACGTTTCTTCATATTTGGTGGAAGTAATATATGCGAAACACACGATCCACAAAGTTCAACTGGAATCCAATAGGTGTTCTTCTTGTTGAGCAGTATCTCGTTCTTCTTCTTGCGAAACTAGTTTTCGTGATTTTTCGAATATATGAACATTATCAGTATCATTTTCTTTATTGTCTGTTACATTTATATCATCATCATGTAACAGAATTTGTGTCTCCCTGTGTTTTGTGCTTTGAGAAATTTTTCTCACTCTTTTTGGTGTACATATGATAGAGCACACTGATGACTGGCAGTGGCGGATCCAGAAATTTTCATAATTAAGTGGGGCCCACTGACTGACCTAAGAGGGGGCCCGCCCCAGTCACGCTTCAATGATTCCCTATATAAGCAACACATTTTTTTCCCAAAAAGGGGGGGAGGCCTGCCCCCCCCCCCCCTAAATCTGCCTCTGACTGGTATCATCAAATAATCTATGTGATGTCCTGACTGTGTTAATCTTCCAACGATCTGACACTGCTTCAACAAACAAATTTTCGTGATTAACTTCTCTTAGTTTGAGTATATGCCTACACGGGAGAAGCACACTTTGATGAAAGATACAAGAGTAACTTTTTGAATTGACCCTCATTTGGCCTTGGCTTGTTGTAGCTGTCCATATAATCTCTCTTTCTGCTCCAGTTTTACTTCAGACCTGAGTGAAAACTGTTTCAGGATATATGCCCAAGCATATGGTGTCACCAACTCTTGATATCTATATTCAGGTGAATCATTCCGGAGAATGCTGAAACAGTCCTCTTTTGAAATATACCACTTGTCTTGAGGTCTCGTTCTGTTCGCAAAGAATTTAAGGCGATCAGAAAGTGTTCAGCAAAATCTGGTAATGTGGAGTAGTGATGTGTAGTACAGATTTTTTATAAATATTTTTTAGTAAAAAATATATTTAGTAATGTTACATACAAATGTGTTTTCATGCTTTTAATTAATATTATAAAGTTATAAATTATTTATTTATGAACATCTTCAATAATTTTTTTTATTGTACTATATTTTTAATGCTTGATATTATGATAAAATGATTTTAAATTATTATTAATCTTTTTTATTCTCTATTAATCACATCAATGAACAGTTTTATTCAGTGCCGGCTAAATAGCAAATTTGCTATTTTGCCGGTGCCGGTCAAATAGCAAATTTGCTATTTAGCCGGTGCCGGTCAAATAGCCACTGCCTTAAACTAACTGATCGGCAATTTGCATCAAGCTAACTTGAAGTTTAATCAAAATGTACTGAACTATTGTATCCAGACCATAGATTTATTTACAGGAAATCGAAACTGAAAAAACACTAAATTAAGGAACGACATCAAAAGTTCAATGCAGGATAGAAAAAAAACTTAATTCAAATAGTTTTTTCACTGACCCCAACCCTCCCCCCTCTTAACTTAATGTGGGAAAAAATGATTGACCAATATGGATAAATGTAAAATCGATTTTGGATAAACAAAACTTTCAGCAATTTTCAGTGTCTATATATATATATGCAGAAGTGTCATTGAGCCTAGAGGACAAAGATTAAAGTTACTTAAAGCTTAAAAGTATGAAACTTTATGGTCAGTTTATCGGTCTCAATATCATTTTACATTTAATAATATTTAGTTGCTTATATTTAGTATACTTTCTGCACAGCTGGGCCGCGTTCAGTATCGTAGCAGCTACATAGTGCTACGTAGATTTTGACTATTGAACGTGTAGCTATAGACTAGTTGTTACATAAATATTGATAGCCGCTACGTAGCGGCTGCTACGATATTGAACTCAACACTGATAATCGATATCGATACGTAGCAGCTTGACGGTTTCCTCACAAGAGAGAAAAAAAAACAGTATCGTGCATTTGAACGTTTGGACTTTTTGCAAAGGTTTCTTTCCGACAGCAATAACATGAATTAAACTTGTCTGGATTGTCTTCCTTTTGTTTATCTTGAACCAGCCAATAAAGACTCGAACTTTAGATTCCACCACGTATATAATTAAATCGCAATCTGAACTGATGAAAGACAAGGTTTTATAATCAGCATAACTATATATAGAACTCTAGCTGTTTCACACAGTAAAAAATATCATTTATGAAAACAATAAATAACAGAGGGCTTAAAATTAAACCTTGGGTGTATATCTTTCTAGAAGTCAGCTTAATTGCTCAGAACATAAGTGACCCTAGCTGATATGTTATTTTCTGTTAGAAAGTTAAAGAATGCGAGAGGGACATTTAATGTACAAATACACCATAAGTTAATGATTTGTTCAGTAAAATGTCAGGAGGTAAACAATCAAATGCATTTGAAAGGTCAATAAGTACAGCTACAATAAATGTTGTTTTATTTTTATCCAATCTTATTGATTTTTATCTAAAGCTGGATGCTAGTCTTCAAGTAATCTGAGCAGTGTAGTCAGACATTCACGAACCTTTCTAAAGGCATATATATATGGATGTGATGTCGAATAAAAGATGTCATACAACTGTAAGCATCATTACAGTTTTTTTTTTTTTTAATTCAAAAATTTCTCTGCTGCCTGTATTTATCTCAATTTTTATCTTTTTTATTTATAAACTGAAGATACAGCAGATATTTTCTATATACAGCATTCTTATGTTCTAGTATACAGTATTGTTTTGGAGCCAATTAAAGCACGCCTCCGGACGCTGAATCATGTCACTGTATTAAAGACCCATCGATGGTCCTTGGCTGTTTTCTGCTCTTCAGTCGGGTTGTTGTCTTTTTGAAGCATTCCCCTTTTTAATTCTCAATTTCGTTCCTCAATTTCCCATGAATGTGTGGGAAAAGTTTTTCTCTGGCTTCGATATTTCAGTGTTGCATGTTCATTCAAAACATTAATAAATTTATTATCTTCTTCAAACTATTTCAGGTAATGTATATATTTCTTCCTGGCTCAGCGCTCTTTGTCCCTCCGATTCTATAAATTTCAATTTTACTGACATAATTTTCAAAACTCACTATTTGAAATAGTTTGAAGAAGCCCAATCAACTTGAAACTAAGTACACGTATGTGATCTTCTTAGTTCTACGTGCTCCCTTTAATATGATTATTCTAATTCTAATTCCAAATTGGAGTTTTTATCTCAATCTCACGTTCAACTGGTTTTTTTTTTTATCTCACAATTTAGTCAATATTGTGTTGGGGGGCGGGCGAGGTCCAACCATTAGTACACATTCAAATGCATTGATCAAAAGATAAAAATAGCTGGGGGTTCCAACCCCTCCTCCTTTGGATCCATCACTGATGAACGTAATACCAGCTAGGAAAGCAGTTTGGACTCAATATATTTAGAGAAAGTGTTATTTTGTTTTTTCTATAAAAGGTCCTTGTAAGACAACACGTTCTGAAACAATACATTGATTGATTGGTTAATTGGTGTTTAACGCTACTTTCATCACTAATTATTGTGCTTTTTCGTGGTTGTCAATTTTTATAAATAGAGGAAGCCAGAGAACACCACCAACCTTCCAATCGTACACAAGGGGTTTTTAATCAGACTGCCGGTTAGGAAAACTACTTGAACAATTCGAGTAAATTGAGATGGGAGTCCGAGCGCACCTGCCACATACGGGATTTGAATTAAAAAATTGAATAATACAGATGAGAACACAAAATAGCCCGCGTAATACAACAGCAATTAACAAATGTAAAAACACACATAAGTCAACTGACATGTTAACCATCGAATAACGTGTTCCCGGCTTTGGACATGCATAAAAAACAGGTGTGTTGATATATTTGTTGGCACAGAACTTTCCTTCTAATGGGACATAGGTGTAGAAAAAACAAAAACAAAAAACAACAAACAACAAAGTGTTAAATTAAATAATTGCAGAATTGTGCAAATAATTGTAAAACTGTGCACCTGGACGAAATCATTTTAGAACTGTGTAAATAATTGTAAATCTGTGCACTTCTGACTCATGTAAATCATTCAAGGATTTGTACTATACAAATCCTTGAATCATTGAAGAATTGTAAAAAACAAATAATTGTAAAACTTTGCATGCACTTTAATAGAGCATTACACTAATTGTGTATGTAAAAAAGAAAAACTGGAAATATAGCTTCTCAACGGGAGAAATCCGTTTGCGCCAAAAATGCGTCCTTTTGCGCTACAACTTTTTTTCCAATGCTACGTTTGCGCCACATGTTTTAAAATTACATGGTATCATTTACGCCAAAAATAAAACATACGATTGCGCCAATTAGAAGAAAAATGACTTCCCTACTCCTTTATTCGGATTTGGAACCGGCAGTTTACAAGGCAAATGTTTCCTTTTCTGAAACATATCTTCCTTTTACTACTGCTGCATGGGTACTTCCCAATTGAATGTATGTAGTAGCTTGTAACTTCACTTTATTGTCCAAAAAACAAAATTAAAGGTTGAAATGCATAAAACAGTTCATAATAATTCCTAATAATAATAAAGCCTATACACATGGTGGGTCCAAAGCACTGATTTATAACATATGTGACTATAAAAACATGATCAGCAAAAACTTCTATTTTCTTCTCTATTGGTATATCTTTATTAAATATTCAGCAAAGCAATTAGTTTTATTCTCTCTCTGTACACGGACTGTCTGATGCATTTCAAGTCATTTCTCTCCACAGGCTCATCTTCATGGTGAAATATCTCCGAACATATGATACTTTTTAAGCCCAAAAATGAGAATAAAATATATCAGTCATTAATATTTATGATATGTGTACAGGTAAATTGGCGCAAATGAGTTCCGAATATTGGCGCAATTGATACATTTAAAAAACAAAATTTGGCGCAAACGATACCCCTGAAAAACAGTAATTGGCGCAAAAGGACTGCTGCCTCTTAAACTATCTTCAGCTGTATTATCAGTAGACTACATCCGTGCTCAAGTATTCGGCTTTGAACGTTTATGGTGAAGATAAATCCAGAAAAGTATTTCGGGCACATTCAATTATAACGTGTTGTTTTCATATTTTGTTCTAATTTTGAATTTTCATATTTTTCCCCCGTTTTAACTTTTCCAAGGAGTTCGGTATTTTTTTACTTTTTTTTAACCCTTGATAAAACCCCATATCGACCCCCAATAAATCTGCATACTCTATAAACAGGATATTAATTTGAATTATCCTTGTAAACGTATTTCATCATATCTACAGATCAACAGCAATTTGCAAAAAAAATAGTCTTTATCATCTTTATGTATATGTATATGCATTTGTGTGATGTAATACAATTTTGTTGATTTCAAAGTCACCTTTTAATTTAGAGATTACAAGTTCCAAATATAGAACACAGTTGCTACTGAACACACGTGTTGAGTTGTAAAATCGTAGTTTGATGGCTGGAATATCTGATGTTACGGATGGAGAAAATAATGTTGATAGTGCTCAAGAAAGAAAGAAAGTAACGGAATTAAAAAAAGAAAGAGTCATTAACGGACACGGTAAGCAAATCGCAATATTAACAGTTGAAATTGAGAAGTGACATCAAGGGCAGACGACGCATGTGTAAAACGTTCCCATTTATTGTCGATTTGCATTTAAAAACACTGACAGCAAGTTCTGTTTCTTAATATTGCTAAGATCTGTTCTTTGTGCTATCTTTTTATTGGTACTACTTCTGCATTGACAACTCAAACATTGGAACCGAATGTCAGAAAGTTGCTTCCCCCTTTTTATGAGCATTATGAAACTTTTTTTTATGTAATTTCTAAAGTCAGTCGAAAGATTCCGGCATTAAGGTCCACAATATTGAAATTTTAAATTGTTTAGAAATGTTTACACATGCAAAACACAATTTATTGCAGTAGACATTCATTGTTTTGTGTGGTTATGTTCAAGGTCGTAAGGGTCGAAAACTATTTACTCCCCACTGGTGACCCCATTTCCATAAACAGCTGATAACCTAGGTCAATAAATCTGTAGCTTTAATTTAATGCTGGAGAAACAACATTGTGGTCAATTTGTTTATTTTATTCATAAAACATTTATTAGATACAGTGATGTAATAATTGCAACATTTTTCATTGATGAAAAAATATGTTTAATGATGAAATTTACCATGTGCTTTCAAAAGAGTTGGGGTCTCCATTGGGTTGTTTATTTTACAAAAAACAAATAAATAGACTTGTGTGTTTTTAACATTAAATACTTGAAATAATGCAATACAATTATTCCAGACAAGAAATTACACAATGTGCAACATATTTGTTTATTTCATATTTGTCAATGTTGCACTATTATGCAACTGTCAGTGAGTGTCAACATTGTGGTTGTTTATAATGATTGAAAGGGAGGTTTGAGATCATAAAAAAACCCAACTATAACCTCAGTTGTTGAGTTTTTTCATGTTTATATATTAAAAGTAGGGAGATTTAATATGATTGCAAATTTATGAGAGTTGAGACCAACAGACACAGATGTTAAAACAATTACAGGGTACTGATCATGAATGGGCACTTAACTTGTTGATTGTTTCTTTCCCAGTGAGTATTTCATAGCCTTGTCTTGTGACAATTTTGAGTTTGATGATTAACTGTATGTTGCCCTCCATTTTTGTGTTTGGGTTGCTGTCTTGTGTAATTATTGTCTTTAAAATCTGATTTTGGTAGTTTGGTAGTTGGTCAGTTTATTTTTGTAAAGTCAAGTTGTGGTTGAAAGTCACATTTGTACTCTTAGATTGCTAGCCAAGGGTTTTGATCCACTCTTCATCACCCTGGGAAGATTAAGTCAGAACTTATATAGGTTAGTGCCATCTAGCGACAGAAAGAATTCACGACCACATCTACCATTTAGTGCTGTAAAACCAGGTTCAATCCACCATTTTCTACATTTGAAAATGTCTGTACCAAGTCAGGAATATGACAGTTGTTGTCCATTCGTTTGATGTGTTTTGTCATTTGATTTTGCCATGTGCAGGGATCTTCATGGATGAAAATTGAACCATGGAGGAACTTTCACCATTACAAACCTTGTCTACGCTGTACAGTGTAGCGCGATCGGAAGTATTTTATCCCTCCATACAAGGAATGGTGAACATGCTAATTCATTGCTTATTTAAATTATATTTATTTGAATTTTCATTATAGAATTAGAAGTATCAGTATTTTCATTTATTGCCGTTTTTAACCATTAAAATGCCAAGTCTTCATGGTCCCCCCTTAGTCGAGAATGACCAAAAGCTGTCATGAAGGTCCCCATGCAGATTTCTTTTATTTTTGGTAATTGTTATGGGGGTTAAAAATCATCTGATGTGGAGCTTATTTTTCGTGGACACTGTCAAATTCAGAGCCCATTACCGGTATGGCTGATTTGCAGCTACAACAAAACAATTCGTACGGGTTATGTAAAAGGTTAAAGAGATTTGTAAAGCAAACGTTGACAAATGAAAAGGTTTTTAATGACTTTATCTGGAAAAATTGATGCTGTGCAACATGCATCTTTCGAGTCTGAATAGAAACCGGAAACGCGGATGTATCAATTTGATTGTAATATACGAAATGAATTCGGAATTTAGATACGATATTTCTTTACAGGAAATATTTAAGTTTTTACTTTTAAACTTTTAAAGTAATTCTAAATTATCGTTACAGCAGTACTCGAGTTATTTGCGATGAAATAATATTTACTGTTTTGCGTCTTATTTTGTACTTCTTAAAAAAGGGGGATGCTGATTGCATAAGTCAAAATAAAGCACGTGTTCGACTTGTTAAACTGTTTTCTTTGTAACTGGATTAATTTATTAATTTATTTATTTAATCTAAATGATCATAATCATTTGCTGAAACTTAGTTGATTACTTCGACAAATGGATCGTCTATCCTCAGATAGTATTCTCCTGTCTGGTTTGTTGATCTACCTGTACAAGCTCAGGTACAAGTAATTAGCGATCTTAATCCGGATATCCCTCAGGCGTTAGAACTGTATTGGATTATAACATAAAAAGCCTAAGGGTTATGCAATTACATGCATTTGATTATAATTGATAAAAAAAATGGCGTCGGGCTACAAAAAACGATGAAGTTTTGAACGATGGCGGAAGACAATTTAACGATGGCGCAAGACAATTTAACGATGGCGCGAGTCATTTGACGATGGCGCAAGTCATTTGAACGATGGCGGGGCTCCATCTTTAAACAGGCCATGGAGATCCCTGATGTGATTAGGGACTTCCCGATTGAATTTTCCTCAAAGTTCAGTATTTTTGTGATTTTACTTTCTACTACATCATACATTGTAATTCACCAGTGATATATAGTACTTTTTAAAATACTCTTTAGTTTAGAGGTGTAAAAAGTCTGTATCCAGTGTACAAATTGTGTGAAGCAGAAAAAAGCATATAACATTTATGTTAATATTCCTACATTTGTATTCATGAGGAGCAAGCCTTCATGTAAATCTTCAATTTTAGGAAGAACTTTCAAAGTATCGCAAATGTCTTGGGGAGGGGGGGGGAGGGTATAGAAGTGTTGAACATTATGTGACAATTGTTTTACATTTTCCACATTTCCACATGATCATCTTTAAGGCACTTATTGATTGGATGCAGCAACTAACAACTGGCTCTAAAAAAAATTATTACCTTCTGGATCCCAAAATCAAACTTAACCTGCCAAGGATGACTGGGAGCGACACAGATCCTTAATCTTGGCTAGCGAAGATGACAAGTACCGTGGTAAAATTGAGAATAGAAATGGGGAATATGTCAAAGAGACAACAACCCGACCAAAGAGCAGAAAACAGCAATGGGCACACAAGGGTCTTCAACACAGCAAGAAATTCTGCCCCCGAATAGACTTTAATCTCTGCATCGTTGAGACACTAATACGTATTTGCTTGACAATTTGCCTGCTTCATATAAAGCAAGTATGCTAGATAACTTCATAAAAATGAGTCTAATGATAAAACTTGTAATTGTATGATGTCATTATATACCATGTACCAAATTTCAACATCACTTGTATGACGATGGACTACTATTTTGAACTCGAAACATTTATTTGCTATATATAACTGTCATTAATCTGTTTCAATATCCCTGGAAAGGTTAGAACGTTGCTTGATCATGTTGACTGCTTACTGGACATTCAGTTTAGTGAAAAATAACAACTTACTTGCCTGATAAATTTCACCAAAGAAATTATTAATTATGTAATGAAAAATGTTTTAATGTTTAATTATACATTTGATGATTGAAGAATGTGATTTAACTTGTCAGACAAGCATTTTATTGGTTTTGACTAATTGGACAAGTGTCCCAAACTCTGAACCTTTGAGAGGTTGAAAATGGTGACAGCTGGGTACAAATGTACTTGTATACTAGATATATTCTGTATTAACTTTAGACACAATTCATACATGCACTTGAAAAAACTGAAAGCAAAGATAAGTGCTTTTATTGTTCTTTTATATCAGTGAGGATGATTTTCCAGCATTATCCGTCTTCAGCAGTTTATTTACAGTCATATTGACTATAATGATTTGATGATATATAATATACAGATATAGGAACAATCATCTTTAGAATATTTGGGAAAGCTGTCAGTATTATATATTGAAACAGATTTCTCTTGAAACTTGAACAGACCAATGTTGATGGATTGCTGTCTCACTGTCAGACAACCCCATCATGTCCTGTTAAAAACAGTCATTTATACATCTTATTTATTACACCTTCAAGGATTTTGTATCTTTAACATTGATGGGACTTAGACGAAACTTTAGCATGTTTAGAGCAGTCATTTTTTCACTGGTTGGTATCAAATATTTCAGTTCATCCTCCTCGACCCCTTCATTTGGACCCTCATGCTAAGAACACTTGGAGAACTTATAAAGATACCGTTAAAAATCACAAGGTTACTTCACATGCTTTAAATTCAAGCAGACCAAAATAGAACTTGAAAAACGACATCAAATGTTTTTGTACCCGCTTTATTATCTTACATTGGGTCTAAATTAATTTATTGTTTGTTTCCCTAATCCAGACCCTGCCAAGCTAGGTGTGGGTAGGTAGGTAGGGAAACTATTTTATTTTTTCCTAAAAGCTGGAACAATATTGGTCAATCCAGCAAGTTTGCAAATTGGAAATGAATAAAATAATATTTGACTTAGTTTTGACAATAAAATTTTGTGGGTCGGACCTTTTTTGAAGGTTGGTCGGATTGGGGAATCAAACAATAATTAATTTTAGGCCTAATATCTTACATTGTAGAACACACCTGTTGTTACTTAGTATATTGTATTTCATTTAAAACGCTATAAAGTATTCACATGATGGCCAGTTAATTACAGGTGTGAAGCTCACAATACAATATTATACAAAAGATTTAATGGGACTATTAAGTTATCGGTGGAATGTAACGGTTTTTCAAAATATGGTCATTGTTTAATGTAACGAGCCAGACACAGAAGTTCGGTGGTTAAATTTGTCGCTTGTGATTTTAGAGATGATCCCACAAGATAGGTGATGAATTAATTGTTTTCTTGTGAAACTTGACAATTTTGTTTTTGTTTGTACGATTTGTGTCATAGAAATTGTAACATGTTATCTGATTTTTTTGTAACATTGTAGATTTTTTTCATGATTTGAATTCTTCTTTTTGTGTTTTTTTTTTTTTTTTTAAATGAATTTTTATACAATTTTTCTGAGTCACTCAAAACTTAAAAAAGTTGAATGCACTATTGATTAATTGTACAACAGGATATTTACATATTAAACTTTGAAGGATGCAAATTATGGTTGATCAAGTTTGTGTAAATTTCCTTAAAAGTTAAAATAAACTTTTAACTTATTTCTTTTCATTGTATTATTACAGAAAATATTTGATAGAATGTACTTTTGTTATTTCAAGTGACCAGGTTTTAGATTTAAAAATAATATTGGAATATTTCATACAAGTAACGAGGACTGCCAAGTTAAAATTTTATCCAGTTTCTCCAATGTAATTTTGTACACTGACAATAGGAAATGATTGTAAATATCATGTTTCTCTGTTCTTGCTAATACATAAACTTGGCAGCAACAGTGTTAAAATAAAATAATTTAGAAAACATGCAGAATAGGCCAAAAGGGCAAATATTTTTGGCCATGACACCTTGGCTCTACTTGCTTGCATCTTTGACTGACATTTTATGTCCTGCCTAAGCAAGAAGGGTTCAGTATGTTTTCCAGTCTGTTTATCTGTTCTATATCTCCCCAATTCATACTTGTTTGATTTATTAAAAACGAAAACCCAATGGATCCCTTGCAACTTTTTTTCTGAACCAGTTTAAAGGTCCATTATGTGGCTTATTTTAAGGTCTAAGTGTGTTATGGTCTTTTTTTACCCCAAATATTAAATATACATGTTGAGAAATTTGTACAAATAAAAACAATGACATTTACATCTCAAAGTGACCAAAATATATGTTTTTGTGAAATTTAATGAACTCTCCAGGAGTTAAGACCACAAGGGTGACTAGTGAATAGAAGTATTGTTCCTTTGGTCTTCGTCTGACCAGCAATAAAACTCTGGCAAAAGTGGGGCTTCTCTGACTATGCTGGATGTACAAGTACATGAAGTACAGTCAATGAATGACCTGTCGTGTCCTGTCACAATGGGGATCTTTTGAAAAAATCATTTCTTTTTAGGAGAGCTTCATGCTTTCACCATGTGTAGAACAAGGTAATTGGTTTTGAATACAGTCTTTCTTTAAGTGCTTTCAAGCTCTTTGATTTTTACTGACCGTCTATATATATTGGTCTTTACTATTGTAGGAGATACAATGGACAGTGATCAGGTTCCAAGTAGTCCTGTGATGAACGGACTGAGTGATGAGTCCACTTCATCGTCCTCATCAGGAGACGAGAGCCCAGTCAAAGAGAAAGAAGAAAAAACAGACAAAGATGCAGAGGATGATGCAAAGAAAGAAGAAAAGGAAGAACAAGAGATGGTTCTGATTCAAGATACAGGATTTAATGTCAAAATAGTTGTCCCTGGGATGAGCGAAAGCATAGAATTACCAGTGAGTATTCATGGTTTAAGGTTTGATATTAAAATTATTTTTAGATTTTTTTCTGACAATTTGTTATTGAAGTTGGCAGACATTTTACTGATACTTACTAGATGTGTCTGATGAAAATGATCAATTTAATTTTAGCATAAATTTAATGAAGTAAAAAGCAAAAATAGAAGGGAAAGGAGCCTTTGAAATATATTTTGTCAGGTCTCATTGGTATTGAATACCACTGGGCAAGGGCCTACTTGGAAAGAAAATTCTATTTAGGCCCAAAAAAAGGTATGTGTGTTAACTGTCACATGCTGATAAAAAAACGGGGTAGGTAGGTAGGGATTTTATTTTTTTATACATTTAGTCTATGGGAGCAACATTGTGACTTAATAAAAAAAATGTCAAAAAACTTTTGGGTAGGGGATAAAAATAAGGGTAGGTAGGGCTACAGTAAACACACATACTTATAAATACATCATTCCGACTAACAGATTGACAAAACAGATGTAAATTAAAAAGAAATAAACTAGTGTACTTGTGAATACAAATTTTAATACAGGTAAAACCAAAGGAAATAAATTCCAAGGATTACCCTGATTTGCAATAATAAATTACCAACTATTTTGTCCAGACGCACATGTAAGCCAGTAAGGTCATATCTTTTAAAAAAAAGATTAACATAAAATATAAAAACCACCAGCCAAACTTGATATTTAGTTATTCTCGTTTAATCCAGATTAACTTGAGGTCACATGTTTTAATTCCGATTATTTTTTTTCATTTGATTCAAGCATTTATCTATGAAATACAGCGGGTTTTTAATTGCTAACTGCTCTTTACTTTTTAGTCTAGTATGGTACATCAAACATTTTTTATTTAATACACAGTGATGTTAAGTCGATGATTTTAGGTATTATGGGATACCCTGCCGTGTAAGCCCTCTTTATAAATAAAGAGGAATGACGTTTAATAAGATGCTTAGTGAAAATAATATGTCACGTCAGGATCCTGGGTCATTATTTGATATCAAAAATACTTATTATGCAATTGTTTATTTAACCAAATTAAACTTTTAAAATGTGATTCACTACACTGGGGAAAAAATGACATAATTTTATTAAAAAAATAGATCAGATGGGTCAATCAAATTATTTGCATTGTTCATTTGCTGTTATTTAAATTCATTAATATTTTGCAGCACTTGCTTAGTTTAAAAATTTGTATTTTATTCATTCAGTAACATTCAAGCAGATAGCTGAGTGCTCTATGAGTTAAATGCAATACTGTGGAATTATTGTTATTCATGGGACACCAAATGTTTTGTGGATAGATTTAAAACATTTGAAATGCTGAACAAAGTACATTGACAAATTGTCTGTATGCTTGTCATGCTTGTATGCATACTTTGGCAAATTTCCATGAAAGTACTTTTTTTAATCCAAAAAAATGGTAATCAGGAAAATAAATGCATCCACATGTTAAGTTTCCTTAAATTTTTAAAGTATCAACCTTAGTCATTTAGTACATGTAGTTTACGTCATTTTACTAGCATGACTAGTCACTTCATACAAAAGTGTGATGTGACCTCTTGTGGATTGGTGTTTACCTGTTATAGATAATGACCCTAACAAAGTATTATGTGAAGTTGATGTTATCAGTCTGATCAATCATTTTACTGATAACTATGTTTAGTTAACCTTTCCACTCTTTCTGATGAAAGCAAAGAAAAGTGTTGTAACTAGGTACAATGTAGCTTGTTTGCTCTATGCACCTAAAAATATTTAAAAAATGTATTTTTAATCAGATCAAGATGTTTACAAGGAAAATTCTTTGTGTTGAAATGCTATAGAGAAATTTAAATGCAGGCCAAAGAAAATGTGTGTATTAAATAAAGCATTCCTACTACAAAATGTAGGCCTAGATATTCTATTTTTGTGTTTTTGCTTTATTGTCTCATTGACATAAGTCTGACTTCTTCTATTAGGCCACCATAAAAAAGCACACTTGACTTCTTCTATTAGGCCACTATAAAAAAGCACACTAGTACTGAAAGTAGTCAAAAAGAAGTCTGTCTGCACCAAAAACATTTACAACTACTAGTCCGAAGACCAATATTGACATTTTTCTTATTGGGCCAAAAACATTACTAGTCCGAATGAAATTTTACTAGTCTGGGGAATCGGACTAGAAGCTAACCGTGCAGACTGAAATTTGAATTTGTAAATATTTTTTTTTTTAACAGTGGAACAGCCCAGTTGTAATTAGTTCTCTATAGTTATTAACAAATCATAGAAATATTTGATCAATAAAATTATTACTATCTCCCTGGTTTCCTTTAAATGGAATGGTCCGATTAAGTTTCTTTCTGTAAATTATGCTGACTTGACGGTTTTATTTTCTAGGTGAGTTCTATGGAGCTGGTACAAGAAATCCACCAAGTTCTTATGGACAGGGAAGATACCTGTCACAGAACATGTTTCTCCATACAGCTCGACGGAACCACGCTAGATAATTTTGCTGAACTGAAAAGTATTGAAAGTTTGAAGGAAGGATCCATCATTAAAGTTGTTGAAGGTATAAAAAAATAAAATATTTTTGTGCTTCAGTTTTTTTTAGCAAGAATTTTTTTTTTTGGTGTGATGAAAATAAGTTCAGTAATAGTGATGATTTACATTGATCTATTTTGAGGCATGTTAAAGTTTTAATGAGTTAAAACATTTAAAATGTATGTAACGTTGTCTCATTGGCACTCATACCACATCTTTTTATTTATGTATGTAAAATTTTGTTTTTCTTCATGAAATTTAAGACAGTTTTCTGATAATCACCAGCTTTCCTTTTATAAATGTTTTAGCAAGTTCTGTATAGTTTTAATGTGCATAAGTGGAAATGGGTGTTGTCTCAAATATGTTCTAGTAATAGAAATCATACTTCTTACATGTAACAAATGACTTATTTTAACCTTTTAACTTTTAGAGCCATACACAGTAAGAGAAGCCAGAATCCATGTCCGACATATTAGAGATCTGCTTAAATCTATAGACCCAGCTGATGCTTACAATGGTGTAGACTGTAACTCCATGTCCTTCTTAAATGTTGTCACATCTGGGGACATTCTAGGTAAGGAGATTACATCTGTTAAAATAGAAATAGCTTAAGGTTTCTTAAAGATTGTACTCCAGGAGTTTTCTAAGAGAATTGCACTTTGATAGTTTTAAAAATAACTGGGTGCAACAATTTATCTCTTTAATATTTAACTGATTTTCGATTTATAGGAAATATCTTATTAAAAGAAAGAAATAACACTATTTAGTTTTTGAAATGTAATATTTTGAGGATGTAAATTCTTAGAAAATATCTCTAGTTTAATTTTCATAGAGCAAAATGGTCCGTAAAACAGACGTAAAATCAAAAATAAAATGAATCAAATTGCACAACATGCACAAGGGTTTTAAAGTCCACAGTTACCATTACAGAAAAAAACACGTAGAATTGATATATACAAATTAACAAACTTCACTTTAGTATGGATTTAAGTGAGACTTTTTAAATTAAAAAAACATGCACGAAAAGTTATGAAAAATATTTTCAAACTATGACCAGATTGTAACTGTCTTGTTTTCAGATAAGAAAAGAACAAAGCCAGAATCCATTGACTGCACACCACCAGATTTTATCATGCCAAACAGTAAAGAGAGGCCCCTGTTACCTCTACATCCAAATATCAAGGAACTTAAGGTTAGATACTCCCTACATGATTAATTATTTTTGTCTATATACTTGTCTTTTGTTCTCAAATTATTTTATTAGTTAAAAGCATTCATATTGACTTTTGTGTAAAAAAAAAAAGAAACAAAACACACAAAAACCCCTGAAGTTGCCTCTTGACAGTTTCCTTGGTCCAAGACTTTTACACAAGAACTGAAAGTAGATACATTGATGATTATTCAATAAGGTTGCCTAAAATTGCTGATATTTAAACTTTGATGGATAGTTGTCTCATTGGCAATCATACCATATCCCCCTATTATGTATATATTGTAAAAAAAAAGGGGAAATAACTCATAAGAAAATCACTAATATTACAGTTTTTTTAATTAATTTGTTTTCAGGGTCCACAGTGTATTAAAGTATTGACTTACAGTGGATGGAATCCACCACCAGGCAACAGAAAAATGCATGGTAAGTTATATTTCTGTCTGACATCACAATTGTGTTTATTGGTGATTTTAAGTTCAAGAGGACCTACTGCAATTCTACTCCTTTGTAAGTCTGTTTATCTGTATTCATTTTAAATGAGTCTGGTCTGATGGAGCAAAGGGGATAAATGAAGTACCATGCATGAGACATCATGGGTTAAATAGTTAATTTTGAATTATATATAGTATTATTAAACACAAGTTTAAAGAAAAAAGCAGATGTTTTACTGAGACACGATAAGTGAAACTGAACTTCCAATTTTATTTTTATTTGCATTTAATAAGTTCCAATGTTTTTATTTTTTATTTCAGGTGATTTGTTGTATTTATATGTTCTCACATTAGAAGAAAAAAAGTACCATATAACTGCATCCACTAGAGGATTTTATGTAAATCAGTAAGTAATTGACAAGCACGGGTTGTGAGTTTTAATGGCACATTTAATATTTTACCCTTTATAAAATCCATCAAAGCCATATTTGATATAGCTTATCTTTTGTTATATGGGATTGACAAGTATATCCGTTATCTTAATTTATATTTTTTACTGGGGAAAAATCACAATGTTTAGTGAGAAAATAGGAAAACTATAACACATGGTGCTGTTTCATTGATTGATTTTGGCTGTTTAAAGCGCAGATATTTCATATAATAGAACTACAAACGATATCAAATTCATAGATTTTTAATTATTTTCATTGTTGTTATTCAAACGATGTTAGTTTTTATGGTTTTATGTGTTGAAACGTTGATTTTATGGCCTTTAACAATGAACATTTACAGTCTAGAGACCATGGACCCTTTTTTTAATCTTTTTGAAGATTCTTTTATTATTGACTAATTTTTAGTGAGTGAAGTTTCGGAAGTACGATAACTATATTCCCAGTAAACCTATCTGTTTTAGTAAGAGCCTATGACAATGATGTCAACATCTGATTTTATCCATAATAAAACTTCAACAACTACTTATCAATCTCCATAGAAATTGTAATTGGAATTGTGAAAAAATATTATTAAATTTGGTCTATTTTTATATGATTTAAAATGCTTAGTCTGAATTCTCAATATTTCAGATCTACAGAAGATGAATTTAATCCAAGATCAGCTCAACAGAAGTATTTATCACATTCTCTCATAGATCTCCTAAGTCAGGTAGGAGCAAATATTTAGTCTTGATTACTTTTATTTTTTTTAGAAAATTTTTGCATAAAAGTTTACACTATATTTGAAATGTCATGCAATCTGAGTTCCTATAATCCATCGTTAAAATAATAAAAAAAAATGATAATTACTGGTAAATTCATGATATATTCCAGCATTAAAGCATTCTCTGCATTGTATTTTCAGATTAGTCCAGCTTTCAAAAAGAATTTCAATGTATTGTTAAAGAAGAGGGCCAATAAACATCCTTTTGAAAGAATGACAACTCCATACCAAGTGTATAGTTGGATGGCTCCTATGCCTGAACATAGTGTAGATTATATCAGGGCTGAAGATGGTTTGTATTAATAGTTAATTCCATCCATATTTAAGGACCTAACATTTGTATACAAAAAAAACAAAAAAAATAAAATGTATAAAAAAATACAAACTAAAACAAAACCGATGGACAGAATAATGTAATTGAAACCAAATGAAAATGCATACATAAACAAATATTCAAGGGAGCTACAAAAGAACTTGTTTTTTCCTGTTAGTACAAATTAATTTTAGGGAACTGTTATAATTAGTTTACAATGATATTATTAATCATCTATACATTAACAAAGAACAAATTTTGGAGTTAGATACAAAGAAATCAAAACTTAAGTTGTTAAAATCTTTATCATTGTCTCTAATTTTCAAAGAAATAGGAGACATAGTTAAAACGTGGACTGCTTAGAGGACCCAAAAATTAACTGGTACGCTAGAAATAATTTCCACATTACTGCTTTCTTAATATGGAAGAGGGGTAAAAGGAGAATTTATTTGTACTAGTACAAATTAAGGAAAAAAATTATTTGTGTACGTCTTATTTGTACAACATTTGGCAGATTGCAGGATATAAGATTTGATTTGTACTATTGCATGCATCTAATGATTATGTACATTATTTACAGCATTCTCAACAAGATTAGGATATGAAGAACATATTCCTGGTCAAACCAGAGATTGGAATGAAGAAATACAAACAACTAGAGAACTGCCACGGAAAACACTTCCAGAAAGGCTGATACGAGAAAGAGCAATATTTAAGGTTAGTACACTGCAAACCCAATATTGTTCATTTAATACTTTTTTAACCTTTTATATCGGTAACCATTTTTTTATCCATCTAATGCTTTGGGAACCACTCTGTAAATGAAGAGGCATCTATTCTTTTTTAAGTTAAATTGTTTGTTTTTACACAAGTTTAGAAAGATAAATATTTCAATACATTATTTGTTGATCAGACTTACTGGAAACGTACTTTAATGATTCATATCTAAACGTTTTCATAATGTTTATATTTTAGGTTCACAGTGACTTTGGGTGCTGCCACCAGAGGTGCTACAGCTGTTATAGATGGTAATGTCATGGCAATTAATCCTGGAGAAGAGGCTAAGTAAGTCCTGTTAGATATTAAACTGACTTAGAAGTCTAGAACAGATTTTATTTTTATTTGTTCAGATGAAATATTGGGTGTCAATGGCAAAGAGCTGTTACAGCTTTGATTGTATGGGGAGTCAGTTGTCACTTATTATTTCAAAGGTTATGATTATTTCAGGATTGTCTGTCCGAACAATAATAAGAAAAATACAGAGAAAAAAATTGTGCATGAAAGAATAGAAAAAAGTGCAACCCAAGTTTTATTTTAATATGTGAAGGGATGGTGTAATTGTCGTAAAGTTTAAAATCCTAGATCAAATGTCGAACAAATAAACATCATGAATACAGTATTTTGTATTTTCTTGACATAATAAATTGAAATTTTATTAATCTCTTACCAAGTATTGATACTTTTATTTAACAGCAGTCAAATTTGTTCTTCATTTCATATGTATGAAATCCAATTGATTGCTTGCATACTTGTTTACCGTTGTAATTTCTACATTTCAGAATGCAGATGTTTATCTGGAACAATATTTTCTTCAGTCTTGGTTTTGAAAAGGTTTAATGGGAAATTTTATTTTTTTGTTTTTTTTTTACTAAATAATATTGTTCCTGCATTTCCCATTTACAATAGAAGGGGAAAATGTGTTAATCGGTTTTTCCCCTTTGTTTTTTTTCCCGTTGGGAAAAAATTTTTTGGAAAAATTAAAATTTTGGGGGGGCCCCCATAATAATTTTAAAATTATATTTGACCAAAACCTCGGGGGTTTATGAGGGGAAAAAAAAAGTTTTTGGCCCAAAGGGCTTCCCAACTTTTGAACCAAGATTCTTTTTAAAAGGCAATTTTTAACCTGAGGCTACAATTTTATTTTTTTTGATCTGTTTTGAAAAAGGCGGAAAAAAATGGGCTAAAATCTTTTTTTGCAGGGGGGGGGGAAATTTTTTTCCCCGAAAAGGGAAAATTTAAAAGGGCAAAACCAAAACCCCCCTTTAAATTATTTTTATTAGAAATAGTTTGGAAACAATATTTTTTTAAAGTAAAAAATTGGAAATTTTTTTTTTGGGTAAATCCTTTGAAATTTCCCCAGATAATTCCCCTACCAAACTTGGGGGGGTTTTTTTAAAATTTTTCCCTAAAAGGGCTAAAGGGAAAATTTTTTAATCGGGTCTTTGTTAAAAAAAAGGAAAATCGAAATTTGACTTTTTTTTTTTTTGGACAAATTTAAACCGCCCCTCCCCCCGATCCCTTTTTCCCCTTTTTTTAAAAAAGGGAAATTTTTTGTACGGGGGCTAGATTTCTTTAAAATTTTTGTTTTTTAAAAACAAAAAAGAATTTTCAAAACTTTCGCGGGAAAAATTAATTTGTGTTAAAAATTTTGAAATTATTTTTTTTTTTTTAAAATTAAAATTTTAAAGGGAAAGGGGGGGAAAATCTTTTTTTTTGGGGAACCGTTAATTACCATGTTAAATTTGAAAATTAAAAATTTTAAAAATTTCTGTTTTTTTTTTAAAAAATTTTAATGGAAAAAAATAAAAATTTTAAAAAAAATTTATATTAAACCCCAATTAAAAGGGTTTTTTGGGAATTTTTTTACTTTTAAAATTTTAATTTAAATTTTTATATTTTTTTTTATAAGAGGGGGTTATTATTCTATTTTTTTCGAAAAATTTTAAAAAATTTTTTTTTTAAATTGTTCCAAAAAAACTTCTTTTTTTTAAAAATTTTTTTTTTATTTTTTTTTTTTTTTTTATTTTTTAAAAAGTTTTGTCAAAAAAAAATTTGCCCAATTTCCCTCCCCCCGTAAAATTTATTTTTTTTAAAATTTTTGAAATTTTAAAATTTTTAAAAAACTAATTTTCCAAACTTCGAATTTTTTTTTAAAGTTCCAAAAAAAATTTTGAAAAAAAATATTTTTCTTTTTTTTTAAATGGATTAAACGCGGGGAAAACATTCATTTTTTTTTTAAATTTAAAAATTTTAATCTTTCAAAAAATTTTGTTTTTACCAAACAAAAAAGCTTTTTTATTAATAATGAAAAGAAAAATTTTTAAAAAAATTTATTTTTCCTTTTTTTAAAAGAATTATTTTTTAGAAACAAAAAATAAATTTATTGGGGAATTATAAAATTTGTTTTAAATTCGGTTTAAAAATTAAACAAATTTTTTATCAAATAATTTTATTGGTAAATTTTTAAAAAAATTTTTTTTTTACTTTAAATAAAATTATTTTTTTTTTAAATTAAAAGTTAGAAGTTATAAAACATTTATTAGTTAATAAAACTATCCGGGAATTTTTTAAAATTAATTTTTAAATCAAAATTTTTAAGGAAATTTTTATTTTTTTTTCCCATTGTGAATTGTTAAAAATTAGGAAATGGGTTGGGGCCTTACTTTAATTCTTTAAGTGCCAAAAATTTTTAAAAATTGGTTTTTAAATATTTTAACAATAAAGGATTTAATAATTGGTAGTTAATTGCCTTCTTGCCATTTTAATTTTTTTACTACTTTTTAAAAAAAAAAAAAGGGATTTTTAAAAAAAAGAAAAAAATGGGGTTATAAATGGGTAAGGGTGTTCAAATCCCTTTTAAAACGGGGTATTACTTTATAAATTGTATTTTTTTAAAAAATTTAAAAAATTTTTATAAAATTATTATTATTTTAATTTAGAACAAAAATAAATTGTGCCCCAATTGATGGTGAAAATTTGCTTTTTTTAATTTAAAGCAATTTTTTCGGGAAAATTTTTTTAAGTTTTTTATTTTAGTTTAAATTTTGTTTTTTATGGGAAAAGCTTTAGGTATTCTTATTTAAATTTTATAAAATATTAAAATAATGTATATTTTTAAAAAATATGGAAAAATTTTGGTTAAAATTAATTTTAATTGTTCTGAAATTTGCGTTTTTTTTTTTTTTATGGTTTGTTGGATTAAAAATTTTTTTGTTTTCCCTGAGAATTTTCTTCCAAAACTATTTAAATTAAAGTAAATTAGAAAACATTTTTGTTTTTTTTTTTAGGATATAAATTTATTAATTTGATTAAAAGGTTCAGGGGACTTCCCTTTTGTTGTTTGAAATTTAATTTATTTTTGTGGTACATTTTTTAAAGGTTTCATTATACTGATATTAATTTTTAGGGAAGTAAGTGGGCGAATTTTCCAAGGGTTTTGTTTTTCCTGTTTTTTTTATTTGTGGTTTGCCCTTTTAACATTCATTTTTTAATAATTATTAACTTATGATTAATTTTTAGGGAATTTTTTTGATAAATTAATTTAGTAATTAAGGTTAAATTTTTTATCAAAGGGGTTTAAAAAATTTTTATATTTTCAAAGCAAACTAAAAATTTTAAATTTTTATTATGTTGACAAATAATTTTTTGGTATTTAAAATTTTTAATTGGTACTTAATATTTTTTTTTAAAATGATAATAAGATTTATTTGAATTTAAAATTTAAATAACAACTTATGTATTTTTTCCAAAAGTTTACTTTTATTTGATAAAAAAATAAAAATTGATAATTGGGAAATAAAGGGGGGGTTGGAAAACTTTGTTTCCCAAAAATAACGAAAAAACCAAATTTAAACTTTATTTTAGATTTTTTTATTAAATTAAATTATTTTACTAAATTGAAAAAAAAAAAAAAATAAAATTTTTTTAAAAATTTTAAATCGTTCTAAATTTAAAGTAAAGGTTAATATTTTTTTTTTTAAAAAGGGTTTAATAATCTATTTATAGATCAAAAACCAATTTCTTATTAATTTGAAAATTTTTAAATTTAAATTGGTATATGCAAATTTATTTTATAAAGGTAAAGTAAAATAAAACAAGGGGACCTATTTTTTAATAATTCCCTTTGGGTAATGATATTTGTAAAGAATTAAACTTTAAAAATTTCCATTTTAAATTTTTTTTTTGGAATAATAATTTTATTTGGAAAAACAATTAAAAAAAAAAAAAAATTATTATAAAAGAAAAAAATTTTTAAAATTGTGCCATTTTTTATTACATTTGTTTTTAATTTTTTTATAAATGAATTATTATTATAATTAAATTTATTAAGAAAATTTTCAGATGGTTGTTCAAACACAATTTCCTTTGAAAATTTATAAAAAATTTTGTGTTTTAATTGTTTTTTAAAAGATTAATATTAAAAAATATTAAATTTATTTATATTTAGGAAAAATAATTTTATTAATTTTTGACCTCGTAAGGTTGAATTTTGATAGGAAAGTATTGGCCCAAAGTTAAAAATTTGTAAAATATTTAAAGAAATTTTTAAAATAAAATTTTCCCCAATTTTTAATATTTAAAATTTAATTTTATAAAAAACAGGACTGAAATTGAAGGTAAAGTTTTTAAACAAAATTGGGTCAAAGAAAAATCTTAAAATGATTTCTTTTAATATTGATATTTTAAATGAGGTTTTTAATTGATTTCAAACTTTTATTTGAAAATACTGAAATTAGATTTTAAAAATTTTGGGTAAGAAATAATTGGTATTTGAAGGATGGACATGAAAACTAAAATAAAAAAAATAAAAAATAATAAACCAAAGAAATATTTTTTACTGTAACTTTTGAATTTTTAAAAACCCAAAAAATTTTCTTATAAAACTTAATTAAAATATTTTTTTTAAACTGAGATTTGATTTTAAATTTTGGGCCAATTAAGAAATTTAAATTTTTAAAGAAAAACAAAAAGGAAGTTAAAGGTTTAATTGTAAGGAAAATTTGTTTATTCCAAAAAGTCTTTTAAGTAAATTTTAAAAAAATTTTTTAATAAAAATTTAATTTTAAGAGAAAAATGTTAAAAATTTTTTTTTTGAGAATAGAATTTTATAAAATGGAAATGGTATTAAAAAATAATTTTATTGGGGAATTTTTCAGGTTAATTTTGTAATCAAAGGTTGTTAAATTTGAAATTAAATGAATTTTTAAATTTTTTAAAAAGGTTAAATTTTCTTTTTTAAGGATAGAATCAAATTGTAAAAAATTCTTAAAAAATAATTACTTGTAAAATAATGTTTGTTAGAATCAAAAAAGTTTAAACTAATTTTAGAACAACTTTGAAATGGTAGTAGCTTTGCTCGTGATAAGGGAAAGATGAAATGATGGAAGAAATTTAGAATTTTTCAGTTGGTGATGACAAATGTAAGTTATTTTATATATTTGAAAAAAATTTTTAATTTATTTAACCAAAAGATGTATTTAAAATATAACATCAGATATAATTAATGTTTGTATGATTTTTGAAAGAAAGTCTAGTAAATTAAATGATTTACTTTCTAATTATATCTTTTTCAGATATGGATTTGTTTCAATAAATAGATTTTAATTTTGAAAGTTTCAGTCTAGACTGAGGTTTTTGGTTTTGATTAAAAATAAAAATTTTAATTTTTTCTTATTAAAAATATTATTGAATTTTTATTTAAAATGGTGATTTAATTTAAATTAAAGAAAGAAAATTTTAAAAATTGATGGAAAAATACATAACTTATGAATGATTCTTTTTCAGTTTGAAGAAATAGTAATGATTGTAGAAGTCAACTGTTGGTTCTCATAGGATACTTTCATTCCTTTACCGTGTATATTCAGTACATTGACAGATGCTAACCAGGAAATAAGGATATTTTTGTTCATTTGAATATTTAATAAATTTTGTTGATCAATCATGGGTATTAAAATGTAACTAATTTGTAAAATGTTAGCTGGCTATTTTTTCACAGTAATCTTGCTGATATGAATTATTAACCACAAAATTTTACCTTATATAAGTGTTAGTATTTTAATTTATTTTTATGCACTGACTAGATGTAAATATGTTTTCGTTTGTTCGTATGTTCGTCCTTACGTATTTCGTAATGTTATTCGTTGTCTGTCCCGAACTCAGATAAGTTTTCAATATTTTGATTGAAGTTGAGTCAATAAGTTATTGTATATTGTGCCTATGAATTGATCTTTAAATTTAATCCAAATTATAGTTTTGACAGTGTTTACTGTTATTTCATAACATAGATAAATGATAGTATTATCTTAAAGTTTCTTATTCAGGTAAGTTTATACATTGAAGTCCACAATTGAACAGTATACATGTTCTTGTAGATATTCTAATTTAATCAAATTAAAAAATTTTTAATTTCACGTCCATAAACATAAAAATGATGAGGGGATGTGACTGTACACTCTTGTTTTTTTATTTCTACAATGAAAATATTTAAAGCTAGTTGATTATAATCTGTATATAAACCAATTTTTGACATTTTTCTCTCATTGGGTTTATTTTTTTTTCAATACTGCCATAGTTGTTAAATTCAATTTATTTAATTTGTTTTCATTAGTCGATGTAAATAACTTTGTTTTTACTAGGGTGAGACGTTTAAGAAAGAAAAGAAACTAGTCAAAGATGCAGCTGAATTTTTAGTGCTTCATCAGATTCCTTCATTGGTAAGTTGATCATGTAATCATTGCCAGATAGCACTACAAGGGCTCAGCATTCTACCAGCCAATATAATCTATTTTATGTTTCCAGCTTCAGGCATGTAAATTAAAAAAAGTTTATAGTAAAGACTACTAGTGCTATATTTTTAATGGTAAAAACACATTGATATTCATATGCATTTTAAAAAATTCAATCACAGTGTTTATATTTAGCTGAAGTTTAGAAGAGCTTACTTTTAACACAAATACACACACAAGTCCATAGTGATGAAAAATACATAAAATGACTTTCGTTCTTCTGATCCTTGATGATCTTTTTATTCTGAATGGACTTGTGTACTGATATTATGGAGATATTTCCCAACTAACTTGACTTTGTAATATGGATGTTTAAAAGTTTAACTTGTGTATAAATTTTATTTTAAATGTTATACACATGTAAGTTCAATCAATGTTATAGTTCATATTATAATCTACAGGTGAATGACTGTATGGATCATACGTCCTCTCCTATTGATGGTCTGACCTTGACAGAAGCAATGCATAACAAGTAAGTCAGAACATAATATGTAGAGATTGCAAGGCAGTCGCATACTGGATTCAACACTATTCATGGAATACCAATTTAAGTATTGAAAATTGTACTTTTTATTCGTCCATGGTGATGAGCAAAAAATTAATGACTTTTTTTCTTCTGATTCAGGATATTTTTTTTCTGAATAAACTTGTTAAAAGTTGAATTTGTGTATAAAGGATTTATTAAATGTGCAATCTATGTTTAACAGTACCTATTACAAATACATACCGTAATAAAAACTTTTCAATGAACGATGATATCATTTATTAGACTTTCATCTAGTATTTTAAATTTCTGTCTTGTTGTTCCCTTCCCCAGCGTTAAACAGAAGATTGTATATTTAGTAGAGCTATCAATCAGCAATTGATGTCGTCGGAGCTTAAAATACAATATTTTATCTCCTATATAATTACACTGACAGAAAACAATGTCAATTCATACATTTTAAATTTATCATACATCGTCTGCACTTGCACATACATTTTCAAAGCATCAGTTGTGAATTGGTCATGTTATCCAATTAAAATGAACATTACAAATGATGTTGCATTAGAATCACTTGTTTCTTTCACAAGAATAATTGTTCGGAGATTCCTTTTTAATTAACATAAGGAATTAACATATATTTTTTTACAGTGGACACTTTTACATGTTTGATTATAACAAATTGTATATTTGTAGGGGTATAAATATGAGATACCTTGGTAAAGTTTAATTTTAACAAATTTTCTATTTTGTAGGGGTATAAATATGAGATACCTTGGTAAAGTTGCAGATGTCATGTCCAAATACTCATCTGTTTCATATGTATATGTAAGTATGGAGTAAGGCTTTGATATGTTTTGAGGCCCCTCATGGGGTGTCCAAGTAGTCACATAATCACAAATGTATTACCAATATGATCACATAATCATTAATTATGTTTTAAGCAAGATAATCAAATAATCAAAAAATACAATCCTAGATTATCAAATAATCATGAAATATTTGGGCTGGTAATTAAATAATCACTATATAAACAGTCAACATAATCAAAAACCCTTTGATGAGGCTCATAGTTATAGGATTTCTTTGTAGTTCTGTCAATTTAGAAATTATTGCGTGCATTTATTATTGCGATTTTGTCATTTTAAACTTAAATGCGATTTTAATTTTTGCGATTTTGAGAAAAGTCATGCTTAATTCAGTTAAAATATTACAAAATGCGAGTTTTAATAATTGCCATTACAACATCTGAATAATTTCTGAATTATAGTATTTAAGATTGAGTAAAAAATTTATAACATATACAATTCTTTAAAAAAAAAATGTATTAACTGAAATTCACGAATTCACAGGTTCTTAGTAAATCAAGGATCCAAATTCATAAGTCCATAATGATGAGTTTAAATAACCAAATGTCTTCTGAATTGTTGTGAAGACGATTTTTGATTTCTGAATGGACCTGAATTTTTTCTCTCTTTTTCTTTTGTCCTAATGTAAGGCATGCATTTCAGTATTTCTGACATAAGTCATAGCTGGATAAATGAATTAGTGTTTTATTCTTGCTACCTTTTTGCACATTTACTTGAATGAAAATTATGCAATTGAACATATTCAATATATAAAAAGGAAGTCAGTATGGTTGAATTAAGTTGCTAACAACCAGTCAACAAAATAAGTTTCAGATGAATTTATGAAGAAAATGTGTATTGTAGGTTTAAACAATAATTTTTTTAAAATGTTTGGTTTCTTTTTCAGGATATTGTTGTAGCAGAATTAATTACAAGGGCAGCTAAACGTTTGTTTAAGATTTATATGCAGGGAGTTGACATGATGAGCCTGTCATCTGCTGTCAGCCATTTTCTAAACTGTTTCCTGGGATCTTTCCCATCTCCACATGCTCAGATAACTGCTGAGGAGGTAAGATTGACTGGTATACAATTATGATATTGAAGAAGAGTATATTTGTTTATTCTCGGCTACAAAATTCTTTGAAAAATTTGTAATAACGAAGTGTTTGCTGTCAGATTGATATCTAACCAAGGATACTGTTGTAAGTTTTTGTTGTATTTGGAAATATTTGATTGAACATGTTGATTACAGCCGTGAAAAAGTATATATGGTCTATTATGATGAGTACAAATCAAGACTTTCGTTCTTCTGATTTGGTATGAAGACAATTTTGATTCTGAATGGACCTATATATTTATACCGTCTGTAAAAAGAGAAATTGATTCGATTTATTAGTACAAATGAAATGGAATTCTCTAAGACTTGAAAGGCAAGACACACATGTACCATCCTTACATTTAAAAAAAAATCAATAATTATTTGTATAGTGAAAATGGTTCTTACTCATTATCCATGAATTATATAATAAAAAATGCCCTCTAACTCTTGAGCATTTTTTCTGGAATATGATTAAGTTATTCAAAAGAAGATAAGAATTGAATATTATATTGCACTATTTTTTCTCATTAATTGTGATTTGTATGTTTTTAAAGTTACAGAGTAAGAAAACTAGAAGAAAGAACAACAGAAAAAATAAAGCTGTATTAGTTAGTATAGGTAAGTTTTGAAGTAGATTGCACATTTGTGGTTCAAGGACTGCTTTACAGAAAAAAAGACTTCATTTAATTTTTAGAAAAATATGTAGAAACAATACTACCTTTGGAAAATCATCAAAAGAAAAATACTGTTGATTCCTATTCTTGTAGAGAAAACAAATAATTTGTATAATATCCTCTTAATGTTTATATTTTATGAATACTATTTGTGTTGCTTTAAGTAGACCCTGAAATTGCACATTCTACCAGTTAAGACTAATATCAACTCTAATATCAACTAGCCACCAGAGACCAAAGGAGGTTAACAACTAAGGTCACCATACTGCCTTCAACAATTGCAAATTTCATACTGTATTCTCTCACAAGCAATCACTGTAATCTATGTAAGGAGATGAGATAGGATCGCCAATTAGGCCCAAGTCACTCTACTATCCATTAGGTATTCCAGAAATAATTGACTTGAGGTCATCAGGCACATTTTCTTCAACCCCATCATTGATCAAATTTAAGGACTTTTTCTGTAATATTTTCTATGCTGGACCAAAACTACCTATCGCTTCATTAATATTTGTATAGAAGTGCCTTCTGACCACCACTTCCAAAACTATGTCATTTCTTGGAAAACCCATACAACAAATGGTAGTTTTTAACGACCTTGACTGGCTATAGAAGGATTAGGCATATACTTATACCCTTTACCTTATATTTACATGGAACTTCTGAGGTTTTGTCATATATTTATTTTGTCCCTTTATTATTAGATAACACAGAATGGGTCAATGATACACCCAAAACAGTTTGGAAGAAAGTTGTGGATGAAGTTCAAGATTATTTCCAATACACATTAGACTGGTAAGTTTTCTTGTCAGTATTATTCCATCTGTTTATAAACTTATACTTGGGTAAGATGAAGGAAGTTCAAGATTATTGTCATTGTAACTCAAATATTCGTTGGATGAAATTCAAGATTATCATCAGTACTTTTCCAACTATTTATAATCCTAACATATTTGATAGAGTTCAAGATTATTTTTGTATATTTTACTTTTTTGGGGGTAAATTATAACATCAGTACTATTTCATCTGTTTACAACCTAAACTAGTTTTAAGATTAAGGATTATTATCATCATTTTACATAAGACTGGTAAGTTTTATGATGAGTACTATGACATCTGTTTATGTTTTTTTCTCCCCTTTCAGTGATTCTATAGATAGTGCCTTAGAAAGGTATAACTTACAGAGAGTATCCATGCTGAGACAGTTCTGTCTGAAGGTTGGAATTCAGATCTTATTGAAGGAGTATAATTTGGATGCCAAAAATAAACAAGTGTTCTATGAAGATGATATCATCAATGTCTTTCCTATTGTTAAAAATGTTCATCCGAAGGTATGTAGTATTAGCCTAGAAAATTGTTGGTTCAGTGTGTTGAAACTGATTATATAAAATATATTCTGAATTGTATCAAGAGCTAGCATAAACATAACATGCATAATGCTGTGAAAACATTCTTTAGGTCATTTTAAAGAAGATATTCTTGTTTTGTGCTTAGTTTGATCTGCTAAAATTGAAAATGAAATTTAAGATGTGAATGAAAACTTCATAAATAGACCTTCAACTCAAATTCTGCAAAAAATTCCCCAATAAATTGTTGAAGAATAAACATAATAGCTTGTAACCTGAAGAGAAAAAAAAATCTATTTGAATCATGATTCATTTGGACATGTGTGAAGTACAAAAATTTCAAGTGCTGGATCATTTTACATTAAAAAGTGAAATTTATAAAGAAATTGTTTCTTCATGTGTTATTAATGTACACTGGATATAATTTGCTATATATATTTGTTGCAGGCCACAGATGCTTACCACTTTTTCACAAGTGGTCAAACAAAGATACAACAAGGATTATTACGGGAAGGTTATGAACTAATCAGTGAAGCCTTGAACTTACTTAACAATGTCTACGGACCCATGCATGCTGAGATTGCTGCCTGTCTACGATTACTGGCCAGACTTAATTATATCATGGGAGAATATGGAGAGGTGAGTGTAAAAGAATAGAAAAATAAATTCACAATTGAAAAAAAGTTGACACCTTGTTATCTTTAAATAAGACACATTTACTGTAAATTCAGAAATTATTGCGAGGTTTCTATTAATGCGAATAATGCAACTGGGTTAGTATAGCATTAATAAGAACTTTCATTCTGATATCTTATAAATATATCTGTATGTAAATTTTCCTGACATCGCAATATTTAATCTCTTATTTTGTCCATTCTTCAAAAATCACAATAATAAATGCACACAATAATTTCTGATTTTACAGAATACCAGTATATCAGTATAAGACCCTTGATTGCTTTGAAAATGACATGTTAGAATGATTTCAAAACCAAGTTTGCTCTCAATATGACAATACATGTGTCTAATCTTGATCATAATTTAAAAGCAGGAAAATTTCATAGCTAAATATTTGTTTCAGGCTATGTCATACCAACAAAGGGCAGTACTAATGAGTGAGAGAGTGCTTGGTATAGATCATCCAAATACTATTACAGAATATGTAAGTATACATAAGTAATAATAACCTGTCAGTCCGTCCATCACATGAATATTTTCGTCACATCTTTCTCAGGAACTACATTAGGCCTTTTTTTTTTAATTAGTTGGTTTACGGATCCGCCGACCCGATTTTGTTTAAAAGTGAAATAAAATTAAAATTTTGATTTCGTGTTGTTTTTTATTCTGCCGACCCGATTTTTCGAGTGCTGTGAATAAAAAAATCCGAGGCGTTCCAAAACGTTTTGTCTGTGTCAATAAAGCGTTTGTAGTGAACGGCGTATTTTGAAAAGCTTCGAAATGACGCAGACGAATTCAAAAACCCAACGAGGGAGGACCATGGAGTCTGACGGCTTCATCTACTTTCAGTTGAATATTAACTTTGATGGTCAACGTACTGAGAGCACTTTTATCAAATGCAAACCTATGCAATCGGCGATGCCATATTCGACAATATGGCTGATGAAAATGTTGCCATTGTCAAGGTACAAACAGTTTCGCCACCAAACAAAACTAGGGCAGACACCCCTACCAGTACACCCGTAACATGCACATATATTCATACGTGAAGACCACGTGCACCTTAAATGTGATGGTATTGTGTTCACCTGGAGAGTGAGAGATCTTGGGTTTGAACCTTGACCCGGTTAAATCAAAGACTTAAAAATTGGTATCTGCTGCTTCTTCGCCAAGCACGCTGCAATTGCAATTATTAAAGGAGTCAGAATAATGTGTTTGGGTAAGGTAACATATCTTTGGGGGAACTGTTACCTTGTGAGCTAGCACATTTAAATTCTGGCTCAGTGTGTCAGTTTAGCATTTCATTTCTCATTATCATATTCTCATCCCAATTATGCATCTGATTAGCCACTAGACATTAAACAACAATTGACCATCCATCCATCAAATGCAAAGCATATCAAGATAAGAGCTAAACTATTTCTCCTCCTCAACCCCTGTAATGTCATGAATGAACAGCATTTTTTTTTTTTTTTTTTCCTCCGACTCAAATTTTTCAGAACAGTTATACGTGAACAAAAAAAAAATCTAAGATTGCTATTTTATTTTTATTTTTTTTACCTCCTCCGACCCTAACCTTTGACACTAGTTGTCCGTAAACCAACTAATTAAAAAAAAAAGGCCTTACATGGATTTCTGAAATTTGGTTTCAGGGTTTATATAAGTTGCCTCATTCAATGAAAATTTTGTAACATTAAAATTTTTAAGAAAGAAAAAAAAAGGTTTATTCTTTCTTCAACTGATTTTCTGTTGTCAGCTTTAAGGCAAGACAAAAAAGTAAATTTGAGTTTTGAGGCCTTGTATTTTCTGAAGAAAGGCTGTTCTGAATAAGGCCGAGAAAAAAAAGATCCGTGTTTCCGGTAACCCGACCGACCCTATTTTTTAGCCCCGACCCTAACTTTTTTATTGGATCTTCCAAAAAAAAAAAAAAAAAAATTTATCAACCGACCCTGTTTTTGACACAGGCTTCTGATAGATGACATAATATTTGTTCTCTCTTGCTTCCTCTTGCATAGAAAGCCAGTAAAACATTTTATTAATGTCAAAAGGTATTCCAAATAGGTTAAAATCCAAGAAATTTGCACAGCAGGTGCTTCAAAAACATTGCAAATGGCACACTTCCGGTTTTTGAAACTAATTACGGATCCGGACTTGGAAAAAACATGATAATTTTCCGAATTTCATTTACGATGTCAAAAAAAAAAAAAAAAAAAAAAAAAAAAAGAATTCCGACCTACCTACCCTATTTTTCAAAATGATGTTACCGGAAACACATATCTTTTTTTTTTTAGGCCTAAAGGCTTTTTAAGGAAATGATATATTAGGGGGTTGGACTCTTCTTGATATTTGTCTGTGGATAATAGGGGAAGGAATTTAAGAAAACATTTCTGTTACAAATGAAAATAAGAATTATGTGTGGTAAGTTCTACATTGTATTTTAGCATTTAGGTTTTGCCATGTACATATTTGCCCGCCGTCACAAATTTATTTCTATTTTGTCTGTTTTACTTTCAGGCACACCTTGCCCTGTACTGCTTTGCCAACAGTCAAGTGTCTATTGCCTTACGACTGATGTACAGAACACGATATCTTGCCTTGTTATGATATATGTTTATACTTTCAGGCACACCTTGCCCTGTACTGCTTTGCCAACAGTCAGGTGTCTATTGCCTTACGACTGATGTACAGAACACGATATCTTGCCTTGTTATGATATATGTTTATACTTTCAGGCACACCTTGCCCTGTACTGCTTTGCCAACAGTCAGGTGTCTATTGCCTTACGACTGATGTACAGAACACGATATCTTGCCTTGTTATGATATATGTTTATACTTTCAGGCACACCTTGCCCTGTACTGCTTTGCCAACAGTCAAGTGTCTATTGCCTTACGACTGATGTACAGAACACGATATCTTGCCTTGTTATGCCACGGAGACAATCATCCAGAAGTAGCTCTTATAGATGTAAGTACATTTATACTGAATTACCACACACATGAGAGTGCAGCAAGGGTTAAGAAACAGTTAAATTGGTCGGTCTTAATTGATTAAAAGTACTTATAAATGGAATACCAAATTAATACAACACCTGTTCAAACTGTCGTGTTTATGTCAAAAGTTTAAGACAAAAACATACTTTTTATACGACCGCAAAATTTGAAAATTTTTTCGTCGTATATTGCTATCACGTTGGCGTCGTCGTCTGCGTCGTCGTCCGAATACTTTTAGTTTTCGCACTCTTAACTTTAGTAAAAGTGAATGGAAATCTATGAAATTTTAACACAAGGTTTATGACCACAAAAGGAAGGTTGGTATTGATTTTGGGAGTTTTGGTCCCAACATTTTAGGAATTAGGGGCCAAAAAGGGCCCAAATAAGCATTTTCTTGGTTTTCGCACTATAACTTTAGTTTAAGTTAATAGAAATCTATGAAATTTTGACACAAGGTTTATGACCACAAAAGAACCGTTGGGATTGATTTTGGGAGTTTTGGTTTCAACAGTTTAGGAATTAGGGGCCAAAAAAGGGCCCAAATAAGCATTATTCTTGGTTTTCGCACAATAACTTTAGTTTAAGTAAATAGAAATCAATGAAATTTAAACACAATGTTAATGACTACAAAAGGAAGGTTGGTATTGATTTTGGGAGTTTAGGTCCCAACAGTTGGGAATTAGGGGCCAAAAAGGGACCCAAATAAGCATTTTTCTTGGTTTTCGCACCATAACGTTAGTATAAGTAAATAGAAATCTATGAAATTTAAACACAAGGTTTATGACCATAAAAGGAAGGTTGGTATTGATTTTGGGAGTTTTGGTCCCAACAGAATAAGGGGCCCAAAGGGTCCAAAATTAAACTTTGTTTGATTTCATCAAAATTGAATAATTGGGGTTCTTTGATATGCCGAATCTAACTGTCATGACTGTGTATGTAGATTCTTAACTTTTGGTCCCGTTTTCAAATTGGTCTACATTAAGGTCCAAAGGGTCCAAAATTAAACTTAGTTTGATTTTGACAAAAAATGAATCAGTTAGGTTCTTTGATGTGCTGAATCTAAAAATGTACTTAGATTCTTGATTATTGGCCCAGTTTTCAAGTTGGTCCAAATCGGGGTCCAAAATTAAACTTTGTTTGATTTCATCAAAAATTGAATAAATGGGGTTCTTTGATATACCAAATCTAACTGTGTATGTAGATTCTTCATTTTTGGTCCTGTTTTCAAATTGGTCTACACTAAAGTCCAAAGGGTCCAAAATTAAACTTAGTCTGATTTTAACAAAAATTGAAATCTTGGGGTTCTTTGATATGCTGAATCCAAAAATGTACTTTAAATAGATTTTTTATTATGGGCCCAGTTTTCAAGTTGGTCCAAATCAGGATCTAAAATTATTATATTAAGTATTGTGCAATAGCAAGTCTTTTCAATTGCACAGTATTGCGCAATGGCAAGAAATATCTAATTGCACAATATTGTGAAGTAGCAATTTTTTTTATTAGAGTTATCTTTCTTTGTCCAGAATAGTAAGCAAAAAATATTGTGCAATAGCAAGATTTTTTTTTAATTGGAGTTATCTTTCTTTGTCCAGAATCAACTTAAATCTTTGTTATATACAATATACAATGCATATTCACTTTTTACTACCAACTGATAAATTAAAATAATCTTTACCATTCAGTGATAACAAGCAGTTTTTTTACATCTTAATATTTTATGATGTATTTAAATGAGTAGTTATTGTTGCAAACTCCAAATTTTAATTGAGATTAGTTTTGGAATAAGGGAAAGGGGGATGTGATTAAAAAAATTGGGTTCAATTTTTCTCATTTGAAATTTCATAAATAAAAAAGAAAATTTCTTCAAACATTTTTTTGAGAGGATTAATATTCAACAGCATAGTGAATTGCTCTAAGAGAAAACAAAAATTTTAAGTTCATTAGAACACATTCATTCTGTGTCAGAAACCTATGCTGTGTCAACTATTTAATCACAATCCAAATTTAGAGCTGAATCCAGCTTGAATCTTGTGTCCATACTTGCCCCAACCGTTCAGGGTTCAACCTCTGCGGTCGTATAAAGCTACGCCCTGCGGAGCATCTGGTTTTCAGCTTGAACTTCTTGAAATTTCATACCTGTTCAGGGGTCAAAATTAACTTAAAAAGGCCAGTAGCCAGCTGGGCTACTAGACTTGAAAATCAGTTAGCCCAGACAAAAAGTCAGTAGCCCACTAAATTTTACTATCATCGGTGAAGCCCGGGGGGTTTGGGGACATGCCCCCCCCCCAAGAAAATTTTGAAATTTTAGACTCAAAATCCTGCATTCTGAGCATACCTGGAGGTGATTTAGATGCCTGAGAAAATGTTTTTTTTTTCTTATTTTTGTTGTTGACTTCAATCAAATTTCATTAAAAAAAAATATCATATGCAAAATGGGAATCTTCATGCCCTGTAATTCAGATATATGTACTTTTGAACTGGTGGTGGAATACTCATCGATTGAGGTGCTCCTTTATTGGAGGAAGTTATAGAATACAAGTTGCAAGTACAAATCTTTTTTTTTAAAAAGACAACTAAAGAATTCTCTGTTCTGGAATACATGTAGATGATAGATGAAATATTTCATTTTATTTCTATAATAACCTAATTAATTAAATATCTTGGTCGATTCATTTTGAGTATTAACTACGTACATCTGTAAACAAATGACCCCCCCTTTTTCTCAAAACTATTTCACGTAATTCAAAAGCGTTGTCATGAACTTGATATCTTCTCTTATTTTCTTTTTGTTTGTTAACTGTTCAGTTAGTAAGGAATTTTAATCATTTTAACTATAAATGTTATTTATCGTGGTCGACAATATTCTACTTTCGTTTTTGACCTTCATTCTCTGTACACCACGTGGGCTTTGAAAAGGTAACTACAAAAGGTTCTGTTTTCCAGATTCTTAACAACATTATATATTATACTTTATTTTATTTGACTGATATTACTTCGTGACATGCTATTGTCATCTTCCCTGACTTTCTTCGCTTTCTTGAAGCCAAAACCGTGATTGCTTCATAGTGTTGATGACTATCGGAACACCTCTCTTGTTATGCTTGCAAACATACGATACATTCCGACTTTAAATAGACAACCAATCAGTGACCTGAATTAACGTGAACTATATTTAGTCAAAGGTAAACACTGATTTGACATCCTTATTTATCGTGACCTCGATTTTGATGCAATATATTTAAAAAGATTTTTCTTTTAGAATTTAATTTTTTGTCCGTGAAGTAGCCAGTACTAGGAGTCATGTAAATGGCGGATTTCAGTCATTCTTGTACTTATTTTCGATTCGCCACCTGGGCTACCACAACTGAGTAAAAAGATCGCCCAGGCCAATTTCTGGTCGCCATTGGCGACTGGGCGACCGTTAATTTTTTTCCCTGCTGTTTTTAGTCAAAACCATTCAAACAGTTTGTGAGAAATACAACAGTAACTGTAATCTCTTGTGTTTCGTAAAAAACATTAATTTATAAAAAAAAACCACTAAATAATAAAATATGGAAAGTTATGAGAAAGTTATGAGATAACTTCCACAACAGAATACCTGTTTTAATACAAATTATAAAAACAAATGTGTGAATTACAACAGTTTAAAAAAAAAACTATTAATTTATGATAAACTGTACACATGTAGGAAAGTTGTCAGATAACTTTGGCATTATTCCTTTTAATCTGAATACTTTTTTGTGATTTCAGAGTAATATAGGTTTGATCTTACATGCAGCAGAAGAATATGATCTATCATTGAGATTCTTAGAAAATGCTCTACAAATAAACTCAAAGTAAGTTTTTATCATATTTATAGGTTTAATTTAATATTCATAATTCTTTATAGTTAAATTATGAAGTTTCAAAGTTTCCACTTAATATTTTATGTCTATTTAATTCACTGGTAAGAAAAAATGTAGAATTAAAAATCTTGATTGTAAAGTATTACATGGTTAATTGAATTTAAAATGAATTTAAAATGTATAATACAGCATCGTTTGTAAAATTCATGCTGATTGGGTATTGAATAATGCCACAGATTTTAGGGCATCAATTACACAATTGATGGTCTGAAATTGTGCATGCAAACAGACATTTTGGTGGTCAGTTTGAAATGTAAGATTTAGAGATTTTTTCTCTCTCTTGCATGAGAATAGACATTACATTATTGAAATTGAGAGATTTTTAATTATTTCTATATAAAATTTCTCGCTTCTTTCTAGATTCCATGGTGCTAAAAGTTTAAAGGTTGCTATGAATTACCACTTGGTAGCCAGGACACATTCCTGTAGGGGAGATTTCAGGGCAGCTTTACAGAGTGAAAAAGAAGCTTTTACCATATATAAACATATGGTAATTTTCATATTTAGTCAGATTAATATATGCATATGTAGCAAACTAAAACATTATGTAGACGTGAATGAAGTGCAGAATGAACAGAGTTTAGAATCGGTTTGATAATTCAAAATTCTAATGGAATTAGTGAAAAACAACAATTTGAAAGTGGAAATTATTTCTGAAAGAAAAACTTTTGATAACAGGTTCTTGCCATTACTATTATTTGGAGCAGTTATGAACCAAGGAACTACTTTTAAATTGTGTAAAAATTAAATTTAATTTTAGTGTAAGCAGTTTGTTAATTGTATCCAATTTTCAGTCCTTTAATTCGAAGATATTCAAAACTTGAAAAGTCATAGAGAAACTGACAATGTCATAAGTAGAAATAAAAAAGCAACGTAAAACATAACAAGTCCAAAAAATGCATCATAGAAAACTAAAAACTGAGCAACAGTCCAAAATCAATGACGAAAGTTGACCGGAATTTTTCTATAAGTTGTACTGCAATGAACAGTATAGTTTTATTGAGTCACACTCACCTATTTGCCTCAATTGTTTTTCACTCGAGATTTGAGTACCTGGCAAATTGGGTACAAAGACACCTGTTATTCTCACGGTATATATGATTGATTTTTTGTCTTTATAGCTTGGAGAAGAACATGACAGAACAAAGGAAAGTTCAGAATGTTTGAAGCATCTCACACAGCAGGCTGTTGTCTTTCAGAAGAAAATGAACGAGATTTATAAAGGAGAAAAATCCATTACATTCCCTCCATTACAGATCCAAACACCATCCATTGGCAGTGTGTTAGAAACATTAAATGTTGTTAATGGAATCGTCTTTGTACAAATCAGGTAACTATCTTAGGTTGATCTCTCTGTCTCTGTATTATTTCTGCCGGTAGGGAAATTGTTGTAGTTTAGTTAACTGGCGGTAATTGCTAACCTTCTACATCATTTAGTCTCGGGCTGGGAGTTGTCTCATCAGAAATCATACAACATTTTAAGGAAAACATCGAAAAGGGATTTCCGAGGATTGTTCAGGTCAATTTATTGAATGTCATTGTGATAAAAAAAAAAAAAAAGATATTGAAGGCAAATATTTATTATACTTAGTATGCCCATAATACTTAGTATGCCCAAAATAAATATTATCAAGTTGATGAATCACAGGCACTGTATGTTAGAATATTTTTACTATGCTGCATCTATATAAGTTTATACACACTAACTTTTGCCATGGAATGCATATTTGACCCATCCATACTTTGGAAGACTGTATTCTTACTTTAACTTGATAAAGAGTGGTGAAGGGTAATCTGAAACATTAAAACCTCTTGTAAAAAGTACAGTAATCCTGTGTATAAAGGTAGAATAAGGAATTGTTTTTGTTTTTCAGCCCTGAAGATATTGAAAGATTCAAGAAACAAATGGCTCTTAAATCAGTAGAGAAGGACAATGAACTAGAACCAAAAGAACTTGAGGACAAACTGTCAATCAAAGAAGTGAAGGAGGAGTTACCAAATGGAACATTGACCAATGGCAGTTCAGAAACAAACAATAGTGAAATGGCTCTGCCCTTAGATTGAAGATCATAGATCAAATGAAAGGTGTGGCCATATATGCAAGCATTTAATCAAAATAAATGCAGAGAACATTAATGTGCAAACTTGGTCATGTATTCGTGTTCAGTGAAGTGTAAAAACAATATGATGTACCAGTTGATAGATTTGTGGCTGATCAGTTCCGCTGTTCCATTAATAACTGATCGGTTGTTTTATATTGAGAAAAAAACCAGATATTGAACATTTTTACTGCCACTAATCAGACTTTGGCAAGCTGTATAACTTGATAATAATGTATACAGTAGCATTTAGGAAGTAGAAATGACTGTAGCTATTACTGTAAACCCGAAACTAATGCATGCATTTATTATTTTGATTTTTGTGATATTCAGAAAAATATTGTTTGAATTCATTTAAAAAAATTCAAAATGCGATTTAATTATTGTGATTATTGCATTTTTTGCAATAATAAAAACATCGCATCAATTTCTGAATTTACAGTATTTAGAAGTGTGGTTTGTTAAGTTTATTTCATTTATCTACGAGAGTTGTCAAATTTAATACATATAGCTGTGATTTTTTAGAAGTGTGTATGAATATATATGTGTATGATGTCCAATTTAATTAATGAATTATGATTTTGATTTATTTATGATATATATGAAGTATTTGTTTTTGAATTTGGTATGTCTGAAAATGTTTGTCCTTTTGCATTTCTATATCATACAATTTTTTTATTTACACTGAAATTTCTAGGTTTATTTCACATAAAGTATATGTATGCTCCATTGAATTGAAATGAAGCTTTCTAAAGTTTAAACATCAGTTGTAAACATTTTTGAACTATTAAGGACTAAAAACCTTCATGGCTGTTGTATTTAAACTTATAATAAAAAAAGTACATGCTACCCAACTTTTAAGAGTTGATAAAATCCATGCCATTAAGATTTGTCTTAAAACAAGTTTCCAGATAAACATTGTGAGCTTAACCAGATATAATATATTGGAATTGTACAATTTTCTGAAGATCAGAAAGAATAATAATGAATTTTCCTAAAATTATAAAAGATAAAGGAACTTGTAGTATGATATTCAAATGGCCTCCTGTATACACTTTTTTTTTTATCAATAAACATTAATACAATTATCAAGTTCATCATCTTAAACAAAATCGTGTATGAAGTATAAATCACAAATATCATTTAAAATTCAAACAGTATGTAAATATGTAAATAACTTTCCAAGCATGTATATACCATTAATTAGTTTTATTCCAAGGCATAGTTGCATGATTAAAGCTTGTAGATTTTTTTTAGACATTCTGAAATAATGTATTGTGCATGAATAACTTGCCACTGGATCAATAGTTCAGAGTTAAAATGATCATTGCAACAATAGGACACATTATTGAATAATAGGTTAATTTCTAATCATGTCAACTCTATTTGTGGAGTTTTTATCAAACTTTTTTTTATGATAAAATATCATATTCAAGCAAGGAGTTACAATTTTTTATGCTGTTTTTTTTTTCAAAATTATTTTGTAAAGAATAAATAGTTTTAACCACAGTAAATAAGAAATTGATGGAAAAAAGCAGAATAAGAATGTGTCTTGAAGAAAAAATAAACCATAAAATGATCATTATATATACAATAACTTTGCTACTTAACTTGTTAAGACAAAGTTAATTATCTGTGTAAAATAAGTGTTGTCAAATATGGTGCATATTAATATTATTTTTAGTTGTGTATTTTACCCAGTTGTCCAATCAAATTCATAGATGACATTATATTTAATAATGTCTTTATGAAACATTCCGAGCGATATTAGTGCTAAAGTGTTGCTTCATTCCATTTAGTTTTTATCTAGTAGATCTGTAGTGTAGATTCCTCCATTCCAGAATTCCCAGAATTCCCAGTTTGGTGCTCCCAAAGTTCCTTTGTGTGCATGTATATAATATCATTAAGGGGAGGTCACTCAGTTTTCAGGGGAGATAATTTGAATGAGAAGTTTTGTGATTAAATTTTATTTTTTTTCATACAAGAAATCATGCATTTGTAAAATTCTGTTTCATATAATTTCTGATTTGTTCAATTCATTTATGTCATCAGGGATTCATATTCTATATTCATTGTTGGGGATAACATTTTATCAAACAACCCGCAAATAAGATGGTTATAAACATTTTGCTTTAAAGGCCACATTAAACTTTTTTTACGACCACAAAAAAATCTGTGGTCGTATCAGGCTGCGCTCAGCGAAGCATTTTTTGTTTTGTTTTTGTTGTTATTGATATTTTTCTTTGATCTCAAGTTTTCGATTTAATATAAATATCTTGAGCTTCAGTATTTAATGAGGAAAATATATGTATTAAAACTGGTGTACTAAGGAAAATATATATGTATCATTATAGATCATCATAAAGGGTAAGATGTCGCTGTAGAATATCTTCATAACAAATATTATTTATTTATATAAACAAAACATTATTTAATAGCAATACTATGAAGAAAGAAAGTCAAGTTATTTTATTGCAAAGACTGTTTTACCTGATAACCAGTTTACTTTTATTTTGTAATTTTTAAGAAAATAGCAAGAGCAATTAAAAAACCCACGAGTGTTGACATATAAATTGCTGAGGGATCATCTGCGATGAATTTACATGAATTGTATTTTTTTACCAGATCATTTTTTGGCATTAAACGCAGGAGACTCATAAAGAACGGATAAATATTTAATTTATATATAACAACAATAACAAACTTAAATTATTATTTGTTTATACTGAAAACTGGTCTTTGCTTTAAGATGTAATATTTATGTTACGTGTGTGATTATTCTAGTATTATGAATGCAAGTGAAATAGTTTTGCCAATTATTTTATCGTTTTGTGCCAATTATCCATATTTTAGACAGAACAAGAAATACACTATTTAGTATATATGTAAATATTGTTTTGTTATTCGTGTGTGATAGAACAACATTAGTTGACAATTTTTTTGTTTGTTTGATATTATAGTTAATGAGGACGGAAATATAAATAAATCAGTCGAGGTTGATTGGGAAGATAACTCTGTTTGTAATCGTTGTATCTATTACTTTATAGATGGATATTATTTCTGTTTATAGAATCATAAACTAGAGTCCCCCAAAAAACAAACAAAAATATTTATAAAAAAAGAATAATAAAGAAACAAAAAAAGAAAAAAATTGAATTATAAAAAAAAAATCAAATAAATTGTGCATTGCTAAAAAAATTAAATGAAAATGAAATAAATGCAATTGCATAATTGAAAAAAAAAGAAAAAAAATTATATATATCAATACAATTTTATATAAATAAAATAGAGCAAAAGAAATATATCTCTATATAAACCATTACATTCACTTGCCTCCACCTCCTTGGATAATGAGTGATGGTATCCTTACAAGGGCTTGATCTTCCATTTAAACTTCCTAATTCTTGCATGTGTTGTATTTGATCTCTTTGTATTCAATGCTCAAAAGATTTATGCATACTATCATTATGATCATTATGATCATTAAATGGGGGGACTTCTCTTAAAAGTTACTTCTCAACCCTCTCACATTTATTTTTTTACTCAAATAGGCCTGAACTAGGTCTAACACTGTTAACACTCCGTCCTACTTTCTGTTCTAAATTTTTTATATCAACCAATGAAATTTCTGCCTTCAAATTTTTGATGGTGTGTATCATTATGACAAAACCTGAGGATCCCGAGAGGTCATGAAAACAGAAAGTAGACCGGAGCATTTTCAGTATCCAGTAAATCAAACATAAATGTTTTCAGGTCCTATCTTCCCAATAGGCTAGTTTTTTCCTTTACAACACAATGGTATCTGTCACCCTAGTCTCTCATCCTATATTTGTTGGAGCCAAACAGATACAGGACAAGAAAACTGTCAAAGCTTCCCAACAATGTCGACTGATTCTGTTATATTTCTGTCATATTTGTTGTGACACTAATTAAATAAATCCTTCAGTGGATATGATTTTTAATAATAAAGATATAAAAAGTATGAGATTTTGTTTTTGTCATTTATAGTTGAAGAGGAAGACAGGTATGCTATTTCTGTTTATGTTTGTGGTTAGGTTAGTTTTTGGGAACACGTAGTGATGGGTCAATGATATTTGGTATGCAGTTGTAATACCTTATTAGTTTTTGGGAACACCTAGTGATGGGTCAATGATATTTGGTATGCAGTTGTAATACCTTATTAGTTTTTGGGAACACCTAGTGATGGGTCAATGATATTTGGTATGCAGTTGTAATACTGTATAGTGAATGTATTCATTGAATAAGGTTAATGGAATATTATGGCAGTTATTATTTTGGCGAATTCAAAACTTTATCAATACCTTATGATGTGTACTTTTAAATTGGATGAATTTATTTTGGGGATTTTGTTCTTTCTGTGAAATTAAGCAAAAATTTAAACCACGCGAAAATAACCTACTATTCAGTAGCAGGTTTCCATGGATATTGTTTGGTCTGTGCCTTCAGTCGTGGTTCATTTACTGAATGTTAACCAACATGTTTAAGTATTGCTGTTGTAACTTCCACAATTGTATTTTACTATCACGATAACAAAAAAAAGACATATCTGTGTTGTCCGTTTAATCATTCAAAATGTACAGTCTGCGATAGTTGGAACTAATCAAGTTTAACCGATTGTTGTTGAATTTGCATCACACTGTAGGACAGGCTCACCTGAAACTTGATGTAAAAAATGAGAAAAATGGGATGAAAATTTCATACATAGATTTAATGTGTAAGACTATAAGAAAATGCATCACACTGGTTCTTATCCTGCCTTTGACATAGGGACAGTGATCTGACGGCAGCGTTAAAATTTAAAAAAAAATCAATATTTTAGAAGGTAGACGACCTGGATGAATCGTACTTTGTATGTAGATGTATTTTATGTTACTGTCCCTCATATGTATCTTTTATTTTGAGTAAAAGGATAAAAATATTTAGTGTGTGCATACCTTGCATGCCCCCCAGACAGTTTTCTTCTGACCTCAATCTCATTTCATTGATATGGGGACGGAGTCCCCAATAACAGTAGAAAATTCAATAAAAAAAAATACGGGAAAATTTCCCGAATTTTTTATTATACTAATGAACTCAAAATCGTTCAATTTTTTTTGTCGTGTTTTGAAATACCGGACCTGCGCAGAAATGTACAATGTACTACCTTTTTCCGGTCTCGTTTGTATGAAACTTTGAGTAAAATATATATTTATCAGTCTAGTATAAAATAGGAAGGAACGCGCAATACCAATTTCATTTTTAATAATTCCTTGATATGAAAAAACGTTACCTGATGATAGCGTTTCTCTGTTTACATTGCATATGACGTCATAATTTAAATGACGTCACAACTAAATCCCGAACAACAGAACCAAAATCGGAAACGTTACGGTATTTCCGTTTCTTTTTTTTAAAACAAATATTTAAGTTACAAAAAAATAATTCATACAGACTTCGTCCCCATTTACAGGTAATGCCTGCCTCATATTAAGTGGACAAGGTTAAGTTTTCATTGTCATGTTTATATATAAAAAGTAAAATCACAAAAATACTGAACTTAGAGGAAAATCAATTCGGAAAGTCCATAATCACATGGCAAAATCAAATAACAAAATGTATCAAAAATGAATGGACAAGAACTGTCATATTCCTGACTTGGTACAGGCATTTTCAAATGTAGAAAATGGTGGATTGAACCTGGTTTTATAGCTAGCTAAGATACCATTAGCTATAGATCTACTTTATTTGGTGTATGGAAATGCTAGACCTGATTTCTTGCATCACAATGTCAAGTTTTTATGGTCAAGTCTGTACTCCTATACTAGAAGCAATAGTATATATTTAGTGTGTTCAGACTATCAGATTTGATCTCATTTTCATGGTCCATTTGTAAATGTTCATGTTTGTGGCTTGGTCTATTTCTTGGATACTAGTAACATTATATCAGCTGTATTGGTTTAAAGATTGAAAGCATGATATATGTGTCTGTCTGGTAGGTTTCATCTGAACTTGACCTTTTTTCATGGTTCTTTGAACAATGTTAAATTTTATGGGTTTGGTCTATTTCTCAGATACCATCAGCCAAAAAGTAAAGCAAAAATACAAACTCCAAGGGCAAATTCAAAAAATGGGAAGTCCAAAAAACACAAAATCAAAGGCTCTACAGAAGAATTTAAAAGCAACTGCCATATTCCTGACTTAAGGTGGTACCTAACACTTTAACTAAAATTAATTTGGCTCGTTTAATTTTCTTAAAATTTTGACAAAGTATTTACTTTGACTCTTTAACAAAAATATAAAAAATTCAAAAAAATTGAACCAACCGTTTAATCAGAAAAATTACACTGGTTATATAGCAGTTTGACAAACACTAATTTTGATCATTGAGAAGCTTTATATTGCCTTCACAACGCAACGTAATTAAAACGTTTAGCTGATATTACAGAGTTATCTCCCTGTAGTGTTAGGTACCACCTTAATACAGGCATTTGCAAAAAAATTGGGAAACTACATTTAGTGAATGGAAAGATTGTAGTGAACATATTTTTGATGTTTCTCGTTTTTATACAGATTAGACTGTTGGTTCTCAAGTTTGAATAGTTTTACATTATTTATATTTGGGGCCCTTAATAGCTTGCTGTTCGGTGCGAGCCAAGGCTCTGTGTTGTAGGCGTTCCTTGACCTATAATGGTTTACTTATATAAATTGTTGTTTTGATGGAGAGTTGTCTCATTGGCACTCATACCACATCTTCCTATATCTTTGTTGGTCTGGCTGATTTCATCAGACATTGACAGTTGATCTCTTTCTCACGGTTCATTGGTGTTCAGTCTTCACAATTTTGTCTGTTCATTTGATACTACAAATAAAAGTCCAGGATACTCAGTGTATGGAATGATTGTCTGACCTTGACACCATTTTCATAGTTGTTTGTTAACATTCAATTTTTATGGCAATGTTTATAAGCAATGGGTCAACTAGATTTAATTTATAGAATGATCACATGATGTTCATGCTGGTTCAAAGGATTCATCTGACCTTGACCTCATTTATAAGGTTCATTGTTCTAGGTTCAAAATTTTAAAATTAGGTCTGTGTCTCAGACACCATAAGAAATAGTCGATAGGAAATTCAATATTGACAATAAAATTAAGCTTGTGCATTCTTGTTAAATCAAGATGTTTCTGCTTCTTAATTGTGTCGTCGGGTTGATATTTAATCGTCCTATACCCAACATTTTTTTTTTGGCACTATATAACATATCTTAAATTCATCCTTACTTTTATACCTCTGTTTAGCAGATTTAGCCTAAACTTATTTTCATGGCATCAAAACTCCCAATTCTTTGTTACATTGGCTTAAAAAATTAAAAAGAGTGTACAGATTTATTTTTATTGCAGATTCACAAATTGTTTATATCACATTGTTGAACCACAATACAATAACAAGCATTAGCAACATTATTGGAACAAAACAAATGTACTACTGTAAGAATAGTCCTGGAGAAAGCTATCATGTTTTCACTATAAATTAAATAACTATTTTAAATAAGTCACTGAAGAACCTTAATAAAACTTTTTAAAATGCCTATGGGGGTTTTACATGCAAGATGGCTCTTATAGTCCTACAAAACCTTCAAGGGAGCCTTCAAATGTATTTTGATGTTGTTTTTTTTGCTTCTTCATACTATAACAAGCCTATAGCCATTGCAAAATTATTTGTTTTGATTAAAATTGTGTACAAAATTGCTCTTTCAATTATCCCCATTTAGGAGCTTTCATTGGAGAAATCCACCGCAAATAGTGACAGTTGGCAGAGCCATTTCAATTTAGCTATTGACGTTGGTATCCAAAAAAACAAGTTGTAATTTCCTGATTTCCAAAAATTTTGAAAAAAAATATTTAACTTGTGAAGGATACATTTAATAACCAAACAGGACATAATCCATTACAATGTACATTTGTCTGTTCCTATGTAACAAAACTTGTGTAACCACAAAAACAGTCACGACACAGTTTGGGTGAAGATATGTTGCATTACATTTTCCTGTATTTTGCAACTCACTATTTTAATTCATCCTATTTTATTTCTCTCTTGTTTCTGTTATTTATTTTTTTTTATATCATTTTTTTCTTCTTCATTTTTCTTCATTTTTTATATTATGAGGAAATGGAGGATTAAGGATTTACCATAAGCCATAATAACTTTTTTTCAATGAAGTATGTCTGTATGTATGTATTCATTCATTTTTTCTTCCCGGTATCTCTATTTTTTTTACATTTATATTTTCATTTTATTATTCATTTCATTTTACATTTGTTACTTGTAAGGAGCAGCAGACAATAATGTTTTGGCTAAGGTATCAAACTCAATGAAAACTGTGGCCCCAAAAACAGTCCATTTGTCCTAGGACATTAGAGGTTTGGCTGGCAACTAAGCAACCTGGTATCTTATATAAAGTCATTGTGACCTTTAAAACTACATATATTAAAAACCTAGAATCAGATCAGTTTAGAACTGTTAAGTTTGCGATGGTGACATGTCTAAGGCAATTTTTAAAACTGACCTTATGGCATAAACACGGGTACCCTTCGTAAGCTTTAAACTCCTAATGCAAAATTTTGTAAACACAGAAATACACAACATAAGCCATATCTTCATCCAATCTCCATCAATAACATTATTATGTCAACAAAAGGGAAAAATAAATAGAACAGGAATATACATAGTAAGCAAGAAATTGCTCTAAGCACCATTAAAAAACATGATTTATACTCATGTATAAAGCTATTAATAAAACCATGTAAAGCCATTTTAAGTATGGTTCATTCTCATCATTTTTTCTTACAATTTCTTTAAATTAGAGTGATTTCTTTTTTTTTACATTTGAACCTTTTCTTTATTTTTCTAGACCTACTTTAAACCTTTTCTATTCTACTTCATCAAAATATGGACAAATTAAGTCTCGACTACACCATACGAGAATCAAATAAAAATATTTTAAGAATGAGTAAAACCCAACTTAAAAACTTTACATGATTTTGTCAATATTACAAACATTGCACATTTTACATGAATACCCGAGTTATTCTCAAAGCAGTATAATATATAATGTTAGTTATCTCCCTTTACAACAGGAAAGTGGAAATTGACACTGGTATCAGTTTTGGCGTCATAACAAGGTATTACCAATCTTCCTCTTATTTACATTCATTAATTCTTATCTGATTATGCATTTATGTTCTGAAAGACAATATTTTCTTTAATTATGATTCCTTATTTTCACAATTCAAAATTTGTAAACAGTAACCTCCCTTAGTTATTTTCTGATATCTAGAAGACACTTTTTTCTCTCTTTATCTTCAAGCCTACTGATCATTAATACTTATTTTTTGTTTTCACAAAATCTTTTTTTTACTTTTGCTAAAAAACTATTCTTTAGCACATGTATTTCACTTTCAAATTTTCACCCTTTTCACTTTCTCAAAGAGGGACATTTTTTTTACAAATTCAAATAATGGGAGACAACTTATGAAATAACAAAATAGAATATCTTTTTCTAATTCTGAAACTGAGGCTTGAGCTGTTTACCGAGTACTAATGTTGGACATCTTGTATTTTAAAGTTCATACTTGAACTTCAAACAACTTTCCTCAGTTACCATGGTAACTGGTATATGAGGAATACTATCTTCCAGTGTAAAGCAGAGCTGTTTGACGAAGAAGGACATTGAGCATGGTTTCAAACATTGGCAATGTTTATGACTAGAATACAGGACTCTTCGGACTAGTAAAATTCAACTTTTAGCAAAGGTACCAGTAGTTGTAGAAATGTCTCAGCTGTTAATTTTTTCTTAAAATTCTGACTATTCTGTTTCCTCAACTATGGAAAAGAGGTAAGCAGGGGAAAAGTCTTTTAGGAAACACGATGGATATGAATGGATATGCCCTATATGTTTCATCAGAAGAAGTTTTATGCTTGATGTGCCCTATCGTTCCTAAATTCAGGAGCAACTGGATATCATAAATATTCAATGAAATTTTGAATTTTTCAATTATTCTATAAATATTTTGATCCCCTCTTCAAATTTTTCTAAATTTTTTCATAATTCCCTGTTTCAGAATTTCAAGAACTGTATTGATGTTTTGGGAGGCGACTTTCCTGCTATGGAACTTGCGCCCTCAAGAACTGTGGGTCATTTCATTGTTTATATCCTAATATGAAAATAACTTCACATGATTGGTTGATTTTCCATTGTTTAAAATGTTGTAAGCCAATCACAACGTTTTTTTCTTAAATGTGATTCCCCAAAATAAAAATAACTTCTCATCATTGGTTGAATTTCCATTGTTTAGAACATTGATAGCCAATCACAAAGTTTTTATTCTTAAATGTGACTGATGCTATGACGGTTTTGTCCGTGAAAGAAAGGATGTAGACTTTGATTTTCTTAATGAAATGTGTTTTTTCAACTGTTCTAAAATTTGTTCTTTTACAGACTGTTCCTTTATTCTTTCTTTGAACTGGAAATCTAATAAGTCCTGCATGTCAACCTGTAAAAAGAAGACCTAAAAAATCAAGCAATTATACATGTACACTGAGGTTACGTTTAAGTATTTTTATACAACCCCTTTGATTTCTTTAGTAGCAGGTTCATGGTTGATCTTGTTTTTTATTGTTGTACTCCTAAGGTGTCACATTTTCGTGAAATTTTAACCTTTTTGTGCACTACAAATGGTTATTGTGTCGGTTGTAAAAGTATAGTATATGAATCCTCAGCTTTTTTTCTTTTTTTTTGAGAAATGGATATATGAAAATAAATTTTATCACAGAAATTGAAAACACATTCATTCTTGAATTATACTTTATTAAAACGATATTCTTATACATTTGATTGCAAAAGTATTCACTGTGACTAATTTATCTTCGCTACTTTTCATTTGATCAATTTCTTGTGACTTAGTTATCTCCCCTACTAGCCATTGATGAAGTTCTTGTGAATGAGTTATCTCCCATGCCTGCCATTGATAAAACTCTTGTGACAAAGTTATCTTCCCTTCTAGCCATTGATCAATTTCTTGCCACAAGTTATCTCCCCTTCTAGTCATTTATCAAATTCTTGTGACTAATTTATCTCCCCTCCCTGTCATTCATTATTTTTTTACTAAGTTACCCCTCTTGCAAGTCATTGATCATTTTTTGGGACTAGGTTTTTATCTACCCTACCTGCCATTGATCAAGTTCTTGTGACAAAGCTACTTTTTGTTGAATGGCCTCCATTAGCTGCTCATTCATTGATAAGATATCCATTTTTGACTTGGCTAATTCCACTTCCATATTGTTCTGCCTGTTTATAAATGAAAGGAAGGGCATTTGTTAGTTATAAATATGTATAATCATATATTTTAGACATTGAACGACACATCACTCATGGCCTATTATGGGGGGAGGGGGGGGGCTCTTGAAATCACCCCTGATTTTATTTGGGTGAGTTTTTCTCAGTCTTTAGTTTTGTTTGTTGTGTTTTGTATTAACTGTTGTTGGTCTTTTGGGTTTTGTTTTTTGTTGCCATGGTGTTGCCAGTTTGTCTTTGACTAATGAGTATGAATATTCCTTTGTTATCTTCTATCTCTCATTTTCGAAATGCAAATAGGAAATTTTCATGCATTAAAAATATTCATATCTTTATTGTTTTTGGAATTTTAAACTGTTTTACTTCAAAAGAAAATTAATATAAAAGCTCCTTTAAACACAATTACTCATATGATATATGTAGACAAATTATTTAACACCAGTTTAACCCAATTTTAGAATGTAATTTGGTTCAAACATATGCACATCCAAATAAATAGTGCAAATTAAGATTGATTGATTTGTTTTGGGTGTTTAATGTCAGTTTGTTAAGACAAAATATTTTAAAAAGCAAGAACACCAAAACATCTTTGATTTCTCCCACTTAGTAAATGATTACAACATGTCTGAACCTCACTGTGGTTTTATTATGGTGAACTAATAGTATGGATCCTCTGGCCTTTGTTAGTCTTGCATGTTTTTTTTAAATTTTAGTTTATTTAGATGCACTGAACTAGTACACATTTTTATTTAGGGGGCAGCTGAAGTTCACCTCTTGGTGAGGGATTTCCTGGCTGTATTGAAGACCCATTAGACTAAGTGGCCTTCGGCTGTTATATTCTCTTTGGTTGTAGTGTTGTTTTTTTGACATATTTCCAATTTCCATTTTCAATTTTATTGATCATTTAATTTACACTTACTTTTCAATAGCCATATCTCTATCCTGTCTGGCCTCCTGTAGGAGGTCATCGGGACTAAGACTCCTTGTGCTATCCTGAAGTCTGTCTCTCTCAGCTTGTAATCGGGACAGTTCCTCATGTTGTAATGTCAGCTGAATAAAAATTAGTATGCAATATCTTAATCCTGTATCAGTCTTATGATTAAGTGCTATGACCTGTCTTAAATTGGCAATAAGGTGTTTGTGTTTGGACAATGTCAAAAGCCTCACTGAAACTTTGAGATAAAGAACAGCAATATTAATAGCAAGTTACTTTTTTATTTTTGAAGTTCATGTCGTAAAGCCTGGCTTGTCACAAATTTAGGTTTTAAAAGTGTCAATATGCTAAAGAAAATGCAGTTGTGAAAACATGACAAACAAAAACCCACTCAACTTTATAACAATTTATGTTCAGTATGTATAATGGTGCATGTATATAATATTTGTTTCCTTTTCCCATTCTGGTAACTCAAGATATAATTTGGTTGAAAGCACTAGAAATTAACAATTAATGGGAGATAACTTAGAATTTGCTATCATTCAAATAAAAATTGGTCTGGACATTTCTTGAATTACGAGACTAGTAACGAAAGAACTACCATTTCTAACTCAGGATGAGGGTACCTTCATTGGTAAGGTTGGTAACTTTTTATGGCCATGTTTTGAAATTTTCTGAGTTGCCTGATTATTTCATAGACTGGCACTTTAAACTGCAGCATATACTGCAGACAATGTCCCTGTTCATGCATTATTTTCTTTCAAGGCAATGTAAAATTTGATTTGCATTGACTTTAAAATTTAAAATTCTATTCTTGGAAAATTCTAGATTCTGCAAATATTTTTCAGGTTGATAATTTTAAGTTGATGATCTATTCCTCATCTAGTCATACAAACATTACCTTATTGAATTTTTGAATTCTTGCAAAACACTTTGTTCTGTCACTTTTTTTTGGGTGATTTTTCATGCATGTGCTGTGAAGAGAGCCTTATAATTGTTTTGAAAGGACTATAAACATTGTGACATATTACCAGTTATTTCTTAACATCAGTACTGTAATTTCTAGCCTTTATTTGGACTTACCTCAAGTATGGAAATCTGTTTGACAATCACATGAAAGTAAAAATAAAATAGAATCATTTGAAGAATATAAAATCTAATATATGTTGAATTTGCTAATATATATTCTGGCTTTTTGTATTTAAAGTTTCAGTTCTTTTGCTAATAATAGTTTAAACTTAGTAGTTATTAGTACATTAAACAGACCATATAATGATTGATTGATTGAGATTTAATGTCTATCAGCAAATATTACATGCATAAACAGATCAACATTATTATAGTCTGATTTGTAACATGATTGGGTATTTAGTAACAGTACACAGGAAGACATATCATTCTGACTCCAGTCTTGTAGGAAGGAGGGTCCTAATCATAACTCATTAAAATGTTTCGGCCCTGAACATTAATAAAAAAAAATACCTGCTACGTGTACATGCTTAAATGAATCATTCATCATAAATGTTATTTTATGATAAAATGTGTAAACATATCGTGCAAACTGTAACAAAACATATATTCTAGATGTATAGAAATGACCTACAAACAAAATTCTATTATTATAAATTACAGAAATTATTGCTTACATTTATTATTCGGATTTTTCAAGAATGGACAAACATTACTATCGTTTAATTTTAATTGTGATTTCGAAAAAAAACTCCATACAGATGTATGGGTGCGGGAGTTTCTCGATGCATTGAAGACCTGTTGGTGACCTTCTGCTGTTCCATGCATGGTCCGGTTGTTGTCTCTATGACACATTCCCCATTTCCATTCTCAATTTTATCTTATTGCTGCAATATTGTATGAAAAAAGTTTAATTTTGAAACTGTGTTTTTTAGCTCACCTGGCCCAAAGGGCCAAGTGAGCTTTTCCCATCACTTTGCGTCCGTCGTCCGTCGTCGTCCGTCGTCGTCCGTCGTCGTTAACTTTTACAAAAATCTTCTCCTCTGAAACTACTGGGCCAAATTAAACCAAACTTGGCCACAATCATCCTCTAAAGAGCCTGTGTCGCTCACCTTGGTCTATGTGAATATTCAACAAAGGACACAGATGGATTCATGATAAAATTGTGTTTTGGTAATGGCGATGTGTTGGTAGATCTTACTTTACTGAACATTCTTGCTGCTTACAATTATCTCTATCTATAATGATTGGCCCAGTAGTTTCAGTGGAAAATGTTAGTAAAATTTACAAAGTTTATGAAAATTGTTAAAAATTGACTATAAAGGCTAATAACTCCTTAGGGGGTCAGTTGACCATTTCAAGCATGATGACTTATTTGTAAATCTTACTTTGCTGAACATTATTGCTGTTTACAGTTTATCTCTATCTATAATAATATTCAAGATAATAACCAAAAACAGCAAAATTTCCTTAAAATTACCAATTCAGGGGCAGCAACCCAACAATGGGTTGTCAAATTCATCTGAAAATTTCAGGGCAGATAGATCTTGACCTGATTAACAATTTTACCCCATGTCAGATTTGCTCTAAATGCTTTGGTTTTTGAGTTATAAGCCAAAAACTGCATTTTACCCCTATGTTCTATTTTTAGCCGTGGCACCATCTTGGTTGGATGGCCAGGTCACCGGTCACATTTTTTAAACTAGATACCCCACAGATGGTTGTGGGCAAGTTTGGATTAATTTGGCCCAGTAGTTTCAGAGGAGAAGATTTTTGTAAAAGATTACTAAGATTTACAAAAAATGGTTAAAAATTTACTATAAAGGGAATAACTCCTAAAGGGGTCAACTGACCATTTTGGTAATGTTGACTTATTTGTAAATCTTACTTTGCTGAACATTATTGCTGTTTACAGTTTATCTCTATCTATAATAATATTCAAGATAATAACTCAAAAACCAAAGCATTTAGAGCAAATCTGACATGGGGTAAAATTGTTTATCAGGTCAATATCTATCTGCCCTGAAATTTTCAGATGAATCACACAACCCGTTGTTGGGTTGCTGCCCCTGAATTGATAATTTTAAGGAAATTTTTGCTGTTTTTGGTTTATTATCTTAAATATTATTATAGATAGAGATAAACTGTAAACAGTAATAATGTTCAGCAAAAGTCAGATTTACAAATAAGTCAATGTGACGGAAGTGGTCAGTTGACCCCTTTAGGAGTTATTGCCCTTTATAGTCAATTTTTAACCATTTTTCGTAAATCTTAGTTATCTTTTACAAAAATCTTCTCCTCTGAAACTACTGGGCCAAATTTATCCAAACTTGGCCACAATCATCTTTGGGGTATCTAGGTTAAAAATGTGTCCGGTGACCCGGCCATCAAATCAAGATGGCCGTCATGGCTAAAAATAGAACATAGGGGTAAAATGCAGTTTTTTGCTTATAACTCAAAAACCAAAGCATTTAGAGCAAATCTGACATTTGGTAAAATTGTTTATCAGGTCAAGATCTATCTGCCCTGAAATTTTCAGATGAATCGGACAACGCATTGTTGGGTTGCTGCCCCTGAATCGGTAATTTTAAGGAAATTTTGCTGTTTTTGGTTATTATCTTGAATATTATCATAGATAGAGATAAACTGTAAACAGCAATAATGTTCAGCAAAGTAAGATTTACAAATAAGTCAACATGACCGAAATGGTCAATTGACCCCCTAAGGAGTTATTGTCCTTTATAGTCAATTTTTAACAATTTTCATAAAATTTGTAAATTTTTATTAACATTTTTCACTGAAACTACTGGGCCAAGTTCATTATAGATAGAGATAATTGTAAGCAGTAAGACTGTTTAGTAAAGTAAGATGTACAAACACATCACCATCACCAAAACACAATTTTGTAATGAATCCATCTGCTTCCTTTGTTTAATATTCACATAGACCAAGGTGAGCGACACAGGCTCTTTAGAGCCTCTAGTTTTTCATCATAACAGCCTAAAAATAGGTAAAAATTAATGAAAAATGGTTAAATTAATTGGGTACCTTCAAATTTCCTTAGCCAGAAAAGTGCATCAGAGCACCACCATATGATATTTTTCTTTAGAAATTTCTTTTCTTACAGTCAATTATAAACCCAAAAATCAGGTTACAAAAATTATTCCAGATTCTGAAATTTTTGTCTCCTCAGAATTGTACATCCCTATAATAAAAGCCTCGCAATAATTTCTGAATTTATAGAACTACACCAATACACATACTAATGTCACATTCTAATATGTTAGTAAAAAAAATACACATTCTATGTTAGTAAAAAAAAATACACATTCTGTTAGTAAAAAAAAAACACATTCTATGTTAGTAAAAAAAACCAACACATTCTATGTTAGTAAAAATAAATACACATTTTATATTAGTAAACCAATACACATACTATGTTAGTAAATCATTGTTACCTTTACCTTGTTGGTCAGGTGACTCAACTCTTCAGTTTTTGTCTTCAATTTGGAATCACGTTCAGATAATTCTGTTTTAACCCTGTCAAGGTCATTTTGAGCCTCACCAAGTTCATGTCTAAGTTCACCAATTTGTTTATGTAATGTTACCATGGTTTCCTCATCATCTGATAAGTTTGTTTGGACTTCAATACATGCAAACTAAAAATATTGAAAATTTAATAAAATAATGTGTATTTCAATGTAATATTTGTTTAGAAATTTGGCGGTACATGTACATGTAGATATCATATATATATACAGAAGAAAAGTTTTTTCATATATGATATTTGATGTGGATTTAGACATTGCTTAGGTCAGAAGGCAGTTGAACTTAAAAGAAGGGGGATTACAGTTTACATCCCAATTTTAATTTACAAAATAAAATCGGAAAAGGGTTCTAATGACCCTAAAAACAAATCACCAAATCTGAAAAAAGAATCAAATTCTTAGTTTGTTTTATATGTAAACAGACAAAAATAAACATCTCAAAAAGTACATTTAAATCACAATAAACATATTTGACAAATCAGGATTAACCATACTCTTAATTCTGAATACCATGTTATCTTCATGTCCAGAAAATCTAATGGTTTATTGTAACCTAAAATATTGATCCTTCAAGTCATCACGTAGTCCAGCTATTACGGTATAATAATTTCTTAATATTTCAATAAGCATCATTTTGTCAAATTGTATTACAGATATCACAAACAGTTAACTTACATGAGATTTGTGTGAGACCATGTTCTGCATGACTTCTCTGAGATCTTGTAACAAGGGAGATAAGATACCAACTTTATAACAACCTGGATACTTGTCTACTGGTTTCCCACAGTCTTTACATAACTGTTTCAAATGGGAATACACATTTACTAATTCTTCTTTCAGCTAAAAAAACAGGCGAGAAATTGGAGTATTGGTAATGGTATAGCAAACCAATAATATAAAGCATAAAATATTAACATCTCACAGTAAAATATAAAATGGATACTGAGACGATTTCTTATAATCTGACTCTAATAACAAACAACAGCAGTACAGTTTGAAGTTTTACTCGGATGTGACGTCACGTTGACCTTGGATACAAAAGTAATTTGAGAAGTTGCAAGTCCTGTGGTTTCTCAAAAATATATTTCATGCTGATATATACTTTTTTTTCATATCAAAGCTATTTTCATTATTATTTAGTTGCTATAAACCATTCATCATGGCTTAGAATAATTCAGTAACAAGTCAAATCGTACATCACTTAATTTGTGTGCACCATTTCTAACTTTTAAATCATTTTATTTATATAGCATTAAATCTTAGGGAACAAAAATTATTTTGTTATTTCAGAAATTATTGCGATGTTTTTATTATTGTGAAAAATGTGATAGAGTTATAATCGCAATGATTTCAACTCGCATTTTGATTTTTTTTATATAAATTAAACAGGATTTTATCTTAATATTGCATAAATTAAATAGCATTTCAGTCTAAAATGACAAAATAGCAATAATAAATGCACGCAATAATTTCTGAATTTACAGTAATAAATGAATAATCTTGACGGTTAAATAATAAGTTTTTTAATCTAATAGAACAACACAAACACAACAAATGCAGTTAAAATTCCAGCACCTTTATGTTTATGTATTTCATTTGGCCTTTGTAACCTTTTTTGATTCAAGTATCACTGATGAGTCTTTTGTAGATGAAACATGTATCTGGCACAAATACAAAATTTCAATCCTGATATATATGATGAATTTATGTAATGGTTGAATAACCTGATTAAACCTATTGTTGTATTCTGCTTACTTTGATCACTCCATCCTTGGGAGGACACTGGCTGATAGAGGGTGCTGTAATTATTCCAGCTGACCACCTTTCAATAGATCAAACATCTTTTGAACATATCAAAATGCTTGTACTAAGTCAGGAATATGACAGCTGTTGTCCATTTGTTTGATTTGTTTGAGCTTTTGATTTCGCCATTTAATTAGGGACTTTTAGTTTTTGAATTTTCCTCAAATAAAATTGAGAAAGGAAATGGGGAATGTGTCAAAGAGACAACAACCCGACCATTGAGCAGACAACAGCCGAAGGCCACCAAAGGGTCTTCAATGTAGCGAGAAACTCCCGCACCCGTAGGCGTCCTTCAGCTGGCCCCTAAAAGTTGAGTATTTTTGTGGTTTTACTTTTTGTTTACCTCATAATCAGAACAGTAATCTTGGGAAGCATCTTGAAAATCAGATAAAAACTGTGAGTCTGTTAAAGCTTGAGGCTCAGTAAATTCTGTCAGCAGGTCATGTGATCTATGCACATTGGAAACGTCCTCGTCATCACATTCAAATTCATCTTCTTCCATCATCTCAGCTAAAGACATGGGATAATCTGACGAATACTGAAATATAATTGTCCATATTTTAGATAAAATACAAGATTAAGTGAAAATGCATGCGAGACTAAAAATTAGGACTATACTTTCTCTACCCTGATGCTGTATATATCAATCAGATTGAATCTTAGAAGTATATGTAGTCACTATCTACCAAGAAAACTCTGATTCCAAATTATCAGTACATTTCAAGTACATTTGATCATAAATTCATTGCACAATAGCTCAGACAGTGAACACTTAAGCTTAACCGCTAAAGCTTTAACAGTAAGTTTCATGACAATGTTAATTAATATCTATAAGAACAATTTTTACTCTAGATAAGAATAACATTTCCTAATTTCCTGTTATTATAATAAAGTCAGTAAAAAATTTACTGATCTAAAAAAAATCTTTATGTCACAGCCTAACTTAAAATCATTTCTGTTTTTTGCATGATTTTTAGTGTGTAATATTTAGCTATTTTCCTGTTAAAATTTTTACCTTGAAGTAAAAGGTTACAAGGAGAGCATATACTGCACAAAGATATGGTAAAATGTGAGCTTAATAGCTTTTTTGCACATTAGCAAAGATCACTCGCCAAAAAATAAGTTCACATAACGGCTTGCAGCTGATCATAATTTACTACATGGATGTGCAGAATATACAATAATCTATATTTAGTATACTAATCTACAGACCTGAGATGTAAAATCAGGAGGTGGTGTTGAAGGTGACATTAGTTCATTCATCAAGGGTTGGGATTCATGGTTGTTAGGTGATAGTTGTGACAGCTCATTAAACAAGGTTTGCGATTGGTTGTGACCACTAATGGGGGAGGAGTGAGTAGATGACCTTGATGCAAGGTGATGAATCTGAGCCTGAAGCTGTAAATTTGTTTCCTGGAGCTCAATGATGTCTCTTTCTCTATTTTGTACCTGAAAAATATTAAAAAAATAAAAATCTGTCAATAACATTTATTTTCTGGTAAATCATTCTACAATGTCTAATTTTATAAAGTACTTTATTGGGTTGAAATAATTGACTGCATAGGTGACTGAATACAATTAGGACAATTAAAAATAAATGGTGTTTAAGGGGGCTCGCGGGTCTAAATCATTTTTTTAAATTTAATATAGGATTTCCCTATATTTTTCTATAAATGAACTTTATCTTATACTTAAGAGAAAAATGAAATAAAAACATGGGGTCACCGTTCATTTACGCTCACAATCTGCCTTCGAAAGAAGCATACATTTTTGTTAATGTCCTTTTTTTTCTGTTGAACTAATAAGAGAAATAGCGGTAATATCGAAATAAAAAAAGAACTAAATTACAGAAATTGCTAAAATTTTACAATTATTTAGTTTATGTACAGCTTATTCGAAAACAACATTAAAATATATAGGTCACCGATGAGTAAAAAAAGATATTTCAATTTTAATGCCAAAAAATGGCATTTTTGCACCAAAGGGAGATAATTTGGAGCTTTTTCAATGATATCTACATTTTAAAAGTCACCTGGGGCCAACACGATTTGATTTTTTGGAATAATTTTTGTACCATAAGTTAAAGTAAAAACTACTAAAGGTAATAAATAAAATTTGCAATGAAAGAATAATGTTTAATTTTTTTCTGAAAATCTTATACCCGCGAGCCTCCTTAACTGCTATTTGAGCTATGGAAGACTGATTTTTAATGGTTAACTTGATAGCTAGATTCTTAGTATGAATTAAGGCTTATTCTAAAGGCAGTTGACGATGGTCAGAAACATATACAATGTATAATGTTACATATGTCTGTGGTATCGCAAACTTATGAATTTATTATCAATAAAGTGAAACCATGTTTAAAAAGGTTTAAGCAATTCTGATTCTAGAAAATTCAGGTCCAAACTGTTCAGAATAAAAATGAGTAAATTTCTCTGCTAAATGTTATATCAAGATTTTTTTCCAGTTATCAATCATAATTTTTAAGTCAAATTATCCTCACACTACAAAAATTCATCCCAACTCTCATTTAATTGGTAATTTTTTTAACAATTCTAACATTTACTTCTTTATAGTAATTTATTGGTGTATAAACTGAACTAAGTCACTCACAAACACATAAAAGTCCTTGAATACTGTCTTTATTCGTGTTATTATAGGACTTAATGCCTAATTAAATGACTTTTATGTGTCTGTGAGTGATCGAGTCTAATTTTTACACCATTTAATTACTATAAAGAAGTCAATGTTAAAATTGTTGAAAAAAAATATTTTAGTTTTATTTGTGAGTTATTTCCCCTGTCACAATGTAAGGATTTCTGAACTTTATTATAGACAAACTTAATACACAAAAAAACATTCCTACCTTCTGTTCGGTTTCTCTCTTTGTTCTCTCTAGCATTAGTATTCTCTCTTGGACTTCTTCATGACTTGATGCTAACCCATCTCTTTCCTCTGTTACCAAGGCAATTCTTTTCTCAAGCTCACATTTTCTTTTACTCAGCAAGTTTATCTATAAACATAATGAACAATAAGTTTTAACTTAAAAGGCAATAATAACCTTTTCAATCATCTCCTTGCTTCATTATGTGTATTTTACAATAAGGTTCAATGACCTCAGTAGTATGGAAGCAGCTGTATTTATGTAAAAAAAAAAAAGAAATACTTTGCCAGTTATTATATTTTTTATTTCTAGAATCTATCAAAAAGATTAGGCCATCAAGCTATTTATTAAGCTGCAAACCAATTTTAAAAGTTCATATTTTTTTAGGGTTTATCAAGGATTTATAGAGTACTAAACAATTTACTATGTGCTATATAAATCCATGGGTTTATATACATGGGAAAAGAGTTGTCATGTTACTTAAGAAATTAAAGTTAATAATATAAATATCTTAAATATTGGGACTATAAATGAAGCACTTTTTCATTCAAAGCAAAAAAGATAAATTAAGTACTGTAGTAAATCTGTTTTTCATTTATATATAAATCGGACTTAAATTATCTCCGATTATAATAAAGCTTAAGCTTTTTTTAATTTAATTTTTTTTTCAATCCAAGTACAGTAAAAACAAAATATAGGAATATGTCATGTGAATTTCTTCATTTTCATGAAAGTCCCAAACATAAACTGCATTTCTACATTAATTTAATTGCAAGAGGGCTAATACTCCCATTTAATAAATAGTTTATCTCGGTGCCTCAATCATTCTTATTCCCAAATCAGACTGCTGGCATAATTTTCTATATCATCATTTACCAAAAATAGAAAGACAAAAATAGTTTCATAATACATGACAAAATTCTTCCAACTACATAAAAATAATAAATACTGTATCAATTACTGAAACCAATATAGTAAATTCCTTAACAATCAAGTTCTACTAATAAAGTTGATTAAAATGACCAAACGGAATAAAAGACACAATAAACTAGATAAACAACTATTATTGTATCCAGATGTACTATTATTGAAAGGTAATTGTCATCTGTGACCACGTTTTACAGTCATCCCAGTAGGTTAATGACGATTTCATTCCAGTTAATTCTCCGCATGGTAATAAAGCTTTATATGGTGGGAGGACAATCGGGTGAACAGAGAAATAGAATAATAGATATGGGTCATGATAGAATACTGATAATCTCTTTTGCAATATTAATAAATTATGACGAAAATTGGGACAGGTTAGAAAAATTTGCAAGAATAAAAAGCTGTGTTTCAATGGCAATTTATTTCTATTGAACATTTCCTGAATTTGCAAAAATTTATCTTGTATATTTTGTCAGTTGTTCAGCAATCGCAATAATAAATTCTCAAAAATATTTCTAAATTATCAGTATTATCATTTTTACGCCCTATAAATGCAAAAGTAAACAAAGAACGTGTCCATTATAGCTATATGAATGCCCCACACACACTATACCATTTTCCATGTTCAGTTGACTGTAAAATTGGGGTCAAAACTCTGATCTAGCATTAAAATTAGAAAGATCATATCATAGGGAACAATTGTGTACTAAGTTTCAGATTTATTAGACTTCAACTTCATCAAAAACTACCTTGACTAAAAAACTTTAACCTGAAGCTGGACAGACAGACTGACGAACAAACAGACGCACAGACCAAAAAACCTAATGCCCATAAGCATGGGCTTACAAATGTATAATATCTTGTTCCAAATTTGGAAAAGATTGTGGAGATGCATTCTCAGGTACCCTCCTTTATCTTTAACTAATACTGTGAACTGAATTACTGTGGATATATTTATTTTCGTGGGTACCAATTTTCGTGGTTTAAAGAAAACTTCCATATTTGTGGATATTTAATTTCGTGGTTTTTGGCAAAGTCTGCATACATTCCTTTAGAAAATTGTATTTCGTTGAATATTTAAATTCATGGTTACCCTGTACCCACAAAATCCACGAAAATTGGTATCCAAAGAATATTGATCAATCCACAGTATAACAAGATAACGAGTCTACAGTAAGACATGGCACCCTTTCCAATAGTTATTGATTAAACCAGTTGTTGCTCTATAGTTCCTAGAAAATTCTTGAATAATATGTTTTTTCTTGTATCATGGGTCAATTTTAAATAACAAATTACTGCCAAAATACAATTACTGTTATTGATTTAGCATAATGTATATATGTCCCTAACAAAAGTGCAAAGATAATGTTGTATTATAGATATATTGCTTTCTCTGAGACACTAAAAATGTCAAAAGATTTCCATCACTCTTTTGATTCCTTTTCCTCAAGAAAATTCATGTAAATCTTAATGCTTGAGATTTTTTTTGTGGGTGGCAAAAAACGCAGAGTGATGTACATTTTTTCCTCTATTGATGGAGCAAGAATTTGCATACATGAAGGGTGTTCAAAAGGATTCATTGCAAAAAAAAATACACGGATAAAAAATTAAAACTTGAATAGTTCACTCCCTCACTGTTAACATTCTCTCCAACTACAGCAAAAATGTAGCCATTTTAGATAAGTGGAATACAACTACTGAATATTATTCAGGTTAATAAAATATAAAAATATTTCAAACCAAAGAATCTCAATACAAAATAAAATAATATGTGTGTTTCCTATTACATCTTTGAAAAAAATAGGGTAGGTAGGTAGGGATTTTTTTTATATAACAATTTTTTTTTTTAACATTAAGTCGTTGGGAGCGAAATTCTGACTTGAACAGTGCTTATTGAAAAATTTCCCAAAAAACTTAAGGTAGGCTATTTCTAAACTTAAAATACACGGTAGGTAGGGAAATAGGAAACACACATATTTCTTTATTAGGCCTATGAAACACACACAATATTTTTTTACTTGGCCTAAGCAAAACCTTACCTCTTCCTGTAAGATCTCCAACTGACTAACATGAAAATGCATGGACGATTTCCGACACAACATTTGTTCACGTAAACCCTGCATTTCAACCACAAGCCCTTCTTCATGAACAGACGACTGACGAATTTCCTCCTTTAATCGTTCATTTTGCACAGTTAGCTCCCTTATTTTCTCGGTGGCAGCTTTGTCACCATTGTCACTGTAATGTTGCTGCGTCTGAAGTTCTTGTCGTAATTGTGAAATGTCATATTGTAATTCCTTAATCGTATTTTCATATACTACCTCCGTTTTTTCAAGTTTCAAATGAAGTTCATATTTTTCCTGTTGAAGTTCCTGGTAAAAAGAATTATAAAATGTATTTGTCATTAAGAAAATTTTCAGTGTGGGTACACAAAATATCAATAAAGAAAAAAGAGACTTAGCTGTATAAAATGACTGTTTATTAGTAAACATCACTTTCATGTATTAATAATAGCAACCCCTGACCAAATACTGCAGCAAGTATGTTAACTTTTGTAAATAGAAAATAATTCTTACATTCAAAGCAGACGGCAAAGCTTTGGACATATAACCATAAAAAAAGAGATAATTTTTCTTTATAATATTTCATTTAAATTTTCGAAATAAAACTGATGAACTCAGAATAGAATGAATTTTTGATTAAAGAGAGGTTATCACACAATTTCTCTGTTTACATAAGGAATTTACAACTAAAACCATGTAAAATGGATTTATGCAATAATACATAAATTCATTAAGTTCAGAAAAATTTGTTATAAGTAACAATCTTGGAGCTACTTTAGTAAATTAAAAAAATATAACTATACAAATCCTTGATTTACCTTCAGTTGGATAAAAAATCTTGAAATGTAAAATTCATTTTGTTAAAATTTAGAATGGGGCTTAGGCACCAGTGGTCTCAAACATTACTGTGAGATACTAAACATTGAACATAGAGAACTTTGGAAAATGTAAAGATGTTCACACAGAAAATCATTGAGATTTTATTTTATGTTATATTGTAATATTCTTGTAGACTTTGAATAAATCTTATTTTGATTTTATTGTATTTGATTTTAGAGCTTTTTAAAACAACTAAGTTTAATGTTTGGATTAATGAAGTCAGAATTAGAGGTCATAAAATTTACTTCATATGCAGCATTCATAGCAAGGTGGTGCATTATAATTTATTGGCAACTAAAGATGAGGAACTATATATGCACACAGATGATTGAAATTGTATGCAGAATTATTATAATTTGATTACCAGATAAATATGTATTTCAGCTTACTATTTAACAAATAATGTAAAATTGATCATCAGAATAATGCACTTTTTTAATATTTATTTTAAACTGCTTATGAAGAAGGGTCCAGCTCTTAAATTAAAACAACTTCCAAAGCTCAATTTTTTTAGGTGTTGTATCATCCATTATTACACTATATACTGACCAACTAATTAGGTTGAAGGTTCTTCTTCTTCTTTAGTTACGGAATACCATCAACTTTTTGAGGATTACTTTCCGGCGCATGCCTGTATGAGGTCGTTTTAAGTTAATTTCATTTTTTTTTACTTATATTTATTTATGAAATTTACAATTTTTTTAAGTTTCAATTTTTACATTTTTTATATATATTTTTTATAACTATAAGATAAAAACAATAAGCACATTTAGTTTAGATGAGAGTATGTTTTAAGGAGCACCTCATGAGTGAGTGCATCCTTAAAGTTGTCTGTAGAGGTTTGGTTTGAGATATCGGGTGGTAATTTGTTCCAATCTTTGATTGATTGGCTGAAAAAAGAAAATTTAAAGGTGTCTTTATTGCACTGAAGTTGTCTGTATGTCTGTTGATGGGTAGTTCTTGTTCTAGACTGGATTTTTATGAGTATATCTTGCGATGGTATTGCAATTTCATTGTTGATTACTTTGTGCAACATTTGGAGTCTGGTTTTTAGTCTGCGTTCTTGTAAGGATTGCCATTTTAGATGTTCTATCATTTCAGATACACTGCTGGTATTGTTGAAAAGTACTCACCCATATTCAGTTCATTTGGTTTGTAATATTTTTCAAATTACATAAAATTTGCCCTAAGTCATATTCAGGTACATGATAGGCTTTTTGTTCTAAAGGAGAGTTGTATTTTGATTTTTAGAATATATTTAATTTGATAGTTAAAAGTTTAAGTGTTTATATAAGTAACAGTAACAAAAGTTTTTTAAAATAAAATTTTGATATTTGATTATTATTCTTACATTTTAATTCCAGTGAGATATAATTTAATCAGAGCCGCCTAATAGTAAATTTGCTATTTTGCCGGTGCGGGTCAAATAGCCACTGCCTTTTATTTATCCATCAAACACCTAAGTGATAAAATATATAGATTTAAAGATTTTTGGTCAGAAAAATCACTTTAAAAAAAACAACAGTAAAGAAATATTTCATAGAATTTGAAATTAATTTAATCTAATTCAAGCGCAGTTAAGAAAAATCATAGGACTACTAAAACACCATCATAGTATTCTCAGATAAAAACAAAATTACTTAGTACTTAATCTTACAAATTCATTAACCATTGAGAGATTGTTTGGAGGGGGGGCACCAGAAAGGTAATATTGTAATGGGAACCACAGTTTCCCTTTTCTTGGAAAATGTCAATTGAGCAGTTAGGAATAAAAAAAAAGAATACCTATCCAACACTTATGACAAAGTCCAATGTAAATTCTCCTTTCATGAGAATTTTAAGGGGAAAAAAGGAAAAGCAGACTATGAACTGAGAACCCTGGGAACAGTATATCTAACATCAATATATACTGATATATGTTCCTGGAGAACCATAGTAGGAAAGTTTTCCCTTATAAAAAGCTCTTACAACAAGCATCAATTCTAATAACAATCTTTTATAGAAAACTACTAAACAGTTCATTGGAAAACCATACAGGTTGACTCAGATTTCAGAGATTACAGGTATTGTGAAATTCATTTATTTCTTACCTCTATTTTATGAGCAAATTCATCAGCTATTTGTTCATTCCTTCTTTCTAGTTCATCATTTCTCTCCAATAAAGCTTTTCCTAATTCAGCAGCCAAAACTAAATCCCTTTCTTTTTGTGCAAGTTGCCCATAAACATCGTCTTCCTCACCTGCTTCCACCTGTATGGGGATTTCATCATCCTCCGAATGTCTCCTGTCCCCCATAGCCTCAGCTAACTGGTAATAGTTATCTATATCTAATCGAAATTGGGACGGGGACGGGTCGTCCTCAAAATGACAAGCACACATGGTTGTTGGAATCTACAAGCCGTCATCTACAAAGAAAACCATGATGTCACTTTCTAACTTATCATAATTAAGTCAAAATTAATAATTAATATATGTTCAAAAGGTCAGCCTCCTTATTTTTAGTATCCAATAAGACTTTAATACTGATGATCTAACGAAGTTTTACTCACCTTGATGCTTTTGTTTACTCCCTGATGGTAAATGACGTGTTGATTTCAAAGTATCGATTTAGAATGACTTTTTATTTGCACCTTGTATAAAAGACATCTCACCTGGACATTATGGGAGACAACTCTATCCATTTACCTGAAGGGAAATCTCTTATCTTTTATAGATCTAAAGTATTGAAAATTGTTTACCTGTTATTTTAAATCATTATGGTCGTTTAAGTTTTAAATAATATCTGGAGGGATTTATTAATAACGCATATTTATCACTTTGTTAAGTGGTTTTTATAGAGAATGTTACATAAAACAAGTATTATACACCAACGTGTACCAGGTTTCTATATTTCACTCTGTCTGGTTCACCAAGTTCAACATATGCCGCTGGCTGTTGAAGCATAATAATTCTGTAAAATTAGTGTTTGTTTTTTTGAGTTCGATTATATGTTATTCATTGATCTGGAGACCATGTGATAGATTGAAAGAGACTTATATATATAGTATACATTTATTCATTTATTTATTTTTTAAATTATTTTATGACAAAATTAAAACTATTTTCAAAGACGCTACAAATTAACAATCCACATCGGCCATGAACCCTCCTCCTTTTTTCCGAACACTATATTATATTGAACATTTAGTCTACCGGCGCGTGCCTGCATGCATACGATGATTACAGTATATGATATTTAGGGCAGTCATCCCTAGTTCTATCAAACTGCAATGCTGAACGCTTTTAAAAGCCCAAGTTCTCGAAACAAAATTCTATGAAAAAACATAGTTGCGTTTGTCATAATTATTATTTTGTTCATGCAGCATAAGTAATTTTTAATATGTCACATCTGGGACCAAAAGAAATCATAGTATATTTGTCCCATATTGCTTAAAATTTCACACACGTGCGAATAATCTAGTGTGCTTGATTTATGTTTGTTGACTCTGCTGTAAAAATAGGTTTTCGGTCTTGTATGAAAATGACAATTTTCAATTCTTTTTTTTAAATAGTATCCACATATTATCTATGATATGTAATATAATAAACAGCTGCGCCATGAGCGCATGATACGCCCGTGGTTTTATGCAATAATCATAAATAGTTTGAGATACAGCGTGACATGTGAAAACACACATTTTTTAACAAAAAACTCAATAACTCTTAAATAAATTTTTGAATCATCACCAAAAAGTATACAGATCTTTAGATTAATATAACTAAAACGTGTGTAAAGTTTTAAGCAATAATCATAAATTGTTATTGAGATCATACGGTGCGACATGTGAACCCCCCCCCTTTTTTTTTTTACAAAAAACTCAATATCTGTAAAATGAAATTTTGAATCAAAACCAAAAATTATACAGATCTTTAGATTAATATAACTAAGAAGTGTGTAAAGTTTTAAGCAATAATCATAAATTGTTATTGAGATCATACGGTGCGACATGTGAAACCCCCCCTTTTTTTTTTTACAAAAAACTCAATATCTGTAAAATGAAATTTTGAATCAAAACCAAAAATTATACAGATCTTTAGATTAATATAACTAAGAAGTGTGTAAAGTTTTAAGCAATAATCATAAATTGTTATTGAGATCATACGGTGCGACATGTGAAACCCCCCTTTTTTTTTTTTTACAAAAAACTCAATATCTCTAAAATGAAATTTTGAATCAAAACCAAAAATTATACAGATCTTTAGATTAATATAACTAAAAAGAGTGTAAAGTTTTAAGCAATAATCATAATTTGTGTTTCAGATACGGCGCGACATGTAATAAAACCCTCCCCCTTTTTTTTTTACAAAATACTCAATAACTCAAATATAAAATTTTGAATCATCACCAAAAAGTATGCAGATCTTCAGATTAATATAACTGAGAAGTTTGTAAAGTTTTAATCAATTATCATAAATTGTTTTTGAGATACGGCGTGACATGGTAAAAAAACCACACCCCAGTTTTAGTTACAAAGTCCCGTAACTCAAAAAGTTTTAATCTAATTTTCACCAAAAAGAATATAGATCATTTGACCATCATAAGAAACAATAAAATGAAGTGTCATGAAATTTGGATAAGTCGTTCTCAAGTTACGATGCGACATGTTTACGCCGGACAGACAGACGGACAGACGGACGGACACCAGACATTTGTGTACTATAATACTTCCCTTCAAAATTTTGACGTGCGTATAAAAATGTCGTTTCCTTTTATAATATAAACACATAGGAACATTCGATAAAGGGATATTATTCCTAACTTCATGAATTTGCCGTAATTTAAATTTCGAAAAATGATTTCCTAAACGCTTGCACAATTTCACAAGAAAGAATTCACCAAAAAGTTACTAGGCATAAAGTTGAAAAGAACTATATATCATACATATTAAAAATATATCGATTCAACATTCTTGGCTAAAATATCATCTTTTCGTAAAAGAAATAAAAATTCTGCGAGCGAGTTTCCCAGGGTTATGCATATGATTAACCAGTGTTTCTGTACTTGTTTGACCTTGTGCAACACTGAAGAGACTAATATTGTACACTAGAAGCGCGCTTCTGAAGCAATGTCTTGATTATAATAATAAAGTGTTTATTTTTATTTTAAGCATGTGACATAATGATAAATGATTCATCTTAAAAACAACAACTAGAATCAACCTCAATGATAGAAAATCATAGTACATAAAAATGATATCTGAAATTACCAGCAAAGGCACAGAACACACTAACCACCAAAACCAGACTCCTACAAAAATGCATCACTCGAAATAAAGAAAAAAAATCATAGTTTATAGATAGCCTGACTCTAACTCCTAAGCCCTTAACATCAAATTCTGGAAACGTGCCTGAAGATCTAATATGCTCATTCAACACCCTTCAGCAACAAGACAGCTACCGGTAGACCAGCTTACAAGACCTTACCAAACTACCATCTTTAGACTGAGGACAGGACACAACAGACTTAATCAAAACCTATACAAAGTCATGCAAGTTGTTTCATCTCCAATGTGTCCTTGTGAAGAAGCAGAGCCGGATACTTACTGCATGCACAACTTTTACAGTCATATAAAAAAAAGATGTGGTATGATTGCCAATGAGACAACTCTCCACAATTTACCAAAATAACACAGAAATTATGTAAGCCTCATCAGGCAGTGAGATTGACAAGATATGGCATTCGCCAACAACACTCAAGGAGAAACTATATGGACCAGTGGATGCCCTACAGAAGACCATTATAAATGTTGCGGAGACTGGTATTCAAGTATACGGGCGAACGATAAGAAGATATGCGCATACTAAGGAAAGTCGCAGAAAGTAATCAGTAAATGATCCCATCGGCATTCTTGTCGATATTTTAATGATAATTTCCTTATTAGCAATCAATCAACATCTCCTTATTTTCATATTATGAATAAGATATGTGACAAGAAAACTAGACAAAGGTGTGATTAAATACAGATATTTTCCGTTGTCGTGCGGCTTTCCACAATAAGCAAAACACAAAGCGTATGATATATAAGATATGATTGTTAAGCCCCAGGGTTAAAAAATGTGAAACAATCAACAAAAAACAAACCAGACAGTCTTATTCTACAAGAATAAAAAATAAGATGCAGGGACAAACAGCAATTAAAAAATCAACAACAACAAAACAATATGTTATAGGCTTTAGTTATTATGTATTAATATCTTGGTATTCTTTTAAAACCTCTTCGGACAGGCACATCATAAGAAAGTAGTTGAGTTAAGCATGTTTGCTTATGTATTTCTTTCTATGATTCATGATGGTCCAAATTTGATTGTTTGAATGGGCTTAAAAGAGCGGCGAAATATACCAAAAGGGATATTCAAACTAACAAGTAGACATCACAATATACTGACAACGCCATGACAAAATAAGAAAAAAGACCAAAAAGACAATAATATATGAAACGCAACATAGAAATCTTAAGACTTGGTCTCGGGTGGTGGGAAGGGTAAGTAGAGCATCCTCCAAGATTATGTTTATGCATTAAAAAATATATAGCGCTCATAAGTAGGACATCTTTACAGCAAAGCGCCACTTTAAACACTACTGTCTATATCTTAAGTGGCGGAATCAGTGTGGGTGGGGGTTAGAACCCTCTTTTTGTTGAAAATCAATGCTTTTGACCTATATTTGGAACCTTTTATCCTTGGTTGGAACCCCCTGATCGTGTCGGCCAGTTTTTATTGGTGGTGGAAGCTTGAGTGCCCGGAGATCATCACCGACCTTCAGCAAAAAAAAACTGAGAATCCATGTCAATTAAGATATTGGAGTAGAGCGCAGCCGTGCCACTTGCAGGGTTCGAGAACACCACCTCGGTGTTGAAAGGCTAGTAATACAGTAGTTGGACTACCTAGAACACATTTTTAGCAGCAAAATATGCTGACGCAATTTACGTCTTTCACATGTACCATTGCAGGAAAGTTGACGGTGAAGAATTAATCAAATTTGTAATGGTATATATTTTTTCCTATTGTTACATATAAAACACCGGCTACTATACTTGTTTGGCGTCCTTAAAACATGCAAATACACATAAAACATATATATTAAAACAACTACATACCTGTATATCCTCTTTGCCGTGTGGTGCAGTTTCCATTGCATTATAGAGATTCGCATATTTTCCTTGTACAATGACACCGTTTACAGTTCCAATATTGTATTTGAGTATTTTGTTTATGTTTCCACTCAGTGTTTTTCTGGTAATATATATCTATATTTCAAAATAAAACTAATCGTTTCTTTTCTAGGAATGTACATATGCTCCCAGACCTGCGTAAACTTGACTGAGTTTCTAAGTGTCCTTTTAAATACCAAGATCGAGATATATATACATCTATTTGCATAAAATCCTCTTACTGTCAAAAGAAGCTCATGTGCTATTATTTAGAGAATGAGTAACCATGCAAGATAATTTTCCATTTATTTTTAGTGTCAAATTATAGTAACTTTTCCATTCATTAATTTTTTTTTATTGTAATTCATTATTCAAACAAGTGCTCTGTTTTCGTACAATTTTAATCATTTTAATCTGTACATGTATATACTAATTACAAGTGCTTTATAATCCGTTGTCAGAGTCTATTGTGTAAATGCTTTAACATTTAATTTCTTATCTCATTTCCTTTAACGAGATTTTGTATTTGTTCATTTCAAGTTCATTGTGTAACATTACATATGTATAAGGCAATTCAAAAAAAGATCTGAAAAATATTTAATCGGAAATCCATGGAGATTTGGTGTCGTTTGTTGGTATGGCTCATTAGTGTTTCCCCGTTTCTTTAGTATAGACTATTCATACCGTTGGTTTTTCTATTTGAATTGTTTGATATATAGTCATAATTGTTTGATATATAGTCATTTCGGGACCCTTTCTAGCTAACTGTTCGGTGAGAGCCAAGGCTCAGAGTTGAAGACCGTGCTTTGACCTATAATTGTTTACTTTTTACACACCCTGCCTTCAACGAGATGGACAGTTGTTTCATTGGCACTCATATCACATCTTCTTATTCATTTTTGCTGCATATCTAAATGTATGATTGCTCATACTTTTTTACATCAGTTTTTCGTATACATGGTATAGATTTGAACTTAATCGAATGAAAATATTTAGACGCCATCATTTTTAATTGACAAAGACTTGCGTTATTCTCAAGATATTTTGTAATCGCAAGGTCATCCTATATCCTTGTTACATTTGAAGTGGAGATTTTCAATGAATACTCAGCAGTTGGGGAGACAGCAAGAAAGGGTACATTTTAAAAGTCTCAATCATAGGACCTACATTATTTCAATGAATGACATATCTTATTTTATTGAACATGGAGCCCTTTTTAATTCTGCTGGCGATAATACTCTTTAGTTAAAACGTATTTTATTTACTCGTAAAATTATGGATTGGACACAAGTAAACCATACTTATGAAGTCCACGGCGAGTATAATGTTAACTTTTAGTTTACTACAGGTTTTCAATTATACATTTATTTATACAAAATAATAAATGATGAGACACAGGTTGAGTCTTCTAAACAAAATATTAAAGGATGAAACACAAGTTTGAGTCTTCTATACAAAATGACAATGGATGAGACACAAGTTGAGTCTTCTATACAAAATGATAACTTATATATACCGGTAATAATAATGGATAAAATGCAAGGTGAGTCTCTTTTTTTATAGGATTTTTATTTCTGATATTGTAAGTACATGGTACTGTAATTAGTTTGGTGGCTCTTATTTTTTTTTTTTTTTCTTATTAGCAAATAAATGTGAGGTAATGTATCCAAGGATTTGTAAAGTATCACTATAAGATACAAAGCTTTGGTGTATTTGATTCAACACTGAGTTAGTTTCGATTGTACCAAAAAGTATATTAAAAAAAAGTTGATTGCGCACTGAAAATAAAAATTAAAAAGTCCGCGAAAACTTACAGTTAACTCCCCTGTCGCTCAGCTGTGAACAAACGATTGCACCTGCGCATTTTTCACTTCCAGAGGCCGAGAATAAAAATATCCGTTGGAGTGGAAAAGCCGTGGAAATATTTCTCCCATGGCTGTTGACCAGTCAGCGCTCCTTTTACAAAGGCAGCTACGTGGTGAGGAATACAAAATAGGGAGAACATAGTCTTTGAATTTGTCCCAAAATTGAAGTGGCTCATCCTTTTCCGTCTTTTGTTGAAAAGAAACGAAAACGTCTGCGCATATGAATCATCTCGACACGTTCATTAATAATAAGATTTGTTTATTAAAAATGACAATGTTTAAATATTTATACACGTTGTTAAATTCTCTAAAATATTCTGTGTGGAAATTTTCAATCGCCACATGTACAAATGACACGCATGGTCCCAACTGTAAAATTTCTTCATCAAATAAGAAACTATTTATCAACAAATGATCAAAGTTGGTCTTATGTTGAACTGATTGAGAAGTGTACTCACAATCAGATATATTTTTTCTGTGGTCATATGGTAAAAAGTTTTTCCCTAGTGTAGGAGGTCGCTGCCTACTCCAGATTGCTCTGAGGGCCCTTTTTAGGACTTGTTGTCAATGTTGATGGCATGGTAGGTCACTCCTTTGTTTGTATAATTCGACAACTGGTTATGATGAGCACTGAGAAGAGAACCCTTTTGCAGCCAAACAAACCGTAGAAATCATTGTCCTGATCCCGATCCTAAGTTCAAAATTGATACAACTTGTAACTCGTTTCCTGTCTTCATCATTCATGGTAGACCATACACCTTATCGCTATTTGTCCGCCATTGCTGGATATCACACAGGTTCCCGTAAAATGTTGACGTCATAAAACAAAATATCTGACGCCACAATGGAAAAGTGATTGTTGTTGACATCAAAAGTTCAAGCGGCCGGGTCAGCCGGGATTAGCGATAAGGTGTATTGCTTCTGGTACATTGTACATGTAATTTTCTCACGGTACTTTGAGTATTTATTTAGGCACAGGATCAGATCTTGCCAGTTCTTGAAAATGCCCAGATGTTGTGATTTTCATGATGGGGAGACTTCAGGTACACCTCATACATGTCAACAGTCTGGAGTGGGTCTCATTGGGGTCTAAGCGTGACGCGGGATTGCTGATTTTTTGAAAGCGTGACACGTGAAAGTCAAATTATTTTGGCGGGAAATGAGGTCTTGCAGGACCCAGGAAATGACCAAAAAATGAGAATTGCTTACATACATAATGCTAAGCGTGACGCGGGATACGGGAATTTGACAAAACAGTAAGCGGGATCCGGGATCGGAACCCCACAATGAGACCCCCTCTGGAGAAGTGAATAATTGAGACAGGTGACATGTGCATTTTTTTTATTTTCATGATTTAGAGTATGGAACAATTGTAAGGTGTATACGTCTGTCTAGCATGGCTTATCTGATCATGACCTCATTTTCATAGAACATTGATAATGTTGAGTTTATGTGATAGTTACAAGTAGTAAACTTTCATATTACAGACTTTCAACATGAACTCAGTTAAAGTAAAACAGGCGAGACATTTCTGAGTGTGCAGTAGCACTCAAGATTGGTTAATTTGACAAATAACAGATGTTGAACTTGATATTTCAACTGGACTGTTTTAAGTGTGTCAGATGAATGCTTGCAGTTTTTATGTAGCAGAGGGTACATTTTGTATTTTAAGTTTTTACCCTTTTCCAACAGTATGTTCATACATGTACGTCCCAAAGTTGGTTTCCATGCTCTAACTTTAATTGCCTCCACTAAATATTATGAAACTTATACACAATGCTTATGCTTTTTACCACAAAATACAGATCAAAATTGAATTTTTGTTGGTGTCACTTTAACGATTCTAGAGTTATGCACCTTTACGAAGGGAAAATTTGCTTATTTTTGTTTGTTTCCCTTCTCTTACAGTCCAACTAAAGTTTGCCCCATTCATATGTTAAGAAGCTCATACACAATACTTATATATTACAACAAAAATTAGATCAAGTACAAATTTGGGTAGCATCACTCTTACCCTTCTTCACTAATTATGTCCCTTTATATATATATATATACCGGTATATAAACGAGTCTAAATTGAAAACTACGTTCAAACCTATGACTGCGTTGGATAAAAACCGCAATTTTTATACGTGTGCATGTCAAACAAATTTCGTTGTAGAAGGGTCTAAAAACAGCACAAACAACATTTTCCAAAAGACCAAAAGAGTGAAAAAGTATATTTAAACAAAACGCATTTGACTAACAGGTCGAACAACTGATGTTCTTTAACCCTGCTGACTGCCATTGGCGATTGCCAAATAAAATTGATCACAAGATGTAACAAAATGGATCTTAATATAAATTTAATACGTCACAGAAAAACAAACTTTTGTTAACTTGTGGACAGGATGTTGTGCCACAAACATTCGGTGTCAATATTTCTTTAGTACACCATATCCGGATTTCGACAATAAATGTCTCTTCAGTGATGTTAGGGATCGAAACGGTATTTGGAAGGCCATATAAAAAGTACCCTCATTTTTTGGAGAAATATATATATATATATGATATTCAAGCTGGGGCATCATCCATGGTACACCTTCCCCATTTATTTTTAGCAAATGTTTTGACAGTCCTAAATTCTATGAAGTATGAAAAATTATTTTAAAGCAAATAATTGAATAAGTTAATACAATGAAAGACATACCAAAATCTTAATTGAAACAGAATTGAAATACCATTACCAGTTAAAAATCTGACATTCAAAGGGATTGAAAATTATGTGAAATTTATATACCAAAAGTTAAATGTCATTAAGAAAACTCAGGTTTAACCACAGGCCCAGCAGCCCAAGCTTGTAAAATTCCTTTAGGGTCTGTAAAACTCATCTCTACTGTCTAACAGAATCTAATAAAAAATTTCAAATATTGAGCTCTTACATTATGCGTAACCTGTAGATTTAAAAGTTTATCGTGAAAACGGCTTAAAAATGTATCCACCTCTGATAAAATTTGTAAAGACTTAAAATCACTTTAAATTAATAATTCTTTCAATAAAATCAGATAGTAGCAGGAAATCTTTAACATTTTAACCAAAAGTTAGACATACAATTACTGAAAACATTTAGCTATTATACGTCATGTTATATTGAATGTTTGAAATCTGTGATCATATAGTTTTGAACTTAACAGTTCAATTTTAGTTTAATTATTAACCTGGAAATTCTTCTGTATTTCCCTTGTATCTATTTTTACTTAGCGTCAGCAGTGGTCTTCCCAGATATTTCATATATTTAGCATCCTGGTAAACAAGGAAATTTGAAATACCATCTTTTGAAGAAAAAAATTATAGCATCACATCCATAAACAATGTATAAGAAAATCAAATGATTCAATTCAGATAGCATCACATTCAGAAATATAGCATCACATTACGAAGATGATGAAAGGCCCTGGGGAGAACACTGGTCAGTTGTTATTTGTTTTTTTATTATTCACATAGTTTATAAATGTACACTGTACAAACATGGTGGATGTTTTAAAATTTGAAGTATCAAAAAAATGTAAATTTGACACATGTCCAAAACAATTGCCAAAGCACTTTTGACATATATAAACAGTGTTTTAAATTTATTTCCTCATCTCTTTTATATGATATATATATCATTGATATTGTTAATATGTACAAAAAACTGAATTGGCCACAAGCTGTTGACAGTGTTGTGTTGACTATTATATACTAGCTATTATACTACAATATTAAAAAGCTGATTGATTAACATTATTTATTTTTATGCCCCACATTGGAGTATTATGTTTTTTGGTCTGCACATCTGTCTGTTTGTAAATTGTACATCTGTCCAACCGTCTGTCCTACTTCAGGTTAAACTTTTGGTCAAGTTAGTTTTTATACGACCGCAAAATTATTTTGTGTCGTATAATGGTATGATGTTGTTGTCTGCGTCGTCAGGATCCGAAGACGCATTAAGTTTCCGGACAATAACATTAGTTTTAGTGAATGGATCTCTGTAAATTTTTAACAGAAGGGTTCAATAACACTAAAGGAAGGTTTGGATTGATTGTGGGGGTTTTCGTTCCTAAAGTTTAGGAATTAGGGGCCAAATAAGCATTTTCCTTGGTTTTCGCACAATTGCTTAAGTATAAGTAAATAGAAATCTATGAAATGTTAACACAAGGTTAATGACCACAAGAGGGAGGTTTAGATTGATTTTGGGAGTTTTGTGTTATACAGTTTAGGAATTAGGGGCTAAAAAGGGCCCAAATAAGCATTTTTCTTGAATTTCGCTCATTAACTTTATTATAAGTGAATAGAAATCTATGACATTTAAACACAAGGTCAATAACCACAAAAGGAAGGTTGGGAATGATTTTCGGAGTTTTGGTCCCAATAGTTTGGGAATTAGGGGCCAAAACGGTCCAAAATTAAACTTTGTTTGATTTCATCAAAAATAGAATTATTGGAGTTCCTTGATATGACGAATCTAACTGGGTATTTAGAATCTTAATATTTGGTCCCGTTTTCAAATTGGTCTGCAACAAGGTCCAAAGGTTCCAAAATTAAATTTAGTTTGATTTTAACAAAAGTTGAATTATTGGGTTCCTTGATATGCTGAATCTTAACATGTACCTAGATTTTTGATTATGAGCGCAATTTTAAAGTAAGTCCAAATCGAGGTAAAAAATTAAACTTTGTTTGATTTCAACAAAGATTGAATGTATGGGGTTCTTTGATATGCTGAATCTAACCATGTATTTTGATTTAGGATATTGGACCATAATAGGTAAATGTCCGATTTAAAAGATTTAAAGTTTAAGTTCTTGGACTACATTCATTCTGTGTCAGAAACCTATGTTGTGTCAACTATTTAATCACAATCCAAATTCAGAGCTGTATCAAGCTGGAATGTTGTGTCCATACTTGCCCCAACTGTTCAGTGTTTGACTTCTGCGGTCGTATAAAGCTGTGCCCTGTGGAGCACCTGGTTGATGAAGTTAAAAGTCCAATCATCTTGAAACTTAGTACTTGTTTGGAGAGTTACAGTGTAAAACAATCGATTGCAGGTGTGTGCATATCATCTAATTTGCCATGAATTATTTGTTTTTAGAATAAATAGACACTTTAAAGAATGTCTATTAATAGTATTACAGTCGATTTGACAGATTGGTTGATTTCCCATTCCAGTTAGAAATAGTTCAAATACTATGATAGGATCCTGAAACAAGCAACATTGCTTATTTTAATCTGTTTAAAATAAAATGATATCATAGTCATACATGAACATACTAGTAATATATATTTGGAGTATAAGGCCATTGGGGGTGAAGGTTTGGGTGACAATCCAATTGACATGTACAGAGGTATCCACAATTGTGTTTTTAGACACATTATAATGTTAACCTTGTACATGTTGTAACAGAATTAAGTAAATATTTTTCATATTTTAATGTATGCATATAATTATTTTCAGATATGATAAAGAATCCTGTTCCTGGATTCTCTGCAGGACTGGTTGATGATGAAGACATTTATAAGTGGGAGGTTGTTATATATGGTCCTCCAGATACACCATTGTAAGGTTAATTAAGATACTTGTTGTATATTTACATACAAAGATGTGGTATGATTGCTAATGAGAAAACTATCCTTGTTCATAAATATGTAAAATAAGAAGATGTGTTTTGATTGCCATTGAGAAAATGTCCACCAAAGACCATATCACTTTGAACAACAACAACTGCAGGTCACAGAATGGTCTTCAACCTGTCACCATGATTAAATCCCATACATATAAGCATGTCGTGGTATTATTGTATTTGGTTAATTAAATTAAAAGTAAATATTTCAATTTGTTTGGTAAAATCTGTTTAAACGAGCCAAAACAACGTCTTGAGGCACTTGCATATCATTAAAAAAATTACTAAAAGAGGGGCGAAAGATACCAGAGGGACAGTCAAACTCTCAGATCGAAAAAAAACTGACACCGCCATGGCTAAAAAAAAAAGACAAACAGGCAAATAATAGTGCAAAAGACACAACATCAAAAACTGAAGACTTAAGCAACACGAACCCCACCAAAAACTGGATGTGATCTCAGATGCTCAAGATGGATAAACAGGTCCTGCTTCACATGTGGCACCAGTTGTGTTGCTTATGTTATTACAAACCCGGTAAAAAGTCTTAATTTGGAAGGTCATATAAGTTGTGAAAATGGAAGTGGATTGTAGTTACTAATGTATTTCAAAATATTGTACTGACTCTTGAATGAAACTGTTGTATACAAGTATAATCCATAAAGTGTAAAAAGTTCTGTTTTATTATTCATGTCTTTTGTTTTTTTATAAACAGAGAAGGTGGTGTTTTCAAAGCTCATTTGACATTTCCAAGAGAATATCCACAGAAACCACCAAAAATGTTGTTCTTATCAGAGATGTGGCACCCAAATAGTAAGTTAATATGTTAATAAGCACATGGAACATAATTAACAAGTGTAAAGGGGAAATGGCAAAAGTAGTAAGTTCTCAAAGGGTTAAAATTATCCCTAAAACTTTGATATCTTTCTAATCAGGTGGAAATACAAGTGATTTTATATAGTAATAATTGTGATACTATTTTTATACGCCCGTCAAAATTTTGACGGGACGTATTATGGTATACAAATGTCCTGTGTCCGTCCGTCCGTCTGTCTGTCCAGCGTAAATATGTCGCACCGTAACTTGAGAACAACTTATCTAAATTTCATGAAACTTAATATGGTTGTTTTTCATGATGGTCAAATGATCTGTATACTTTTTGGTGAAAATAAGATTTAAACTTTTTGAGTTACGGCACTTTGTAACTAAAACAGTTTTTTTTTTCACATGTCGCACTTCTTACACACTTCTTAGTTATATTAATCTAAAGATCTGTATATTTTTTGGTGATGACTCAAAATTTTATTTTTGAGTTATTGAGTATTTGTAAAAAAGGGGAGGGTTTTTACATGTTGCGCCGTATCTCAAAAACAATTTATGATTATTGCTTGAAACTGAATTACTGTACACACTTCTTTGTTATATTAATTTAAAGATCTGTATACTTTTTGGTTTTATTCAAAATTTTAATTTAGTGATATTTGTAAAAAAAAACCAGGGGGGGTTTCACATGTCCCACCGTGTCTCAAAAGCAATAAATGGTATTTGCTTAAAACTTTCTCAGAAACTATTTATGATTATTGCATAAAACTTCCACACAAGACGTCTGGCTTATCATGCGCTCATGGCGCAGCTGTTTATTTATGACTAAATTACTTCTTCGCAAATCACAATATAAATGATTAAGTTATTACCTCTTAATAATACATTATTCATTGTTATTTGTGTTGTCAGTTTTGGTTGAATTTTCAATAAATCTTACAAGTGTTTAGCAAAATTTACTTTGGCTGCTATCCATTATCCTGAACTTTTTGTCTCAAGGGATTCAATATCCTCACTGAAATCTTTTGGTTACACAATGTTTTGGATTATAGATTTTGACCAAGGTGTCTTCAAGCTTTTAATCTGAAGAATGCACAAAGTAATTGTATATTGACAATACATTATACCCAAAATGTTCTTACTTTAAAGCTTAGCATATATGCTCTTTAAGAAGAGATTTATTTAACATAGTGGTAACATGGGTAAGGATTTTGAAAAAAAAAACCCACTGAAGAACCAATAATGACCATTTTGACATTTAATGATTCAGTTGAAATTTATGGCCATAGTTGGCATAATGTGAACCTGTGTGATGATGTATTGTTTTCGATGCCTATCTACAAATTTGATTTAGAAAGAAAGAACACTGTTGGATTGCATGTACATACTCTAAAACTTTCACACAATATGAGCTTCATTGGAGACAAATCATCCTCATGCGAGTGCATAAACACATGTACATGTATAACATGTCTGTTATGTAGGGTTCTATAAGACAAGTACAGACTTTGAGATTTTTTCCAATAAGGTAATTGATGTATTGATATTCATTTGCAGTAGTTGATTTCTATCTTAAGCAGCTCATATGTTAAATGTGATTAATACAGACCAATTTCTGTAAATTCAGAAATTATTGCGTACATTTATTATTGCGATTTTTAAAAAATGGACAAGAATGTAAGTTTAATTATTGCGATTTCAGAGAAGTCTACATACAGATACCTATGTTTTAGTTATCAAAATGCGAGTTCTTAGTATTGCGATGCTCACCAGTTCATATTATTCACATAATTAAAAATCTTGCAATAATTTCTGAATTTTACAGTACTAGATTTCATATAGTACTTAATATTGCAAATGTTGAATTTTAGTTGGACAAGATGGACTAGTTTGCATTTCAATTCTCCATGAGGCCGGTGAAGATAAGTGGGGTTACGAGTCTGCATCAGAACGATGGCTGCCAGTACATACAGTAGAGACAATTCTTATTAGTGTTATTTCAATGTTAGCCGATCCTAATGACGAATCACCAGCTAACGTAGATGCTGCCGTAAGTTTGATTCTAAAAATAAGCTTAATGTAAGGTGACCTTTAGATTAGATGGTAATTTCTGTGTCACATTAATTGTGGAGAGATTGGCAATCATACCAATTCTTCTTTTTATAATTAAATGAATTAAGTAGCTTTTTAGATTACTATTATAATTCTATTCTTAATTTTTTTTTTGCAACGGTTGAAGAGAAATAAAGAAAATACAAAATGGAATAATAGATCAAAATGGGGTAAGGGCTTGCATATATTCTGCTCAATGGTATTGTGAAAGCCCACAACTTACTTAAGGTAAACTGGGTAAAGAAAAGACGGGATGTGTACAGTGTTGATTCTTTGATGCCTAAGTCAAGATTGTCTTGCAGGGAATGTATTTAAGGAGTTCCTGTCTGTAACAGTATCCTGTACATATAGTCACTGATACATTTTCTTCAAAATTTCAGAAAGAATGGCGGGAAAATAGAACTGTTTTTAACAAAAAAGTAGCTAAATGTGTACGAAAGAGTCAAGATGAATTTTTATAACACAGGATGTAATATTGCATTTTCCTCAGGTATGTGACATTTAACTTTTTTTCTAGAAATACATTCAAATTCTAATAAAAAGAGCACTTTATTATCTCTGAAAAGACTCTGATAACTTTTGTTCTACATTATTGTATAGAGTACTAATTTCTGGGACTTTTCAGTGACTATGACCTATAAAAAGTATTGTTGATGCTTAAAAAACACATTTATACTAACAAAGTAACAGTGCCTTGTTATGATTTGTAGCCTGACTGGTTTTAGTCCTTCTATTTAGTATTTATATGGTGTCTGGAAGTACATGTAAACCATTAATATATACATATCATGACTAATTCAATTAAAAGTAGATTTCATATGACATAAAAACAAGAAAGTGTGCTATGGTTGCCACTGAGACAACTATAGACCAAATGAGGTGGATATAAGCAATTATCATATACTTGATGAGAATAACATATATTTTTTGCAGTATGATAATATCATTAAATTAACGGGAATTTCATATTTTTCTGAAATGGTGTTTAGCGGGCTGATTTGAAAAGTTTATCACATGCTTTGATTATTATCACATGCCTTTCCGTAATGTTATCACATGGCATTCTGGGGATACTCTGCAAATTCTGGAAAATACGACTTGATAGTACATTTTCAGTAAAAAAACACTTCAAAGTAAGGTACAAAACAATGATTTGGATACTGGAAAGTATATTGTGTAAATTGATTAAAAAAATGAAAAAAAAATTGCATTTTTAAAAGTTTCAAAAATAGTCTAGAAGGTAAATTATTTCAAAAACGTTGACTTTTCCAAACAGTGTTCATTAGGTACATAGGGTCCCACGTCTGTGAACTTTTTCAACTTCTATTTGAGAACCATGTAAAAGGATCAATAGATTTTAATCTTTTATTATTCTCCATTGTTGAAGCATATGATAAAAAGATCATACCATGTCATTTTTCATATCGCATGTATTATCAGCCCTTGAGCCATTGGGCTCTTCTGCTGATATTAAGCCTAGGGCTGATAATACATGCGATATGAATAATGCCATGTAATAATCTGATATTACAGCTCACCATGAATACTGCCTTCTATAATGATCAAATCCCATACTGTATAGTCTGGTATACATGGTATATAAGGCCTGTACATGTAAATGTTAAAATTCAATCTGCAAAACAAACAGCCTAATTTATGACAAAACAATTTACAAAAACAACTATGACAGATATAAACGAAATCAACCACTGAATTACAGTCTCCTTGAAGATTAACATTTTTATTTCTTTTTCAGATATCATTTTCAGGAATCTTACCAATTTGTGGCCTAAAAAAGATGATTGGAATAAAAAGCTGTAAATTTCATTGCGACGACATTAAAACCAGACACATGAGGAATTTATTCTCAGGACATTGTTATTGTTTCACAGATTTGCTCATACACTCATCTTGTACATATTCATTGTTTAAAATCTGTGATCTCTTTAAGGTTGTCTTTGACTTAAGGGTTAGGGTGCAGTTTAGTATATAGGTTGGTTTAGACATGGTTAGGGATAAGGATAAAAAATTAGAAAGGTCAGGGTTAGGATTTGTTTAAAGACCAGTTAGGTAAAGTAGAGCCCCTAAGACAAAGATGACTTATAGTTACTTTCATTTTAAATTAGTGCTGCTTTTTTATTTACTGCGATTTAATATTTCTTGCATAATTTCAGTAATTTTATAATCAGGATGAGAAATACTGTAGCAGCTTGAAAAATTATTCTAGAAATCAGTCCTGACCATTACCTCAATATTCTTAATGAATGCAATCCAGTACTTCCCTGTACTTAAATTATAAATATTTTGTTATTAGTTTTGAATACTAGTTAAAATAATAATACATACAAATTTTCAACAAAGAGCTATGCATATTTTGTACCTTGATATGCATCTAGATATTGTTTACCCTGAAATGCTTAGAAAGCAAATTAAAAGCAATGGTTTTTAAAATCATAATTGCATTGAACATGTTGTAAGCCACTTTAAACCTTTTAAGAATGTTGCATTAACATCTACATTATTCAAACTACATATGTACAAGTTAGAGACTTATTTTAAATATTGCTATCCAATACCTAGTCTTTAATTCATATGAAATTTACGCTTTATATGTCAGTAAATGATTTCATTGTCAACGATTATATTTGCATATGACATATATACAATCATCACAACAATATGCAATTAATTATCTGATATTCATTATCACCTTTCTGCTTTGCACAGAATAAGAGAATTATAATGGAATGTTTGTTTGTTTGTTTGGTCATGTTGAGAAATTTGTTTCATCTGTGAGCTTGACAAAGTAGATGTTGAAAGACCTATGTCCAGATGTGACGTCCAAATCAATCTTGTTATGTTGTGTCTTGTTTATGGTTATGGATTGTTTTAGTTTTGGCTAGCCACACTGAGCCACACTTTATAAAAATGAAACAACAAGAATTTAATTTTGTTCAAATGTTAAAATTCGAAACCTTTTAAGTTTTGTTTAAAAATATTGTCGAAAAAAAGTGTGTTGTGTTTTTGATTTTGAATTGTACTGTGATAAAAGTTATTTTTCTTTTCTTCTAAAATATTTTCGTATTACTATGACTATGATAAGGATCACAATTTTCCCTATTGAAGTCATAATCAATAGGTTTTTTAAAAAGTAAAACTGAGCAGTCATTTGGCTGAGATAATGTTTTTTTTTTTACTAAATGCAATTTTTTTTCCTCACTTAAAGATGACATTTTATTAGAGGTTCTGGATTTTTTTTTATAGAATAATTATATAAATTGTGCAAATTTTCTCTTTAATGGTTGAAAGGACTTGTATCATTAATAATAATAGATAGTTATGATCTATTAATCTTTCATATGTATCAAAAGTTCTTAAATAATTTACTTTGTGAACCCATTTATTTCAATGCTTCATGTATAGAAAAAAATATTTTTATACAACTAGTACTATTTATTTTTTGCTGGAAATTGTATTAGTTGAATGCAGACACTTATATTTGTAATGATTGTTTGTGATGAAAATGCATAGGCCAAACAAAATGAACAACTAGCTTGTATTGACAGTTTGAAAAAGACTAGATCTAGAAGGTTTGCATATACATTATTTTTTTGCAACCAAATTTCTTAAACATAAAGTTAAATCTGCTGTGTTTCATTTTTGAAAAGTTGTCATGAATAAATAAGCCAACAAAGTTGACTTTTAAAAGACTAGTTTGTTAATGCAGAAGCTAACCATTTGTTTTTCTTTGGCCTTGAGTTTGCAGAGCATTTTATTTCATGGTGAGCTAGTGGAGTGAATGATATATGTTTCAGATTGGCTATAGTTCTTTCAATGTCAAATACCACAATTTGGAAATTTAATATGACAAAAATCATTTTGATTTATCTGGAAAGTTATACTCTACAAAAAAGGCTTTTGAATTCATTTTTATAGTATCAGAATACATAATTTAAAAATTCAAGATAGATTTTTAGAACATTGGGAAATTTGAGAAATCGGAGACTCTGTGTGAATTAAAAGGAAACACAAGTTCTGAAGAGAAATGGTTTGTTAATTTTTTCATGATTTGTCATTGTAAATACATGTATGAGTGAATCCATCATTGTGAATTATTTATGTTTGAAATAAAAAAAAATGCACAACTACATAAAGAGTTATTTTTTTAGAGTTCTTTTGTATCCTTTTCTTTACATGTGGGATCTCATCTTGATATAAATATTAGGAAAGCACCAAAGCTGTGTTTATTTCAGATAGATCAGGTATTTGTATAGGCAATACTAGATCATTATCTCCTATATCATGATGTTTTAGGTATTGTGGTCTCAAAAATTAGTTTTAATCATAACTAATTACACCAGTACTTCATAGAACAAATAACATAGGGCATAATGTTTTTGTCTCGCTTGACAGAGTCAAAAAGCGAGACCTAGACATGCTGTTTCTGGTGACGGCGGCGTCAACAATGTATTAGTTTGTGATTAGGTCTAGTTTATGGTGAACTACTAGTGGTAAGTCAAAGATATTTGGTATGCAGTTGTATAAGTATTGGAACATAAGATTATTTGACACAGCCCCCTCAGTCATGGTCCATTGGCTTTGAAACTTTTGCTTAGTTCTCACGTATTAGTTTGTGATTAGGTCAGTTTATAGGGAACCACTAGTGGTAAAGTAATGATAATTAGTATGCAGTTGTATAAGTATTGGCACATCTCATTATCATAGAGATTATTTGGCCCCAACCCTCATTCATGGTTTGTTGACTTTGAAATTTTTGCTTAGTTTTAATGTATTAGTTAGTGATTAGGTCAGTTAATGGAGAACCACTAGTCAGGTTAATGATAATTAGTATGCAGTTGTAAAAGCATTGGGAAACCTCATTTCCATGGAGATTATTTGGCCCCGCCCCCTCAGTCATGGTCTATTGACTTTGAAACTTTTTGCTTAGTTTTCATGTATTAGTTTGTGATTAGGTCAGTTTATGGGGAACCAGTAGTGGTAGGTCAATGATATTTGGTATGTAGTTGTATTAACATTGGCACATCTCATTGCCATGGAAATTTGTTTACCCTCCCCCTCAGTTATGGTTTATTGACCTTGAAATTTTGCTTAATTTACATGAATTAGTTTATGTTAAGGTTTGTTTAAAGAGAACTACTTATGCTAAATCAATGGTATTTGGTATGCAGTTGTATTAGCATTAGCACATCTCATTTCCATGGTGATTGTTAAGTCATGTACCTTCAGTCAAAGTTCATTGACTTTGAATATTTGCTAAACTTGCATGTTAAAGTGTTGCTATTTTTTATTTCAACATTTGCATTATCGAAATTGCAAAAATGTGAGACATATCTCTGTGATAACAGTTTATTGTTCTGTTCTTGCATTTCCTCTAAGCCTATTCAACAGAATTTTATGAAACTTTGTAAACTATTATGACATATTATGTAGATTTGCATATCAATAGGAAATTAGGATTCTGTTTTTTTTTCTAGTTCTGCATCTTTGAACACAGAATGTTTGGCAAATTGTACTACTGCAACAGCTTTGTCATCGCAACTCTTCTGAAACCACTCAAACATAAATTCATGAAACTTTGTAGATAATAAGAACAACCTTTGTAGATGTGAATATCGACAGGAAATTATAATTCAATATTTTTTCTAGGATTTATGCCCCCTTGAACTAGAATTTTGGCCTTGATATACTGCTGCAATAGCTTTGTCATCGCAACTCTTCTGAAACCACTCAAACATTATTGCATGAAACTTTGTCGATAGTTCGGGAACACATGAAATTTTTTATCGACACGAAATTATGCCCTTTGAACTGAAATTGTTCACTTTAATACACAATTACAACATTTTATAATTGGGATTCTCTGAAGTTAATCCCCCCCCCCACCCCCAAACGGTGACTGGGGAATAGAAATATGGTCACTTGGTCTTCTTCCGACTGGCAGTAAAACGCTTGCCGAAGTGGGGCGTCCGTTTGGCTGTGCGGGATGTATCAAATTCGCAGTCACGTCCGGTCAGATTGGGGACGTTTAATCCGATGCCTCGTGTAAGGAGAGTGCCACGCTCCTTGCACATTAAGAACCGTTGCAACAACTCTTTGAGGGGTCCGTAGGTGGCCTGTTGCAAGACCAAATTTCTGTCCCTATCCAATATACCCTCATTTTCCAGTGGCAGTCCATATTTCCCCGACCATCATCCCAGTTGGCCTCTATTATTTCAAGACCTACCTATAGTATTTATTGTGAACTTGATCTCGTCCTGAATATGCATGAAATATTTGCCACTGGATGTTAAGCAACCAACAATCAATCAATCAATCTCTGAAGTTACCAACAAAATTTCCTGAATACATTGTACATAATAAGGACATAATATGCAGATGTGCATATCAGCAAGAAATTATTATCGGTTGACTTTTGTAGAGATGAGAATCTGATGTAAGGAATCTAGTGAGATTTTGTTTGCCCACTGACAATGTTGGGATATGTGGTATGTAAATGTGCTCACAAATGTTATTTAACTGTGTAAGTGATGGATGCACCTCTTTTAAAAACAATAAGATTAAACTATTTAGGGTAGTCAACATTTTTAGATCAATCAACTGTAACCACAATAATGAATGTTTAAATATACTCCCGCGTAAAAAAAAAGTGGGGGTATGCTATTTTACCTCTGTCTGTCGTCCAGCCGTAGGTCCGTCTGTCTGTCCCATAAATATTTTCGTCGCATTTTCAGGAACTAAAATACAAGTATTTTCTGAAATTTGGTTTCAGTGTTTATAAAAGTCAGCTCTATCTTGTGATGCGTTTTTTTTTTTATCTACGTTGGTCATACTTTACATTTGGAATAGTTCTTTCAATCTACTTTAAAGTATGGAAGTATATTAGTGTTAAGTAAGGAAGTCCGAAGGTTGTTATGTTATTTTCATTATTGTAAGATGTCAGAGAGCTAGATTGTTTGTATTTCAACAGATTTTTCAAATGTTTTAGTATGCACATCTGATTCACACCGTCCCACGATTGTGTAGTTTCAAGGTGACTCGGCTTTGAATGCTAGTTAACTTGATAGTTTGATATAAGGTTTCGTGGATCACCTGGTAATGTCCAACAAAATAGATAAAATTAATCCTCTCCGGTTGAAATCTTAAAGGAAAATACAATAGACATATTATGGTTCCGCATTTCCTCTTTGGTAGGTAGACTTGACGTTTAAGATGGGTTTCCAACTGAATTGTCAAAGCCTAAGTACGTTATCAAGTAGTTTGTGTCATGTAAGTAACACAAAAACGATGTGATATTAGTGCTGTATTTGCTTGGGCAACCAAAATTCTGTCCCGAAGATTAGACAGGTGGTTTGCAACGATTGGGATTTTGTAACATGAGTGGGTCCATTAGTATTTTAAAGATATGTTTCCAATTTATGGATTAAGGCACACAGTTTTTCGGCCCTATGCTTAATATATTTCGGAGTGAAGTGTTGTTGCCAATGTTCAAGTCAACAATGATAACGTGGCCAGCCGGATGATATATAAATTGAAAACTAAAACAGATGCAATCAGAAAGTTTGAATTTAAGTCACCAATATTGATACCCTGCAATATGCGTTAATAATTGAATATGTTAGTCGCAATAAGTGAGGTAAAGGTTTATGGTATACTAGGAACATACCTATATTTAAATAAGGGTGTACTTTATTTTTTTACTGATTCATGGTAAAGGATATTGACTAAATTGATGGGATCGAGACTTATGTTGACAAAGGAAAGTTAAAGAAAAGCTCGTTTTTCCGTATCAGTTTTCCCCATGCAAACTAGTCAGAAAAAGATGTGGCTGATACTCTTCGACATTTTATTTTATCATATCTGGAGGGTTGTATTGGTTTGATTGCGCTTTTGTTACAATGGATTCCAAATAGAAATTATACAGAGAATAATTTTTAGAAAGAAACGACTTCTTGAGGATGTGATGAATATACATCTGCTTCTGTATAAAATGAAGAAGGTCAGTAACTTAAATACAAAAAAAAAGTAAACACAGTAACAAAGCATATCTTCCAGTTTATTGAAATAGTTTACAAATCATTGCCAACCTTTTCAAAACAAATAATTCAAAATAACCAACACCATTCAGTATGAAGAAAACTAAAGAACACTCACTATAAGAAAAACAAACAATGTTTTGAAAGGACATCTCCATTACAGGAAATGTTTTAATTTCACAGTTATCTGTTAAAACAATATATTTTCTTTCCATATTTTATATTGAATTATTGTTACAATAAAATTAAAACAAAGTCCAAGCCCACCTTAACTGAAGTCCAAAATCTATACCAGAACTTGAAAGCCAATGATTGTGTTATGTTTTATACATATATTTAAACGTTACTATGACCCACAACTAGTTATTAACGATTTCTACGTGAAGCACTAACTTCCTGGTAAAGATGATGAGAATAAAACAGATTGTATCATATATTTTTATGTTACAAGTTATCTTTAGACATTTAACTGGTAAGTTTGTAACTTGTATCAATTATCAATGTACGATCATCAAGGTTTATCTTTAAATGAAAGGCATGGTTTACTACCGCGGTTTAAACGCGGGAAATGTTAATCAAAACAATGCACGTCCGTCAAACACTTCACAGAAAACAAGCAAGCTTAACCCCTTCCAAAACCTGAAGGTGAAATCAAAGTGCAACATAATAGAGAGTTCTACTTGTTCCACTATAGTGCTCATAGCATGTATAAATCCGGCGATAAATTGATTTCGGTATTCCTAGGGATCAGGAATAAATGGATGGTAATCTATGACACATTAAGTTGAGATATTCTCGATGACGTATACACACAACTTTGGACAGTGGATCGTGAAGTTTGTTTTCTTTTACGAGTCATTGTGAAGAACTGCATTTTGTAACGAAGCAGCTCACAGAAGGAATTCATGTTTAACAAGCAAGCAATGGAAAATGATATCAATTTGGACATGATGGAGTTTTATACTTCATATGTCAATATGTAAGCGATTCTAGATTAAAGCTACACAGAAACAGTATTAAAATGAACTTTACACATTTTAGCGAATATTTTATTTCGATCAAATAGATTCCTTAAACTAAAAACATCAATCATTACTTCTATCAATAAAGAAGAAAAACATCTTATTAATTTACAAACAAACAAAAAAGAGAAAGGGGCGTTTTAATTAACTAAACGCAGTTGTTGCTTTTATTCATAGGGATATACTACAGGAAGATTTAGAAAAAAAGGATGTTTCAGTTTTATTGTCATTGTTGTTTATGATTTTAAAAGATGACGCTTTAGATCTATTACGTTTCATTTAATTTTCAAAATATGCGTTGGCATTAGTAGACCTTTCAAATGTTTTTGTTGAATTCTTAATGATGCATTTTATTACATTTATAGCCATATTTTGGGATTTTACTTTTTACTCTAATGACATTAATGTATATAGAATTAAAATTGGAAGAGAAAGCAGCCTATCAATAATATTTCCTGATAATATAAATGACTGCAATTGAAATGTCATACATAAAGGCAACAAAAATCATAAAACGGACATAAAACAAAAAAAATCAAAGACCATCAAATGAAATAAATGAGCTTGTTCCGATTGTTTTTTAATTTTGAAAATACTTCCTTTAAGTTGTTTGTTATCCCATATTTTGTATATACATTATACTTATTGCATTGAAGTTACATAAAAAAAACTAAATTTTGCGGTCCAATGACGCTGTCGTCGTTCAGTCTTAATTGTATACAAAAAATATATTTTTTTTGTAATGGCCACTGAAATTAATTTTATAAAATTTATCCTATTTTGACGCTTTGAATTTATAAGAAAAAATAGAAAAAACATGTTTACTTGAATTTATTGATGTTTCTTATTATATCCGAGTAATTGAGGCCAACTTTTCAAACTCATCAATGTTATATATTTGTAAAATTTGAATTATATCAACTCTTAGGTTGCATCTCCTCAGGTAACGTTTATCATAGAGTTTGGCTGTTCGGTTACAATTCTCCCAAACATCTAATATAGCTGGCTTTCTAATTTTGTTAAATTTCTCTCTTTCTCTCGTTCATTTGGGAGAGGACGTCACTAATGTTGTTATAACTTGTGTCCAATCCCTTTTGCTACTTTTGCAAATAAAATATGTTTAAACTAAATATATATGGACAAAGAAGGTTCACCAAGGAGCACCTCATTGCTCAAATAAGTTTATATCAAAGTTTGTTTTACATGGTACACATACTACACTAGTATGTCTAACTTGTTACTGCTTTAATTCAAACATTGTGCCCATGGTCACGTTTGGTTTCTAATTTTTATAACTCTCGTGTCGACATTGTGTGATATTGAACCAAATATAGTTCGATATTTTGAGAACGCATCACGATTCATTTAATTATATTGTTTCTTTTCAAGGGTATCATACACAAACCGAACTTTTACTAGTAAATACTAAAAACAACGAATGAAGCTGCATTTTTTACAATAAATAAACTATTTTTTTTATAATGATTAAGATACATCTTATACAATACCAATTCACATTGTGGCAAACAGTATTCAGAAACAAGCACAAGTACTTAAAATGATCGGTCTTCTATTTGCTTCAGATACAACATACACAATTTAATTACACATGTCACGTAAATCTTTTGTTCAAAAGGTCTATCATTTTTCAGGAATGCAGAGTTATGTTAACTTCATTCATTAGGACGATTTGCCCTATATATAAATATTTCCGATGTCACTTCATTCAAAAGTGTTAACCAATGGAAATAAATACGAATAACGCAACGAAATATTACCTAATCGGCTGATACTGGATTTTTTTAGGTTTCAGGCCGCTGGATCGTCCGGATGGAGTAATAACCTCCGTCCTATTTTCTCGTAACTCTTGACAACATGTTCTGTAACTAATTTAAAAAAAAAAAAAAATGAGTAAAATAGTGAAAAGTTATGAATATGACGACTTCGATATAGATAAAACAGTACTGTATAAATATGGAAACTTTTTTGTGGTGTGTTCAGAGACATCTATATGTTGCACTTTGTAAATACAGCTGTTTCTCAAACCACACCTCTATTTTTGGGAGATATATAATATTCATAGATATGTTAATTTGTTAACCTACTGGTTCCAAGATATGATCGCTGTATTTTATCTCATAGAGACATAGCTTGGGAATTAATGTTACCAATATAGAAAAACAGGGAAGCGCCAAAAATTAAATTTTTATGAAGTTCAATACTTCCTACACAGTCAAACGGACAAATTGATAATCCAAATTGGAAAGAGTTTTACGGCCGGTCGGGAAAAGACTGACCATACCACTATTCCCGACTCAGTCACCCTTGTTGTCTACTAATTCTAGTTATCTTTAATAATTACACTCATCTGTCAAAAAGAGCTGAACGTTTTCGTATCGATATAAAAAAAAAATCATTAAAAACCAGAGAATGATAATATTACATGGAGTTTAAATTTGAAGACGTTGCTTACCTGTGCACATTAAAATTGGTGTTTGTTTAGACTACGTTTAATTTTAATCAGACATGATTCCTTTAAAGATGCTTACATATTTTACCTGTATTGTCGGTATAAATATCTGACGGCGTTATTTTTTGCATTAACTGTCACTCTATTAAACCTGTTACCATGTTGAAAAAGCCATTCACCGTTTACATTGATCAACTGATTACCATGTATGAATTCAAGGAATAAACTCGTAATCACTGCATTGTTTTTTTTTGTACTTACAGATGGATACATATTTCAAAAAACATCATGAGCTAAACAAAAATGAAAATAATAGTAAAAAAAAAATAGTGTCCCAGGTCCTTAGATTTAGTATGAAAATTATGTTGACTATTACTGTAGGATAAAAAATAAAAATGATGAAATTATTTCAAACAAGTATACAAAATCTAATTATAATAGAAATATGTTATCCATTATATACTTTACGAAACAAAATCACCTATTTCAATCGCAAACTTATGTCTTATCAAAGATAATTGTATATAATTTAACTTGAAAACTGACGATTTTCTTCTTAGTCCGTTTATGCATTCGATACCATCTTCTAGTCTTCATGTAAAATATTGGAGACAAAACTTTTACATATTTAAATGTTCGCATTTGAGTTACTAGTATCACTTTATTACAGGGACGCTGGCTGCAAAACTTTTACATATTTAAATGTTCGCATTTGATTTACTAGTATATCAATTTATTACAGGGACGCTGGCTTCAAAACTTTTACATATTTAAATGTTCGCATTTGATTTACTAGTATATCAATTTATTACAGGGACGCTGGCTTCAAAACTTTTACATATTTTAATGTTCGCATTTGAGTTACTAGTATCACTTTATTACAGGGACGCTGGCTTCAAAACTTTTACATATTTAAATGTTCGCATTTGAGTTACTAGTATATCACTTTATTACAGGGACGCTGGCTGCAAAAGTTTTCATCAATCAAAATATTACGGGACTTCTTGGAAATACAGATACCCATCTGACGTGTTCATTCTTCCCAGAAAAGGGTGAACAGATTATTACTCTTCAAATCCTTGCAAAAAACATAACAGAAGATTTTGATGAGAAAGAGAACATAATTGCAGTGTTTAAACCCAAGAAATCAGCAAAACTAAATGCACTGGGAGAATATCTTGTTGGGAGAGTGACACTGACAAATATAACGAATACGTCAAACAACGCCACACTGAAATTTCACATACTAAAATGTGAAGATAACAAGGATTATATATGTAAATTGTACTACAATGACATGGAAGATGCCATACAAAATGTGAAATCTGACGCAACTAGGATTTTAGTTAAAGGTAACGGTTTTCTCTAGACATAATAAATTCAATTCACTATGATATACAAGTTTCTGTGTAACGGTTCGAGTTAGTATGGTATTTTTTTTTTACAGATTTCTGTCTTACTCTTCCAAGATTTAAAATCTGAATACAGTAGATATAGGAAGATATGGTATGAGTGCCAATGACTGTTTTAAAACGCAATTATTTTAACTCAATACAAGCATAGTTACGTGATTAACCAACAATATTTTCATTCATAATAAGCCGCCAAAGAAAAGAGTCAAATCAACAGTTGGAGAAACTGATGTTTATTTACAAATAAACAAAATAAATTCAGTCTCGACATCAGCTGGCTGTTCAATTAAATTTACATCCTGTTTGGTTCAAACTTGTTTTCCGCTTCACCAAAGTCCTTTTGCCTAGATTGAAAGGATAACACAGGATTTGTTTTTTAAAATTTTATTACTGGAAATTTTAGTCGTTTGTAAGAGTTACGACTTTATGTGTTAATATCTAAAGCTGGTTTTGTGTCGGATTAATTTTTTTCCGATAACAACATGGCCGTTTTGGTTTGGGTAGCTTTTGTGTTAGCATATCAAATGAGTTGAAAAATACAAACACCGTAAAACATAATGAAGAAATATCATTATTCTAAGACGAAAAGTTACTGATAGGTAACGCGAAATCGTCTCTTTTGTCGTAATGTTAAATGGTGATAGGAAATAACTATTCCTTTGGGAAACAAGCAATATTCTATAAAAAAAAAAAGATAAAGGAAATTCCTGATGCTTTAATCGGAAATATCATCAAGGTTAATGTAAAGTGTTATTTAATTTTCGATAACATGAAATTTAGATGAATCTTTATAAAAATTTTCAAACACCGGTGCCTAAAGAACACCCGACAACATGCCAATAAACAGTGTTACAAAGGATTTGAAAGATGCCGTTTAGGGGAACATTATAAGCTATGGTATTGGCATCACAGTTTTCGTATGTAATTGGCAAATATTTATCTTTTCCAAAAAATAAGCTTTCCAAAGGGTGACTTGAAAATACTTCAAATCAGATTTACACATAGACCATCTCATAACTCAATCAACTGAAAGATTTCTGCAAAGCCAATTTAGTATTAAATGAAAAATAGAATATCTAGAATGGAAATAGAAAATCTTAAACAAAATCAATTTTCTTTTCTAATGAAAAACTCTTATGTTGTTTATAATATAAACTAAAATATTCTAGTCCTTAAAAGAAACTTTTCTTATGTTTGGTTAATCCAAGTTTTCGACTGATCAATAAATTGGTGTTAAAAGTACAGAGAGAACAAACCAACAATTTTTTGATTAAGGAGATGTTATTTCAATTTGAAATTAAATACTTCTTTGCACTTCTGACTCGGATCTATAAAATACTAATCCTTTACTAACCGTTAAAGTTGACCAAAACTCGTTTTATTCGTTATCAGTATTCTTTGTAATTTCTACACAATTTGCAGTTCCAGTGAGAGATGTTCACATCAACAAACAACCAGACTACAAACAATATGACGACAAGACTGATAACATAACATTGACCTGCCTAGCAAGTGGGGAACCTGAACCAAAATACACATGGTTTAAGGAAATCAACAACAACAACGTAATTTCCAGAACAAGTCACTATGTCCTTGACGATGTTATTCGAAACAACAGTGGAGTATACATATGTGAATCTTACAACACTATAAATGGCGTATATTATACACTTTCCAGTGTAGTAGATATTAATATAAGTGCGTAAAATAAGATATATATTAATTTTTTGTCTTTGTATATCCATTGTTACGCTACGACTTCAATCGGACTACGATTATTTCTAATAATTGACGCATAACATTACTTTTTTCTTTTGATTTAAATTTCAGTATAAAGGAGTAGGTTCGGTAAGGTCCTTAAATGGCCCCCCTTTTTAGCTCAAATTTCAAATTAGAATTTATTGACCAATATCACAATGAATCATAGATAATACAGTGACTAGATAGGAAAAAGGCATTTTTAAAAAAATTTACGTTCCTGCGTTTCATTTATGACGTCACAGATAGTACTTATTTTGATTTTCTACGCAAAAGTCAATGAAAATGGATAAATTTCCACCGATTATTGGACAGGAAACATAGAGCGCATACGTCGACAACAAAGATCTTTTACAATAATGTTTGTAAAGTAATTTTACATGTCTACCTTGAATATTTAGTTTGCTGACGCGTGCTCTCCATGTTTCCTGGTCCTAAATTTAGTTGAATTTCGGCCGATTTTGTCATTTTTTGCCAAAATCTCTTATCTTGACCTATTTTGGATGTAAAAATCAACGCTGTAGAATAAAACTTTAACAAAAATAGTTGTATTTAACTTTAACACATGTCTTAAAATCAACTTAAAACATTTTTCATCTTGTGGCGTTGAACTTTATAATCGGGGCCATTTATGGGCCTTACCGAACTTACTCCTTTTATGAATGGTTCGAAATATCAGTCCCAATTTGAAGGCCAACTTTGCAAATGAGTTTATTTACAACCACTGGGTCGATGACACTGATGGTGGAGATTTATTTCATCGAGAGTATCACCAGCCCAATGGTCAGCACTTCTGTGTTGACTTGAGTAATCATTGATATGTTTATAATGATAAATTAACTGTTAACAAAACTTAAAATTTTTGAAATGCTAAGGCTTTTCTACCTCAAGAATAGATTACTTTAGCTGTATTTGGCAAAACTTTTAGAAATTTTTGGTCCTCAATGCTCTTCAACTTCGTACTTCATTTGGCCTTTTATAAATTTTTTGATTCGAGCGTCACTGATAAGTCTTTTGTAGACGAAACGCGTGACTAGCGTATATATAAAATTTTAATCCTGCTATCTATGATGAGTTTATATACACATTTCTTTTATTCTTTATTCCTAATATCTATGAATTGAATGATTCCTCTTGTACTATGTTTTCCGTCACAGTAAAAAAAGTTGAAATAGGCGCAAAAGCGCTTTATAATATAAAACGTTTCGATCAACACTATAAAATCCTTTGCAAATTACAAAATTGTTTTCTATAAGAAATATGAGTATTTCTTTTGCTTCCGTTGGCATTGTTGGCAACGTTGGCAACGTTGTTATGGGGAAAATATCAACGAATTTTGTACGGCTGCAACTTCTTATCATGAATTTTACGTATGCTTATTATCTTACCTAAATATGAAAATATGTGAAATAAATCAGCAGACTTTAACATTATGTCATAAGTACCTAATACACGTATTTGGATTTTACTTTTTATGCCCCACCTACGATAGTAGAGGGGCATTATGTTTCCTGGTCTGTGGTTCGTTCGTCCGTCCGTCCGTTCGTTCATCTGTTCGTCTGTCCGTTCGTTAGTCTGTTCGTCCGTCCGTTCGTCCCGCTTCAGGTTTACGTTTTTGGTCGAGGTTGGTTTTGATGAAGTTGAAGTTTAATTCACTTAAATCTTAGTACACATGTTCCCTATGATATGATCTTTCTAATTTTAATGCCAAATTAGAGTTTTTATCCCAATTTCACGGTCCACTAAACATAGAAAATGATAGTGCGAGTGGGGCATCCGTAAACTTAGGACACATTCTTGTTTATTTATGAAATATCTGATTAAAAATATCATTTCGAGCCTTTGTAATAAACATACGTTTTAAATTACACGGGTGATGTATGCATAACAGAAGACGCTTATTCTATCTAATCACCTTATCTTGTTGCTTTTAAAGAGGGGCGAAAGATATATAAGTTACTTTCAAACTCATAAATCGGAAACAAACTGACACCGCCATGGCTAAAATAGAAAAGACAAACTGACAAGCAACAATATACAAAACACAATATAGAAATCATAAAAACTAAGCAACATAAGTTCATGCAATTCCAACAGTTTTCGCTTGATACATTGATTTGTCCTTTTTAATCGATTTGAGTAAAACCGTAAAAATACTGTCGTCTAAATATTCGGAATTTTGCTATATTTCTCAGCGTGTAAAGTACCACAACTGTCAATTATAAAAACTATTTTCGCTAACGCAATACCGTCACTCTGAAAAAGTATTTATGAAAGAACTTTTCAACTATATTATAAAAAAGTAAAAATATATTTGATAAAATGAGTTAAAAACTTAATTTTTGGTTAACGATAACGTTTCCCTTGTTTCCAGATGCTGATTGATCTGTAAATGCATGACATATATTATTTTTATTTCAAACAGGTATTTACTAATATATTTCTTCAATTGTCCAGGTACGGTAAAAGGAAGCTCAGTAGTTGCAGCCGTACACCATTTTTTGTATATTGCCACATGAACACGGTGTGTTGCTCGTGCTGTTGAATCTGTCTCCATGCCTGTAGTGAATGCCCTTATATTAAAAGTCATAAGAAACCTCATATTAAAAAAATAATGCATTTTTTTTTAATAACTCAATAAATAGTTTTCATTATAAAACTTATGTACATATACTTTTTTCTGAAGAAAATTCTTTAATTTGTTCATATTTAGAAGAAGTTTACTTTATTTTAATTGTTTTCTTCCAGGAAGCAATTCCCCGACATATTTTCCGTATGCAAAGTGACCTTAGTGTGACCCATCTCGTAAAAATCCGGTGATCGCAATACGCATGGATGTCCTTAAAATAAACTATTATCTGATTGTACATTTTAAATACGTGCTTTATATCCATGCTTTTTTGTTGATTGTTTACAAACAGGTGACAATCGTTAAACTTCGGCTTCAAAACACGAACTTTAATTAACTGCCATATTTTCACTACAACACTGACCGATTGAAAAAAAAATTAACAATTTTACGAAATTTATGCGAAAAAAAATGATAAAATCGTGCACAGAAGACTAAGTTTAAGATGTTTGTATGCATTGGTTCAAGAATTGGAATAACATTTTTTTTCACCGGCCACTTGTTTCATATGACTTTAACAGTTACAGATGTTGCTTGTGAGAGAGCTGTCTACTAAAAGTTTTAATGATAACATTTGAACTTTGGTGGATAGTTGTCTCAATAGCAATCATACCACAGCTCCTTATTTGTATATAGTTATTAATTTAGCACAATGAGAACACTATTTGATTACCGTAAAAGGACAGGAAATATTTTCGCAATTTACTGACGATGCCAAGTATCAGATAACCTTTTCAATAAATACGTTTCTAACCAAGGGTAACCAACTGATCTGTTGTGGGTAAATTTGTACCAACTGTTTGTGTACAGCGTTGTGTCATATAACGACAGATGAAAGTCACGATAATCCGCCAATCTTTAGTTAGCAGGTGTAAAAATTATTACACACATTTAAAACGCAGAAATCACAACTCTGTACAAGAAGCATACAATAAGATATTTAACAAATAGATTATGCTATTTATATAAATATATTAATGTTATTAAACATATTGACACATAATTAAAAGGGAATTTTAAATATGTTATTTTATCATGCACACAGCGGATGAATTAGTGACAAAAAAAGAGCAGAAATCATTAAAGATTTTCACAGGTAATTTATATGTTTTATAACGCAGTTAACAGATGTAACAAAATGATTGTTCTACTATAACAACAACTCTACTAATACTACATCTTCTACTTTTACCACTTCTTATTGTTTACTACTTCTACACCAACCTGTCACTGCAACCAGCATTATTTGATTTCTGCAATGGGTATTCTTAATTATAATTTAACAGCAATGTGGTTACAACCTTGACTATCCAACTATCTTTCATTGAGTGCCGGATCTGATGTTACGATTTATAAACTTACTTTATATGATGAGTTTTTACAACACTGTATTAATATCACTGGTGGTGCAGATTTCGTCCCCCATGATATCAGAAGTGAGCACATCTGTGTTGACATGAAATAAATGGAGGCGAATATTTTATCTAAATATACTGTTCATTAACTTTGAATTATTCTAAATAAAACGATTGTTTAGACCCAATCAATAATGGTCATAGCAGAATAAGGTACAACTTTTCGGACTTTTGTTGTGATTCTTATGCTCTTAAAAAATGATTTGGCGTTTCAATTAATTTGTTATTCGGGTTTCAACGATGAGTCATTTCAAAATCATAATCATGATATCTTTGACGAGTTTTTACACATTATATTTGGAAGCCTATTGATAATTGCAACTACATACCTTAATGTGTTGCAGTGTGTTATGGAACACATAACGTTAAACCTGTTTCTTTACCCTTTTATATGGTATCCAAATCGGATTTACTGATCGATGGCTGGTCTCTTAAATCAATATGATGTAGACAAACTGTATGATTAAAAAAAAACCCAACTGAATGCCATTTGGACGCTAATAACAGTTTAAACACACTCATGTATCTAAGACTCAAATATCTACACACCAAACATCGAATGGATATATTGTAAGAAAGTAATAAACAATAAAAGAAAATTATGCTTGTGCAAATGCTAAAATATCGGACAAATTGTAGTTACGACCGATATCAATGCGTAAATGGAGGTTCGACGAACGATCGAAAGAACGAACAGACGGTTAAACACCTCAAAGATCATATTTAAACTGTGCAATAAATGTTTTGACATAACAATCAATATGAAGACTGACACAAAAAGTCAGATATAATATCATGAACATGTAAAATGAACATTTTCATTCTCTGTTTTCTTAAATTGTAGTACATGCAGCATACGCAATACCAGTCATTTGCGCTGTTGTTATTGTTTTCATATGTTTAACTGCCAGGAAGCGTAATTGTAAACGAGAAAAAAGAAAGTAAGTACACATCATTCACTTTGAAATTTCAAAGTAATTCAATCATTATTGGTTGTCTGTCTGTCTTTGCCACAATTCATTGAGTTAACATTTGAAAGCAAAAATTCAATCCCATTTTCTATCGTATATACTTTTTTTCGTTTTTATCTTATCAATTAAGACATGGAAATATAGATTCTACTACTGCATCGAGTGTGATACGATATTTATCCACTCGAGACAGTGAAATTTTCAAATTTAAAACGCGAGGCTCGCCGAGCGTTTTAAATATTTAAAATTTAACTGTCGAGAGTGGATAAATATCGGATTACACGAGATTAGGTGGTAGAATCTGTTTCTCTAATGATTTTTACACAATATGCAGGCAAACGTATTCCTTCATTTCATAAAGATCTGCAAAAAGATGTGTTCTTTCAATGTGACGTCATCAGGCATTGGTCGCCTTTTTTCATGCCGTCACAATAGGAAATTCAGAGTATCCGTAGGAGGAACGCTAATTAATTTGTTTTCCAGTACATGTTTTCATCATTAGTTATTTAGAAAAATGATTCATATATTTATTTTTGTTCTTGTTCTTACATATCTACATATTTACATATTTTCAATGCTTGAATGAGTATTTGAATTTTCTAATATTTTGTACTCGTGCATCACTGAAGATGCATAATCAAAATGCCCAAATGTTGTAGTGAGCATCGTAAAATTGGTACCGTTTATGTTATCAAAGAAAGATGGTTAAAATTATCTTTGGAAACAAATTATATCTATCCATTTATAAAAGATGTAACTTGATCATGTTGTTTCTTAGGTATCTATTTTGGTAATTAAATTCTAGTGCATCATACTAATAATAAGAATGGTCGAGTTTTTAGAAATATGTACGCTATTTGTATCTACTATTTGAATTAATTTGGTTTTGCAACTAATGAATACAGATAATAAAAAATCTAAAGTACACTGGCATGATCTCAAAACGTATGATTTAGCGAAATACTCCATCCAAAATGTCACTCTAAAAAAGATAGTGTGTCTCATTGAAGTTTACTTAACACTCTTTTTATTTATATTGACGTAGGCTTATCTCATAGTATTAACATATCATTTTTTTTACGGTACACTCTTATATGATGCCATAAACCAATATCATTAACCTCAGTATGACAGCCGTTCATTAACAAAAGGAAATTTCGAAGATAACATAGAAATAACATAGAATAAGTCTAACATTCAACTTACTTCATCAATAGACGAAATAGTATCAAAAGAAAAAATGTAAAATACCTTTGATGGTAATCGTTCTATGATGTTGATGTTAATAACAAATAAAAACGTATTTATTAAAATCAACTTATTATCGTATTGATGTCATGAACCGACATAGCATTTCAACTAAATCAAAGCATAGTATTTTGCTTATATTGAAATACACAAATGGCTTTTTTTTTATCTTGTTCAGTGTGCCAGCTGTAACTGTTATATATTCCGAGGTCAACGAGCTAACAAAACTTAAATATAGATTGACGCAGAATCAAGCAACATCCCTGAAGAATAATAATGTACAACATAATGCAGTGGATGGTGCACAAGAAATATCTAGTGACCCAACACTGAAATATAATATGATCACAGGAAAGCTTGAAGAATATACGAACGTTTGACTTGCTAGAATATGTTTTATTATGGAATTTCAAACATACAGACAGTAACGAAAAAAATTACATGAATTTCATCATTCATTTAGAGTAATTTAAAAGTACTTGTCTGCGTTGGGCTTTTGCTAAAGCGGACTTCAAAACAATCATTATAACTATAATCGCAGGTCAATGTATTTTGTTAAATCACAGCTCCATCGTTATACAAATTCCGACTATATTTGTCATTTTATTTATTTTGTTTTGACCGTTCCCCCTTTCTCCCTTTTCACTGCATTGACTCAAAATATCGTAATATGATAAAAATTTAATTACCTCATTGTGCAGGATGTATAAATCACTTTGACGCAATCAGTCAGAATAATTCTGATGCCGTATGAAGCAAAAGTGTTAATTTGAACCCTTCTGGTGAAGACAAATACAGAAATAAACTTTTAACGTTATAACATGTGACTTAAATCTTGTTGGGTTTATGAACTTCTTTAATAGTTTAACAGGCTTAAAGTAAATAGTGTTCCTCGGTTTTATTTGAACATCTGTTCTGTTCTCTGTTTGTACATGTTGACATATTTTTTTTTATAAATAATTAATGCTGTCGATGGTTTTCAATGTGGTCCTTCGGTTGATCGACAAATCAGTCCGTTGATATACGTTTTTTAATGAAGGTACATGAGAGACATTTTTAGGACATGAAGTTTAATCTACAAATTGTTTTACTTTTGAAAGTAAAACAAGAGAGTTCATTAAGTTGAAAAGTGCTAAGAAAAGTTTTGTCTTTAAACAGCGAGTTTGCATTGTCTTGTATTTCATGTTAAGTTAATGGGATTTCCCTCAGATTTGAAAAAGATACAACGACAGTTCTTGAATGCGTTTGCTTTGTATAGGTATAGTTTGCTACGAAATTTTTTTAAATCTGCACAATTTTTTCTTTAAAAAAAAAGCTCTCAAAAGTAAATTCACAAAAATACTGAACTGCAAGGCAAATTTCAAAACGGAAAGTCAAATGGCAAAATCAAAAGCTCAAACACATCAAACAAATGGATGAAAACTGTCATATTCCTGACTTTGAACAGGCATTTTCCTTATGTAGAAAATGGCTATCGAACCTGGTTTTATAACCAGCTAAACCTCTCATTTGTATGCCAGTCGCATCGAATTCCATTATATAAAAACAACGACGATTGAACAAAACAAACAAACAAACACCGTACGGTGATCTATAATTGTTAATGTCTGTGTCATTTTGGTCTTTTGTGGATAGTTGTCTCATTGGCAATCATACCACATCTTCTTTTTAGCTCACCTGGCCCGAAGGGCCAAGTGAGCTTTTCTCACCACTTGGCGTCCGTCGTCCGTCGTCGTCGTCGTTAACTTTTTACATTTTGAACTTTTTCTAGAGAACCACTGCATGGAATGAAACCAAACATGGCATGAATGTTCCTTATGAGGTGCTGACCAAGTGTTGTTACTTTGTAGTCGATCCATCATCCAAGATGGCCGCCAGCGGGGGACTTAGTTTAACATAGGACCCTATGGGAAATGCATACAAATGACTTCTTTTAGAGAACAACTGAATGATATGAAATCAGACATGGCATGAATGTTCCTAATGTGGTGCTGACCAGGTGTTGTTACTTTGTAGCCGATCCATTATCCAAGATGGCCGCCAGCAGGGGACTTAGTTTAACATAGGACCCTATGGGAAATGCATACAAATGACTTCTTTTAGAGAACCACTGAATGGAATGAAACCAAACATGGCATGAATGTTCCTTATGAAGTGCTGACCAAGTGTTGTTACTTTGTAGCCGATCCATCATCCAAGATGGCCGCCAGCAGGAGACTTAGTTTAACATAGGACCCTATGGGAAATGCATACAAATGACTTCTTTTAGAGAACAACTGAATGAAATGAAACCAAACATGGCACGAATGTTCCTTATGAGGTGCTGACCAAGTGTTGTTACTCTGTAGCCAATCCGTCATCCAAGATGGCCGCCAGTGGGGGACTTTTGAATGAAATTAAACATAGCCTAAATGTTCCTTTCCTTATGATGTTGTGTTGTCACTTTTAGCCAAATTTTATATTTTTATGCCCCACCTACGATAGTAGAGGGGCATTATGTTTTCTGGTCTGGGCGTCCGTTCGTCTGTTTGTTCGTTCGTTCGTCCGTCTGTTCGTTCGTCCGTCTGTCCCGCTTCAGGTTAAAGTTTTTGGTCAAGGTAGTTTTTGATGAAGCTGAAGTCCAATCAATTTGAAACTTAGTACACATGATCCCCATGATATGATCTTTCTAACTTTAAAGCCTAATTACATATTTTTTATCCATTTCCACGGTCCATTGAGCATGGAAAATGATAGTGCGAGTGGGGCATCCGTGTACTTTGGACACATTCTTGTTTTATATGATTTCAAAAACCAAAGTAGAATCAGGTGAGCGATACAGGCTCTTGAGAGCCTCTAGTTTAAATACTGTGGATTCATTATAATTCGTTGAATACCAATTTTCGTGGATTTCATGGATACAGGTGAACCATGAATTCAAATGTTCAACGAATAACATATTTTCAATAGACTTTGTGTACATAGATTGCAAAACAACGAATTTAAATATCCACGAATATGCCAGTTTTCGGCAATCCACAAAAATTGATACCCACGAAAATAAATGAATCCACAGTAATAGGTAAAAATGTCAAAAATACAACATTCAACATTGTGTTATAATCGTGAGCAATAAAAACACCAAACAAATATTTAACAAAGAACATATAGACCAAGCATAATAGCAACAATGAAGGACAGGAATACTCAAATTTATCATAGTACAATAACACAATGAGGGGATGTATAAGTACAGAGCTATGACATATATATAACACCTAAAGGCATATAGACAAAGCACATTAGAAAAAATGAAAGACAAGTATACGAGAATATCATAAACAATGATGACAGGATGTACAAGTACCACAAGTATCTGAGTCACAATAAAAACAAACAAATATTTAACAAAGAAGCACAAAAGTCAACAAATTTAACAACCTCATTCATTGCTTTCATATTTTGGAATTTTTATTTCTGCATGCCAAATCCACCCATAAACGACCGATAAACCTTAGGCACTGATACCGAGTGACCATATTAACTTTGACTCTAACGTAGAACCGCGCGCTTGACGTCAAAATGTAAACGTCACAAAGTGGATATATAAAATAATTTTGTCGTTCAAAGTATGAAATGATAGTCTATGGTTCTTTAGGCATATATACCCTGTTCGCATCCAGTTATAAAACCTCATGAAAGCTGTGTGTTCCATGGAACACATGTTTTGACATTTTAAGTATAGTTGTGAAATGACAACGAAAGGTAATGGTTTTATATTTACAAACTGAGACAACAGTGAATTTAAGGGAGACACAAAGTTCTGAAGAAGAATGATTTTTAATTTTTATACTTTGTCATTGTAAATACATGTATGAGAGAATCCTGGTTTTATAAAGCTTACCTGAATTTTAAATGTCTGACATTTCATTCTAATAATAAATATCAGGCACGTTCCTTTAGGTAAATCGTAAATTCGATATGAACAGAACTAAATTATTGTCTTATGTGAATGATTTGATAAAGTCTCCAAAATTTGTTTTATTCATCAGCTCATGCGAACATTTTAAAAGGTGGTTAAATATTTAAATGGTGAATTTTTTCACAGCATGGGTGCACTTATATATATATCACATCTTATAAAACAGTGCGATAACATGATAAACCGGAGTTAATACCGTTTCATAAATGAAGTCTTATCTCATCCACTGACATTGACTAATGTAGCTTCCATCACAACCACTGGATAACCCATGCATTTAGCAAAGCAAATGGACCCCCAATAAAGACCACCAAAAAAGCGGGTCGAAAAATGATAGCACTGTTTTAACCAACACGTTCTAACTCTTGTAACATGTTTTTCATACTTGAATTGGTGCCACCATCAAAGCCATTGAAACCCAACACAACCCTGTTATCGATGGTAGTGGTAACTTAAGGTTTTGGGGGAGATGGTTGGATGGGTTTGCAATAGCCTTGTATCGAAATAACACGGGTAAAGCAAACGCAATACGAAGAAACAACAAATTATAATTACAGCAATTTTAACAGTTACCCTGAACTGAAATAGTGTTAAGGCCAGACGTCCTTTTCTTTTCTTATTAACATATGAACTCTGCTTGTGAAAATAAACCATACGATTTGGGTAACTGTTTTAGATTGTGAGATACAGGCTGTTAAAACATATGGTATAATGAGACAAACATAAAAAAAAATGCATGCGGTAAATTATAAAAATAGCATGGTTAAGTGTTCTAAGTATTGATGTGTATGATCGACGAATCGATTGGTGCTACGAGAGTCAAAAGGAAACTTCCTAAATATAGGAAGATGTGGTGTGAGTGCCAATGAGATAACTCTCCATTCAAATAACAATTTATAAAAGTACACCGTTATAGGTCAATGTACGGCAACACGCAGCCTTGGCTCACACCGAACAATAAGCTATAAAGGGCCCCAACTTTACTAGTGTTAAACCATTCAAACGGGAAAACTAACGTTTTAATCTATATAAAAGATATCTATATAGTTTAAAAGCTTGAACTTAAGAATATTTGGCTAATAAAAGAAAAATACATGGCGACTTTCTTGAAGTCCACCATGTCAATACAGTGAGCTTATCAGAACTTATAACGTAAAACACGTGTGTGTAAAAGGGATTTTGCTAATTATTTCATAATTGCAAATACTTTACCCAGTATCCCCTTGAACGGTTGGTTAAGAATTGTTATGACAATAGATAAGCTGAACCCACAAATAAATTTGAACAAAATGAAAAGTTTTTTTTATTAAACAGCTCATGGCACACATTTGATGCATATACCTTATGTATACATGCCTAGTGCATTTACTACAAGGTCGTTCTAGTGTAATGCTATAGAATTATGTATAGTGTAATGAAAAAACTGAACATATATTATTAGTGTGAAGCTACAATACTTTGCTTAGTGTTCTACATTACAAATCTACCCTGTGTAAAGCTACAAGACCTGACTAAGTGATTTCAGAAAGAATCTACTCAGTGTCAAGCTACAATACCTAACAAAGTGTTTTGTTTTCAGTAAGAATCTACTCAGTGTCAAGCTACAATACATAACTAAATGTTTTGTTTTCAGTAAAAATCTACTTAGTGTCAAGCTACAATACCTAACTAAGTGTTTTGTTTTCAGTAAAAATCTACTCAGTGTCAAGCTACAAGACCTTACTAAGACTTATTTCAGTAAAAATCTACCCTACCCAGTTTCAAGCTACAAGACCTAACTAAGTGTTTTGTTTTCAGTAAGAATCTACTTAGTGTCAAGCTACAATACCTAACTAAGTGTTTTGTTTTCAGTAAAAATCTACTCAGTGTCAAGCTACAAGACCTAACTAAGTGTTTTGTTTTCAGTAAGAATCTACCCAGTTTCAAGCTACAAGACCTAACTAAGTGTTTTGTTTTCAGTACAAATCTACTCAGTGTCAAGCTACAAGACCTAACTAAGTGTTTTGTTTTCAGTACAAATCTACTCAGTGTCAAGCTACAAGACCTAACTAAGTGTTTTGTTTTCAGTACAAATCTACTCAGTGTCAAGCTACAAGACCTAACTAAGATTTATTTCAGTAAAAATCTACCCTACCCAGTGTCAAGCTACAAGACCTAACTATGTGTTTTGTTTTCAGTAAAAATCTACCCAGTGTAAAGCTACAAGACCTAACTAAGTGTTTTGTTTTCAGTAAAAACCTACTCAGTGTCAAGCTACAAGACCGAACTAAGTGTTTTGTTTTCAGCAAGAATATACATAGTGTCAAGCTACAATAATCGACTACATGCCACAACATATTAAGTAACCTACCCTAAACCTTGAATGGAGTTAAATTGCAGTAAACATGTAGTTCTGTTATGCTGTGAATGTGTTGTTCGATGATGTTTTACGTGTTCGTTTTAGTTATGTTGGTAGTCAGCACTTCGGTGTTGCTATGCATATCAATTATATTGTATTTTTTTATATGTACTATTTCTAAAAGTATTAATTTCTAAATACTAAGGATACTCATATCCCAAGCATAGATAACCTTATCCGTATTTGGCACAACGTTTTGGAATGGTTCATTAGTGCTCTTCAACTTTGCACTTTTGTACGTTTGGCTTTCTAACTATTTTGATCTGAGCGTCACTGATTAGTCTGTAGACACAACGCGCATTTGGCGTATTTAATTATAAGCCTGGTACCTGGTACTATTAGCATGTCGAAATGTACTATTGTATTGATCATTTGTGGATTTCTCTATTTAATTGTACTATAATCTTGTGATTTAATGTTAAAAATTTCATTTTAGTGTTATATTTAACATCGCCATAACAGCGAGAGGTTTGGCTAGCCTCAAAACCAGGATCAGCCTATCATTTTGTTTTAACATTTCTTGTACCAAGTCAGAAAATGGCAGTTATTATCTTATAGTTCGTTTCTGTGTGTGTTGCATAGTCGTTCTGTTTTTTTGTTGCTATTCAGAGTTTTTGTTGTTTCGTTGTTTTCCTCTTATAGTTGATGTGTTTTCCTCGGTTTTAGTTTGTCACCCGGATTTGTTTTCTCTCAATCGTTTTATGACAATCGAACAACGGTATACTACTGTTGCCTTTATTTTTCGAGTATTCTTTCTTGATTTTCTAATTATTACTTCAAATTAAAACTCCAGGAAGAAAAATTATCCTTCGAAAGAATCTGAAAACAATAAGGATAAACACAAAAATAAAACTATGCATACAGAATAGATTAGAACTGAGAAGGCATTTTCTTCCTAATATATGACCACACAAGAGAGAAACATGTAATTATACAATCATATATTAAATAAATAAAAATGAAAAATACTGTTTGAAATAATTTGTATTTCTTTATTGGATTTTTTTTTAAAGAGGAACATTAAGTTTGAAAAAAACGGCTTTCCTGATCAAGTAAGAGTAGGCAGATCCTGCTCCACATGTGGCACCCGTCGTGTTGCTCATGTTATAACACATCCGGTAAATAGTCTAATTCGGTAGGTCATATTCTTGAAAGGGAAGGGGATTATAGTTACGACTTAAGGAACATATCCGATATCATTTGTGAAACGGTTATTACATAACGGTCAACCAACTCGTGATGGCGTCCGTAAAATTTACGATGGGATGATTTCAACTTCACCATTTGGAACTCTTTGTTTAATAGCTTCCATGTGAGCAGCTACCCTCTATCAAGAAAATCATGAGAGGAAATGCAAGGACGGGAATATCGTATCAATTGGGAGATATACACCACGTATGCAGGTGCTGCTGGAATGTTGCTACTTAGAAATGGAAAGTTCACAATTGGAAAGCTAAAATCATCTCGTTTGTCGTAAAGTTTTGTTTTCAACCGACCTTCATTGTAAGCTTCCCGCTATCACCTTTAATTCTGTAACATATGTCCCAAAAGCAAATATCTTAAAAAGGGCACAAGATACCAGATGGACATTCAAACTCATCATCCGTAAATAAACATATCACTTCTTTAGGTTTTAGCGATAGTTGATGGTCTGAAATATGACCACACGAAAGTTAATGGCAAGGATATGGTCACATGTCACGCATTTGCTTGAACGGACAAAGAACGTTTTTGTGACTATGACTATGTTGAAAATATGACACACAATCCAATGTTTTGAACGTAGTAGTAAAAAAAAATAATCAGCTTCACAAAGGTTTTTGTTGAGCATTCATGAGTAATTATCGAATATAACTGCACCTTCAACTGGCTTTTTTCCTCATTTTAAAAATGAAAAAAAAAACATCAACCAACAACATAAAAAGCACCATTTGCAATTATAACTTAGTCTTTTTGTATTTATGTCTGAACAAAAATGCATGAACCTTTATTCCATATAGCACAGTCATCTACAAATTTTTAAATTTCACTTTTAAATAGAAGACGTGTCCTGAACCAATCCAATGAACAATGCAGATGCTTAATTGATCCGTATTGGTACATATGAATGTTTGATTAATTGAATCTCTTCATAGATTTAAATGATTATAATACCAGGTCTGGTCTATTATTATTTGATACACCTGGTGTTTCGGTTTAGGCTTTTGGCCAAAGCATTCCTCATGAAGTACCCCTACTGTATTTTTTAAGTCTAGTTTTGATTATTGTATACATTAGATACTGAATGATATTACTGAGGCATGACACCTGGTGTATTCCTAGCTTTTCAAAATATGGTTTACAGTATTTGCTTTGTTTTATTCAATGAATTATCTGAATTGTGATGAAGCATAGGGGAATATTAAATGTGCTAGCTCTGCTTCTATCGAATGCTTTAAATATCAAAGGATTTATTTAGCCTTCAAATAAGACAAATCTATCATCCCTATAAATTGATAAGTGTGTGATCGCATTTGCATGTCTAAATCTGTTTAAAATGCCCCTTGATGTACACCAATTGTTTGTCAATATATTTTGCTGTTAAATTCAAATTCATTATTTTCTAGTGATACTTTCAAAAGTTCTAGAAAATCATATTTTGGCGGTAATGGAATTTCGTAGTGGCAGGATTCAATTCTTGGCCAAGCTCTATTAACTGCTTCTATTACTTAGTATTTCAATGTGATAAAGGTGATATAGTGTACATGCTACTTATGTAAAAAGAAGCAAGTAAAGATTCATCTGGAATTTAATTTTTTTCTTTTTTTGTTTATAAATGAGGTACTATCCTGTGTATATGTTGTAAATTTGCTGACAACTGGTTTTAAGAAATAATCAATGAGATGTCCGATTCTTTCAAGTGGACTTTTGCAAAGTGATATCATAGGTCTGCCAGGAATTTCAGCTGTTAAGAAGTTCTTTGTTGACGCAGATATTTTCTTTCAATTTAATGTCCATTTTATGAATTTTAGGCAGTAGGTAGTCTACCTGTTTGTTTTTCCTTTTTTGAATTCAGATAGTTTTGTGTTGTGTTCTTCAACATATCCCTTCAGGCGCAATTGATTTATTTTATTTTCAATTGTTTTTGATACACCAAATGTGTTAGCTTCTGACAGTTGTGTATACTGTATGTTGTCATTTAGCTGTTTCATTGCTTTATTTAAGTACCTTTGTTTGTCTAGAATTACTGTCGATGCATTCTTATCAGCTTTCTTAATTACGATATGTTTATTCGAGCTTAGAGATTTTATACCTTGCATTTCTGTTCTGTCAAGGTTATCTTTGAATGGTTTTAATTTTATTTTGTCTAATTCAATCTTAGTTGCAAAGATGTAATTTTCAATGGCATTGTTTGCAAAAGTTGGTTTATATCCGGATTTCATCAAGAATGGATGTGTCTTAATTTTTTTTTACTCCAGTGTTAAAATGGAACTTGCATTTCATTTTGCGTGGAAGTTCATCAAAATTCCGCATAAGTTTTTGTTTGATGTATTTGTCTGTAGGGGTAGGTATAAATTTCAATCCCGTAGATAAAATAAAGAGTTCAGCATCACTAAAGTCTTTGCAGGAAAGTATGTCAATAAAGGCAACAGTAGTATACCGCTGTTCAAAACTCATAAATCCATGGACAAAAAACAAAATCGGGGTAACAAACTAAAACCGAGGGAAACGCATTAAATATAAGAGGAGAACAACGACATAACACCGAAACGTAACACACACAGAAACGGACCAAGAATCAGACAAAACACCACGAGAATAACAAATATAACATGAAAACCAAATACATGAATTTGGGATAGACAAGTACCGTGCCACGTCTTATCTCAATATCTCAAAAATAAGAGAAAACACAAACGACTCAACGTTGAAATGCAACACACACAGAAACGAACAATATTATAATATAATAATGGCCATCTTCCTGACTTGGTACAGGACACTTTTAAAGGGGAATAAAAGTGGTGGGTTGAACCTGGTTTTGTGGCATGCCAAACCTCGCACTTTAATGGCAAAGTTAAATATAACATTGAAATGACAACATAATATTACAGGACTACAATACAAATAAATAGAAAAACATATTAGACAAAGAAAAACATGATTAATAGATAACAAAAAGCATCAGGTTTAAAATTCAATACGCCAAAAACGCGCCTTGTCCACACAGGACTTACAAGTGACGCCCAGATATAAAAGATCGAAAGTGAAAAAAGTACAAATTACCTAGCTTCTTCAACTTTTTTTATATACAGTCCGCCAAAAGTTAAGCACCACTTATTTTTATTGAATCGATTTTTTGTTCAATCTAAAAAATCAATTATTCCTCGAAAAAAAAAGAAAACATTCATGTAGCAATTTTGCTAATATATACCATAAACAAACTACCAATTTAATTTTGGTCACTTATGAAGGTTCTATGCATTTAGGTTTTGCATCTATAGAAATAGTGTAAATTACACAAATCAAAAAACAGCATTTAAGGTTCACTGTGATTTTATTTTTTTACAAAAATTAATCGCCCAATATCTCTTCCGGTACAGTTCCATAAGACGACGTCTCATACTCGGCACAAGCCTTCAAAACTTTAGTTTAGAAAATCGATTCCATTAATCAACAAATACCACTTTCAAATCGAAAAAATTTTGTGAAGATGGATCTGTGCAATTGAGGATCCTGCTAATGGCATCCCAGACATGTTAGATAGGGTTTATGTATGGAGACATTGAAGGCCAAAATATAGTGTAAAAGGCTCTTTGCTCTTTGAACTCGGTTACAATCCTTGCCCTGTGTGGTCCAATATTGTTGTCCGTGTATAAGGATTTTGAGCATGTTGACGCAAGTAGGGGATTATCAAAATGAGGGACTGCAATGTTTTTAGGCACACAATCTCTGTATTTCATCAGTTTATGTTAACCTCCAGAATATGCCTACCCATCTTACAACGGTTTAAGTATCAGCCCCGTACTGTAACACCACCAGCACCATATGCAGTCATTGGGCAAATGTTGTTTTGGTCATAGGCCGTTTATTTCCCCGCAAAATCCGTATTTTAGCGTCTACTGGTAGTAAAAGAAACTGACTCTCATCTGATTAATGAATGTTTTGTCAGCTTCTGATTTTCAGGCATAGATAGTCAATATTCCATTGAAACCTGGCTGTATCAAGCCTGCCTATTAGGGCAGGTCTAGTGACAACACGACTTGCTCTGCGATTGTCTTTATGGAGTCGACGGACCAATGTTCGAACACTATCACGACCACCTGGAGAAACAGTGTATTTGTAAACGCTCAGATGCACTTTAATAAAAGGCTGTTTGACTGCTTTATAGAATTTCAATCGTATTGGTCTTAATGAATTTTCTTAGTGTATATTAAAGGTAATTCATAACACCAAACATTAATGTTTTTTTTCGCAATAGTTAAAAAAAATGCCAGTTATATTTACTTTTGGCGACCTGTATATATGGGTTTTTCCTGTTTTCTCTAGTTTTGTTGAAATATATGCTTCGGCTTTTCATCTTTTTAAACGTTGTTTCCTTTTTGTTTGAATATAACAATGTCTATTTCCTTTGACCATTATAGATAGCAAGGGTAATTACCTTTGCCGTGTGTGTTGCCTTTGTATTTTAGTGTGTATAATTTATTCGATGACTTATGGATTAATTATACAGCTTTTAATGATTATTTTCGATTGGAGAAAATATTATACAAAACTGCATTTAAATGAATATTTTCTATTGGAAAAAATATCATGTAGATATGAATCTTTCCTATTGGAAAAGGATCATATGAAATCAATGATGTCGTTTGAAGAAACAAAATTGTTTTAACGCTATAATCCGATGTGTGTGGTTAGAAAACAAAAAAAAAAACCCTGTGAGAATGCTAAGTTGGCAGATAAGTTATGCCTTCAATCACGTCTAGACCAAACATAATTTGCTGACTTTGATTGGCTAAAAGTTGACTGCAAGATACATTTGACACGAGTTTAATTTAAGAGAAAGATGGAAACATCTAAATCACACCATATGATAATAATTGTAAGACAGCTGTATTTATGATAACATATAAATTACAAGGTTGAAGTTTGTAGATCATCTATCAATCATACTCTCAATTTTCCAAATGTCGAGGTGATAGTATTAATTTTAAGTAAAATAATTATATACTTTTTAATGATTGCTTGTTTTCTAATAATATAATACTTAAAACAACGCATATTAGATGATAATTATTGCAAATTTCTCATACGGAGGCAAGGTAATTCAACTATGTTGTTGACAATAAATAAACCAATCGCTGATTCAAACATGCATTGTGATAATCCGTTCTGAACATTTATAATCAAAATATTTTGAAACAGTTAGTCCAATAAAAAGAAGTTAACCAGTACGATTTCGCGTTCTTAACATGGAGTTCGCTTAATACAATTGTCTATTGTTAATGTATCTCCCCCTTCTCGTCTGCCACCACCTCTGGCGTAACTGTTACTATTACGACGACTGTCTCCTCTCAGACTGTATTTCAGCTCTTTCAGTTCTCTTTTCATCTCCTCTATATACTTGTCTTCATTTCTTGGTTTTGCTTCCTTTCGATCTTTTGAGCTATTTCTATATTGGTCAGCCCATGTGGCAACACTTTCGTTTACTTTATCGTTGAGTTTTCTTAACGCACGGCAATTGTCCTCTTTGTTATTATCCAACACTTTTCTTCTTCCCAAGTGCTGGACATTTCCTGTGTCAATTTGTCATACAGTTCATCTGAAGAGTTGAGCATCTGATAACGAAAATTAATCCTTAATTTTGAAGTTACTTAAGAGGTTTTCTCCTTAAAGAATTCAGCTGCCTCCTCCGACCCATAAGAGGGTGCAAAAACAACCTGCAAACGTGCACAAACTGGCAAATCGTGCTTCTCGAATCTTGTTAAATCCTTCAGTAGGCTTCCAATTGCATGTCTCTTAGATAACAGTCTGTCAATTGTTGTAGTATATTCTTCAATAAATGAATCATTCCTAGAAGTCTTTAGACCTCTCGATGAAAGTTAAAGTTGATGTTGGGTATGGTGGTTATTTTAGGGATATTTAACTTATCCTTATTTTGCTGGCTTTGGATTCCTGCGAATTCATTGTCGGAATCGGTATTATCCATTGTTTTTTCACCATTTTTTATATTTTGTGCCATATTATCACTTTGAATTTTCTTCTTGAGACTAAATTTGTTTCTATACATGAGTGGGTTAAATTGGTGCTGTTTAGCGATAGCTGTGTCCTTTCAAGATTTGATATATGACCACAAGAAATGGTTTTCATTTCTAATTTTATTGCGTTTATCTTATTTTCACACGCCTTTCCGTCAGTTATATTTAATTTACAAATAAGAATACTGCCAAGTTAGATATATGCCCTCTTCAAGTATTATTCAGTATCAGTTTCTTATGACATCTGCCATTTCAAGTTTAGTATTGCAGCTTCAACTGGTATCAATTATTTGAATCAAGCTGAACTAATTCGCTGAACTATAAAACAATCAATGTCTTTTTTTTATAATGGTGCCCCTGTAATTTTATTCAGTATCTAAATCATTAAAACTAGACTTAAACAATACGGGTAGGGTACCTGATGAGGAATGCCTTGGTCAAAAGCCTAAACCGAAACACCAGGTGTATCAAATAATAATAGACCAGACCTGGGATTATAATCATTTAAATCTATGAAGAGATTCAATTAATCAAACATTCATATGTACCAATACGTATCAGTTAAGCCTCACCACAAGTCTAAATTGAAAACTACGTTCAAACCTATGATTGAGTTGGAGAAAAACCGCAATTTTTGTACGTGTGCATGTAAAACAAGTTTCGTTGTAGAAGGGTATAAATACAGCACAAACAACATTTTCCAAAAGACCAAAAAATAAAGCGAAAAAGTATATTTAAACAAAACGCATTTGACTAACAGGTCGAACAACTGATGTTATTAAACCCTGCCGACTGCCATTGGCGATTGCCAAATAAAATTGATCACAAGATGTAACAAAATAGATCCTTATTTAAATTTAATATATCTATATATATATATATATAATTTATTGGTATGCAGCAAAGGTTTGCACTTTTGAAATTAAGGTACTTAGCAAATTCAAATAGACCTTATCCATTTGTAAACATTGAATGTGAATAGAAAGAATACCACAAATACATGTACAAAAGTAGAGAAGACCTTTTTTCTTTCTTTTTAAAATTGTATGAAAAAGTGTAAAAGCATACTTTATAAGAATATTTATCCCGATTTTCCCGACCTGCTCAGACAGATTTTTGTATTGTTATATTCATGAAAAGACAATATTTCTATATTGAATTTCAAGTGACAAGAGCAGACCGGTGAACTCGAAAACTAAGAATGTAAAAATAAGTATATTTTTAGGTAATTGTATCATGATTACGACTTTGTGGAACACTCATACAATTGGGGTTTGATTTTGTATGTACAACATATTTTTTTCATTATTTTTTTTTTATCAATATGCAGCTAAGATTGTCATGTTTTAATGTTCATTTTTACACGCTTCTAAAACAATTATTTCGATAAATACTGAACATAACACATCGTGTATTTGAATTATTCTTATAACACAATTTAACAAACATTTTTTCAAAAATGTACAATATTATTGAGAAATAAGTTTTGATCAATATCGTCATCGGGATTGTTATTTATTGTCTTTCTCAACTCTAAAATTAGGAGAATTTTCTTTTGTTTTTGGTAACTGGAAATTATCCTTGAATAAAATTAAATGGACAGCTACAACTCCTTTGAAGGGTTTTCAAAATTGTTCAATTCTACACAATACACAAACAAACAACCACGTGGCTTACAACAAAAATATATTGACATGATATTACCAAATAAAGAAATATTGATATAATACATTATGCACTTAATTAAGCCATATCCCTAATATGAAAACGAAATTACAATGGTACAGTAATTTTTTGTTGTTGTTGTAAATACCAAATATAGGATCATAAAGCTGTGTCTGTAAATCACTTCTAGGTGATCATTGTCCTCTAGATCTGAATCTTAGGTACACAAATAGTTTGAACAGAAAGGATTTCGTCTTTGACGCGAATTTTATAATTTCACAGTTATTGTATATGTTTGAATTATATTTGTATAGTGATTCTCTATTTTGTTTTATTCATTTCTCAAGACAATATTCCTATTTTAATCTTAAGTCCATACCATATCATGGATTAACATAGTTTTATTCGATATTTCATCCATAAATAGATAGACGTGGGCCAGAAAATTTATTTTGAAGTGATACAATTGTGTATCGTACGTCACACTTTTAAAAATGTAACCATGACCCCAACACACGCTTATTGATTTTAAAATCTACACCTTGACACTGTCATCTGTGTAAACATGGTAAAGATGATTCAAATACATCGACTTGCATCATATGTTAGTATGTTACAAGTTATTTATAGACAATTACCAGGTAAGTGTGTAACTTAATTATTATCAATTTGAGATCATGCCTGTTTAATTTTTTAAAAAAGAAAAATCAAAACAGAGGATCTACACTATTTAAATTTTCAAAAAAGCGCGAAGATTAAAATACTTTAAATGGTGACAGACAGAAAATATACGGTAACAGAAAAAAAAACCAGTTACGGCTTAATTGATTGCCATTTGTACACCAAGTAACATGATAGTCCAAATAGGTAACAGGTTTGAACCCTTTGTTTTACCATTATTCCTGTAATAAAAACATTTATTTATTAAATCAATACGCAGAACGAATATATAGATTGTGTTGTTTATGCAAAATACCGGATTTGCCATGGAAAAAATATTCGACTTTAATCAAGACATTTAGTTGCTAAAAAGTAAAAAAAATACTATTGAACGTGGCAACAGGAGAAAGGAATTATTACACCATCTATTAAAAAAAATATTTCAATGTATTCTTGTATGAATTATTTATAGATCATTTTTTTAAAAATATAAATGTATTTTTTTTAATTTGTTTACAAAAGAGGACGGTTTTAACTAGTAACTTTTCTTCCATTTTGAATCTGAACATTTGAAACCTTTCTAAAATGACCCATTAATGATTTCAAAAGATAATGATTTAATGCGCTCTCATTTACAGATTGCAATATGGATGGGTATTAGTTTACCTTTTAATTTATTTTAGTTGTAAACGTTATTTTTTTTATAGCCATTTACTCTATAGACATTAATAAATTAAGAATTGTGGTTTAAGAGAAAGCAGACTATTAACGACATTTCCTGATTATAGATTTCAAAGCGCAATTGAAGTGTCCTTAAAAGGATATAACGCAAAACAAATCAATGACTAACAAATGAAATAAATGACCTTGTTCCAATTATTGTTTGAAATTATTTCCTTTCAGTTGTCTACTATCAACAGTTTTCGTATGCAAGCAATGATTTATGTATTATATTTTTGGCATTGCAAATGCTTTCAAAATGTTTCCAGACCCGTTAAAGTGGTTGTCGTTCATTTTCATTGGATTTAAAACAAATTCTCGTTAACTAAAACCCAACACTATTCTTTTTTTTTTGAAACAGCCACTTAAAAACCAAAACAATATTAGATCTATTTTAGAGCTTAGCCTTTGTATTAAAAAAAATATATTTAAATCTTAATTACAGTAACTCATTTTAATTTTAATTTGTTCCCTTTTTAAACAGATAATAGAACTAAAGGCAATGCTGTTGTCTTATATATTTATGTTTATGACCAGAAAATTAAATTTATATTTTTAGCATATTTTTTTTAAAGCAGGTGATATCTGAATAAGAACGTGATATTTTAGTATAATCATAATAACGTATTATTACAGGATGAACGTATACTCAACCGATACACATACACATTTGCATCAAAATCCAAAAAAAACCAATAATTTTGTTTTTATCATATTTGTATACAAGTAGTACTGGTTATATGCACTGGTTTGGATTTTTACAGAGGAAAACAACATACATGTTTTATGTCGATTGGTTTCTGTTTATATCATAAGAAGAACATGTTTATTCATATTTACATATTTAGACATGTAAAAACAAAAATGACTACACATCCCAGATAATAAGGTCCAAGGAGCCTTGATTGTCGAATTATAAATATCTTTGTATCTATAATGGTTAATTCAATCCAACATTTTCTACATTTGTAAATGTCTGTACCAAGTTAGAAATATGTTGTTGTCTATTTGTTTGATGTGGTTTAGTGTAAACAATATTTTATTATGAAAAAATACAAGTATAAATCATAAACACATTCACAGTGAGGATCCAGAAACAAGCAATGATGTGGTTTATCATTTGATTTTTCCATTTGATTAGGGACTTTCATTTTTTTAATTGTCCTCGGAGTTCAATATTTTTGTGATTTTACTTTTTGCGACTGAACGAACTGAAAGGAGGCTACGTATCTTACCTCGAAATATATTGAATGTGTACGCATTCATATATATGCTATATAGGAACAATATTAGATATATCTATTTATTATATACTTAGGGGTAAATACAGATAAATTGTATGTGTAATACAATCAATGGCAAGCGTGCTGTATCAGCCACCCGTGATGATATCGATATCAGCACGGTTGCAAAAGCTTTATCACACCTTTAATCTGTATGACGTCACGTCATCGATTGAAGTCACTATTTCAAAGGCTTTATCAAATCCCTAAACTGTATGACGTCATGTCAAACCTATAATCTGTATGATGTCATTTCAAACCTATATAATCTGTATAACGTCATGTTACATAAAAACATCTACTTGAGGTATATATATATAATAAAGTGTATATGATATGACTTTTTCAATATCACACACCGTATCAACCCTCAACCAATATAATCCCTCGAGCAGAGCTCTTGGGATTATATTGGTGTCTCGGGTTGATACGGATGCGATATTGAAAAAGCCATATGATATTCTCTATTTAAAGTTATATCTCGTCTCCCTATTTCTATATACCAGTTCTGATATTTGTTTGATATGAAAATAAATTTTCACTTCTGTCATCGTTCTATGAACAAAAGTATTATTTATTTTGTAAAAAAATGTCCATTATAGTACAACATATTATTCATTTACCGGTGTACATTATAATATTTGGCTGCATTTTACGAAATTTGATTGACTTTTTCTGAATTTGTTTAAAATCTCACCCTTTATTTTGTTGATTTTCGTTTAAAATTGTGCCGTAGATGAAACTTATTCGTTAAGTGTATATTCACTTGTTTGTGTAAATATTTAATTTGATTTAGTTAAGCCAGTTCAATTGATATTTTATAGTCTATGTAATGCTGTTTCACTATTGTTTTAGGTAGGGATGAATGTTGGTACCTATTTAAACTTTTACACCCGCTACATTTGCTTGCACCTGTCCTAAGTCAGAAACCTGATGTGCAGTGCTTGTCGTTTGATGAAGTGTTTCTCGTTTCTCTTTTTTTTATATAGTTTAGACTGTTGGTTTTCACGTTTGAATAGTTTTACACTCGTTATTTTTGTGGTTATTATAGCTTGCTGTCCGGTGTGAACCAAGGCTCTGTGTTGGGACCGTAATTTGACTTACAATGGTTTTACTTTTACAAATTGTGACTTGAATGGAAAGTTGTCTCATTGGCATTCAGACCAAATCTCCTTATATCTATATAGTATCCAACTAGGTGGTGAAAACGTTCGTATCTTAAATATGGGTGGATTAGTTTCCTAAATTCGTCTTTAAAGGAAAAGAACGATAAGCCCTAAAATGGCCCTCTTTTTCAACTTCTCAATTTTAAATTATAATTTATTGACGAATATCACAATGACTCATAGCTTAAGCTCTGATTCCTTTCACGGATTTGGCTATACTTTTTGGACCTTTTGGATTATAGCTCTTCATCTTTTATATAAGCTTTGGATTTCAAATATTTTGGCCACGAGCATCACTGAAGAGACATATATTGTCGAAATGCGCATCTGGTTCAAGAAAATTGGTACCGTTAATTTTATTAGTACCACTGGGTCGATGCCTCTGCTGGTGGACTATTAGTCCCGATGAAATGATATACAAGTCTTGTCCTTGATTTATGTCTCATAAAAAAGGGGGACTTAGAAATTAGAAATAGCTTTACTAAATCATTTTTATTTGTCTTTATTAGGCGAAAAAATGTACGAGAACACTTACATTTAGACTTTTGAAAGCCATGTATTAATTAATATATGAAACTATCTGAAGATAACTCTACCGAAGCGGAATATAATATGTACGAATAAAGAAAAAAATATTTTTGTAATGGAATCGAAAAATTACGAATAGATATTCTTTTCAAGTGTGATAAACGTCAACCAAATTTATTCATAATCGGGAACGTCCTTATTAAAATCTGAGACAACTATAATAATCGTCGTCTCCCAACGTATATATATACTTAAATAACTATTTGATCAACGATGTTTAAAATTAAAAGACAACGAATTTAATGTTATCTTTCCCTATTTTTGAATGTTATTATAAGTCTGTTCAACTTGCAAGAATACCCCTAAAGCGGACAAATATCCGACAAGCAGTTTATTCTTTAAATTGCTGTCATTGAATATCAAGAAAGAAAATAAATCCCGAAATTGATACTCAATAGTTTTCCTAGAAAATATTCACATTCCTTGGGGATTATTAGTGTACGTCCAGTTGCATATATTTTACATGAATGTTGGAAGAATTGTGATGATGACGAATTTCGTCCTTTATTCGAGAACAATTTAATTGATATATAAATCTGTGAGTTTACTATGTTCTTAACTTCGATGAACCAAAGCAAGTTATAAATTGACCTGTATTTAAATCAAATTGTTTCTTTTTTTTCTTCTTCTTCTTTTGGCATACAATAGTCTATCGAATTCGTTGATTACATACTGTTGGCATACGTGGACTAGTCTATTTACAAAACTTTTACCACAATTTACACAAAATGTATGTTTCTTTCTTATGTTCAATGTATACATGTATACATATTTTAAATAGCGCTACTGACTATAGTTCCGTAACTTTCTACCAGGCGTATGTATACACGAATCGTCGACAAGTGCGCACATTTTTTTTAGATCAATAATTCTGGTATGTTCCAATCTGTCCTAAACTATTGACAACGAGTATATATTACATTTTCCCAAATTAACCCTTGGAAAAATATGTAAATAGATTTGTATTTCTTCAATTATTTTTTTTTGTATTTTTTTTTTTTTATAAATAATATTCTTTACACCAGAAATGTTATTTATAAACAAGCGTATGAGTTCAGTAATGACTTGTATATTATATCACTTTCGGACACGCAAGACAAAAATGTATATTATACATGCACCTGATAGTTCAAAATGGAAAGTTATAAGTAACGGTCGTGTACACTGATCAATACCTACAGAAGTGAAACGATGCATGAACTTGCAAGCCCGCCGGACAGGAAATCGATTGAATACCTGGACGTGTCACCTTACACCCCTTCCAATACCTTTGGGAGTAATACCTTTAGCCATGCTGGTGATCAGATGAGGGAAGATCCGAATTTATTTAAATAAAGTTTATTACTTGAAAGAATTATGAACGAATTAGATTTTCGAAAACAATTTCCACGGAACACTTATTTATCATTTTATGATTTGAACTTTGACTTTTTAACTAATTACAATATTATCAGTTTAAAAATAACAGACTATATGGTTATTTAAAAATATAAGACCATTTTCCGTATCAAGTTAGTCAGTCAGATAAAACAACCGTACGATTGACAAGATATCGACACGCAATTACGACTACATCGTTTACTGTAGTTTTGTTCCTTTGTGGTTTATTGACATATCGTGATTTTTCATCGGAGAAGGTGACAAGATGGCGGAGAGTAGAGAACTGATACTCAAAATTTAAAATCGATGGTGATCTCTTATTTAGCGGAATAAAACTTTAATATCTATAAACTTGAGCATTTTTATACAGAATGGACATAATATCAATTTTTGATTTTTTTGCGAAGTTTCCCTTTAAATCCGGCCAATTTTGTCAAGTTTCGACGAAGTCTCTTATTTTGACCTATTTAAGACGTAAAAATCATCGCTTAAATTTCTCACATGCTCTTTAAGACCACTTAAAACATTAGTCTACTTGTACCATTGAAATTTATAATCGGGGCCAAATATGACCCTAACCAAACTGATTGATTTCTATTTTTCATTTTTTACTTCCTGGATATATATGGCGTCGACTAGTTGGAATATAGAGATTAATACATGGCCTTTTCCATATCAGCCTGGGTATCATCCAAAGACCCCCATATCAGCCCGAAACGTAGTCAAGGTGCTGTTATGGGTCGATGGATGATACCCAGGCTGATATGGAAAAGGTCATGTATTAATCGCTTTATAATATACTTCCAACAATAGTTTTATGTATGGCAAATAATAAATGCAATAACTATATATAACAGTCAAAAACTTTATAAAGAAGCTATGAATCAAATATACTGTAATTGTCCAACAATAGCATCACTACCTTCATATATATTTATGGTAACATTTCTTAGAGAGGCATTTTGAAACATTGAAAATTTGGAAGAGATTTATGATCATTTTTACTCCATGTTTGTTGCACTATAAAATGATTCATAATTGCCAATGGAATTTGTTAGCAAGTACTAAACTATCCCTACAAAAGTTCCCGTATATTTTGACGTCGTCATAAAAAATATGTGACGTCACAATGGAAAAGTAAACAACCGATACCGGAAACACCAGAAGAAACTTGTACGAGAGGCACTATTATGTGTATTGTGCACGAGATGCACCTGATATGGGTCGGAAGTTATGGTATGATACTTCCGCTCATTACACATATGTAAAAGCTATCATATCAATGCTCAGTTTATGATAAATAATTATTACAATAAGTTTTTTCTCTGAGGCGGTCATAACCCCGATAAAGTAACGCGTTAAAATTAAACGCTTTTATATCATGTGACTATTATGCATTCAGTTTGAATATAACGGATTAAAATAATATTTTAAGGCGCAAAAAAACATTTTTCAGGCGCATTAAACTTTGCTTTGTTTAGGTTTAAGTTCTAACCCGTTAGTGAAAAAGACACGTATTGCCAAAAATGCCAATCGCTCTGTTCATGTTTTTCAAGGCATTCAAAGATATATTTATAACATTAAACTTTTCAGGAGTTCAATCTATATTTTATCCCGTAGACTCTACTTTGAACGAGTCAGATATGCTTTTTTACGAGATACAGTTTACATTGAACGCGTTAACATTTTCAATATAACAAATGACAGCCGCGTATTCGTACCGGTTGAAAAAAAAAGGTTCAGTACTTAAAAGCCCCATGAGAAACCTTGATGAACTAAGCAGTTTCGGTTTCCACTGATCTGTATATGAATACTGAAGTAACTGACAGTCATGATACGAGACAAAAACCAAACGATACATTCAATACATATCGTTCTCTTCACAACGGAATCAGAAATATGAAATACGAAAACAAAATATTGCTTACAAGAGTCAGGAAGGTCGGTTACACTGTTTTATTTAAAATTTGCCCTCGATAAAAACTAAGCGGAAACACATGCTTGTATATGACTGAAGTCAACAAGCACTTGAAATTATGTGTATTTAGTATGTTTAAATATATTTGAATTGCAAACCGAAATACAGGAGTATGCTGTAAAACGAAATAATCAAATATAAAGATTATTGAATTTTATTGTTATAAACGTTTTGACTTTATAACGCCCAAAGAAGACGTATAATTCGTTATAAATTAACTTCTTATTCGCTCTTATTCGCTTGTATTTGTCTGTTTTTGTGCTTTTGATATGAATTTGTTATTTTTAATATGGTAGAGATTTCACAGCTTGATGTGCATTGTTTTATACTCTCATAGTTCTACAAGTCAAAAATATTTCCGGACTATTGCTTGGTGACCATATTTCGTCTCAACGAGTGCTGGTGATGTAACTTCGATTGTGGTAATGGCTAATAAGTTTGAACAACGGTATATTGCTGTGTCGTCCAAGTGCTCCACGAAACCTCTTTCTAAATTATAAACATGTATATTATTAGCAATCAAAGACGGGCTTCAAAGTTATTGTGAAACTGCCTATTCTAGTGATGGAGTGAATCAGATGTGGATACTTAAAAATTCAAAAGATCTTTTAGAGTACATACAATCTAACTCTCTTTCATCTTGTAATAGTATTAAAACAGTTGACTTTTCTACACTTTATACAAGTATTCCACATCCCAAACTAAAAGACACACTGAAAGAGTTTGTATTGCTTTGTTTCATGAAAAAGAATGGTCAACGAAGATACAAGTATCTTGCCTTTGTTAGGGATAATTCCTACTTTGTAAAGGATCACTCTGATTCAAACAAAAAATTCTCTGAAACTGACATTATCAAGATGCTTGATTGAGCCCCTCTTCTTGCCGACTTGTTTCTTTATTATTATGAGGCTGACTTCATACAGGAACTTCTTAGGAAGAAAGATAAGAAGTTAGCAAAAGTCTTTAACTCTACTTTCAGCTATATAAATGTTGTTCTTTCACCAAAAAAATCAACATTTGGTGACTATGTCGAATCCATCTATCCCATTGAACTAGAAATAAAGGATACAACAGATACAGTTAAGTCGGCCTCATATCTTGACTTACATATAGAAATTGACTATGAGGATCGATTGAAAACAAAACTTAACGACAAAAGAGATGATTTCAGCACTCCAATTGTAACCTTTCCATTTCTAAGAAGCAACATTCCAGCAGCACCGGCATACGGTGTATATATCTCCCAATCGATACAATATTCCCGTGCTTGCATTCCCTATCATGATTTTCTTGATAGAGGGTTGTTGCTCACAAAGAAGCTATTAAATCAAGATTTCCAATGGTGCCGTTGCAATCATTTCTTCGTAAATTTTACGGACGCCATCACGAGTTGGTTGACCGTTATGGAATAACCGTTTTACAAATGATATCGGATATGTTCCTTCAGTCGTAACTACAATCCCCTTCCCTTTCATAAAAGTGACCTATCGAATTAGACTATTTACCGGATTTGATATCTCATAAGCAACACGAGGGGTGCCACATGTGGAGCACCTGAGATCACCCCTAGTTTTTGGTGGGGTTTGTGTTGTTTATTCTTTAGTTTTCTATGTTGTGTCATTTTTAGCCATGGCGTTGTCAGTTTGTTTTCGATTTATGAGTTTGACTGTCCTTCTGGTATATCTGACTGTCCCTCTTTGAGATGAAAAAGTTTTCGATTAAACATAGCTGTATTTAAACTTTTTTTTAGAAATTTTAACATTCCTGGAATAGTAAATTATAAAAACTAAGTAGACAACAAGTAAAAACAAATTGACAAATAGGAAAACTGTAAAATTAAACGTATATATTATAATGTTTAATATCAGATGGAATCAAAATATCGACTCGATCAAACTACCATAGTCATTTAAGTTATCTTCCTATGACTATTTAAGTTGTTTTATATGGATATGTTCCGGACCATATGAGTATTTGGACCGTACGTGTATGGTTATGACCATATGGCTATATACTCATATGGTCCGACCATACGCGTATGGTCCGACCGTACGCGTATGGTCGCGGTAATTAACAGTCTGTTACAGCTTACTTTTAATACTTCTAAACTCTTCATATGGTATGATCGTTTATTAAAAAGACGCTATCATATAGGTAATTTTATTATTATATTATAATAAAAAGATTTGGTAAATAAAAAATAGAAGTTTCACAAGGTTTATTTTACTAACTTGTCAAAACTATAAAAAACACATTTGATACCGATGGTCATTACCGATGTCCATTGCCGATTTTTTTTTATTACGGGTGAATGGCAATATTTCCACTTAAATAATTAAATTCCAAAAATCTCTTACTGTTTCTGTAACAAGAAGTTACTGGAAAGTAACATAGTTTATTTTAAATGTCTTGTGAATATGGTGTATTGTAGTCATTTTGCGAGATTTGAGATCTAGTAAGAGCTTCTTAAAAACAACGTAAAGATCAGAATGGCCAAAGACCTCGGTATCATTGTACGCAGCTGTAAAAAGGCTAGCTTTTCACTCGCAAACAAAAGGTGTAACTGAAAAGAATCGTGCACTTCCAAGACTCGCAAATGCAAAAAAAAAAAACCCAACATGATACCACGTGGTAGTAAATGTCAACCAAAGCCTACATGCAAGAATGTAACTTGCGATGAAAACTAATTATGGCATCAATATTTGATTTTTACGTGATCTTTGAATTATATAATTAACAAACTGTCATGTAACCATCATTGTTTTAGATAAAGTTTTTGTATTATTGAAACGTTTATAATGTAATTTGAATTTTTTTTTACCTAAATGGTCTCAATACTCATATGGTCCGGCCCGTTAATAACCAAACGAGTATTACACTCATATGGTCCGACCATACGCGTACGGTCGGACCATATGAGTATACACATATGGTCAAGACCATACACGTATGGTCCAAATACTCATATGGTCCGGAACATATATATTCGAAGGCTTTAGGTTGCACTTTGTAAATACAGCTGTTTCTCAAAACACGCCTCTTTTGGGGAGATCTTGAATATTTATAGAAAATTTTTTTGTTTACATACTGGTTCCCAGTTATGTTCTCTGTGTTCCATCTCACATAGACATAACTTGGGAATGTTACCAGTAAATATACATGTGCATATTGTTTACATTTAAATATGTGGTAACCTTTCATTCGAGGTAGGGGTTGTTAAGAAAATTAGTGTTAGTTTAAACTCTGAGAAGTTCATGGCATATTAACATTGAAAATATGCCGCACAACCCTATATTTTGACCTTTGATAAAAATTGTGGTGCATATGAATTTTCAATTCTAGGATAGGATTTTATTTCAAAACTTCATAGTAAAAGTGGTACAGTTTTAGCCGTAAAAGGAGTTCCTATGGGAAATTGCGTTGTCAATATTTACAGAAATGCAACCTTTAATACCGTAAACACGGTGTCGTCCTGAAATGTCTACATTAAAAAAAAATAGGTATTCCTTTAAATATTTAGTAAATGAATGTGTGTACGTAAATTCACTATTATGCGAAGCACGCCTTATGGGCTGCAAGAGTACAGTGGAATCCTTGTACATTTCCTATCAGAAACAAATGGAGGGGTTTCATCAACGAAACGAATGAATACTAATAATGACAATGATACTCTGGTCTGTAACTATTGTACAAACTAACACTAAACTTTGCAGGAACATACGACGAATAATTCAATAAATTAGCATGGAATGCTTTTAATTCTGATAGACAGTGTTAGTTGAACGATCCTGAGCCCAAATTTATTCATGAAAATTACAAACAAGTATTAATACAAAAAATAACCGAATCAATAACAACTAATCTGATTTATATTGTCTGCTGTCAAAGATTTTGCTATTTGTTTTTAACTTCGAAGAATAAATGTTATTTATTAACAGATCATTGCTAAGAAATGTAAATACCAAAAAAATGTAACATAAATCTTTAAATACAATGAACTTGAATCAAACATGGCTGAATCGTGAATTTTAGATAATAATCAAAAGTATATGACAACTAGCTTTATCTTTGTAACACATGCCTCCAAATTAGGTCCGTTCTCAGATTGAGCACTACAGAAGTCGTCATCCTCTGCGATTGCTATAATGTCTGTTGTTAGAATTATGTCGTTGATGCTTTTGACTTGAATACAAAATGTAGTTTTTCCTGGCGAAGGGTGTGGAGCTCTCCTGTCAGCTGACAGATTGAATACTCAAGAAACTGGACTTCGACTCGACTAGAACATCCATGATTTTCACTGTGGTCGGTCGCTAAATATTGTTTGAAATACTTGTTTTTGAAACAAACGTGGCTGCACGAGGTCTCGATCGTTTTCTGAGCTTAAAATTCGGCACGCCATCATAGTCCAACAGGATAAATTGGGCAACTTGAAGGATTGTGTAACAAGATTTCACTGAATGATGTCTTGTTAATGAATCTGTGTGATCAGCATAAAAAAATCTGATAGACAGTGTTCATTGTAAAATCCTGAGTCAATTACAAATAAATATTTATCCACAAATAAATAGAAATTAAAATATAAATAAATAATTAACCGCAATGAATTTAAAATCAAAAATGAGAAGCGACGTTAGCGTTATAACACAATCCACCACCATAGAGAAGGATTAAACCGAGGACCTGTAGAACTGTAGCCAATAGTTTGAGAAACTGAGCTACGAGAACAAAATTTGATTCAGTTTTTAAAAATGTATTACTAGTATGTGATATAAAACAGCTACAATAAAGTTTTCGATGATTTAAAATGTAACAATGTGAAAAATGAAATAAATAAAGAACAAATGAATGAAATGAAATGCATGTATGGATATTATTGAAAAGTTATTTTTAAATAATTAACTTCGTAAAATGTTTACAGTGTTTTGTGGGGTTTGTGTTGCTTAATCTATCTTTATTTTTCAATACAGTGTTTTGTGTACTATTATTTTTCTGTTTGTATTTTACTTTTTTAGCCATGGCGTTGTCTGTTTATTTTTAATATATCAGTTTGAATGTCTCTCTAGTTTCTGTCGTCCCTCTTTTCAAATTCGAATTTAAATAGATCAAGGCTGACCATACGTTTATTTCCTGGTCAATCGGGGGGTCTCCTAATTCTTTTAATATTCAATGCATTAACTGAGCGATTATTATTCTAAATAATCATCAACCACACCATCCCCCGATATTTCAAGGAGAAGAATAGTATTATCACATTGAATTTAAAACAAAGACATAGCAAGTTGCACAAATCATCATAAGTGTATGTTTTGACTACGTTAAATCTTAATCAGACACTGTCCCTTGAATGATACCTTCTTTTACCTGTATTTGTCGGCAGATCAACAGATAATGCTATTCAAGGAATAAATCAGAAACAACTGCATTTGTTAATAGTATTCAACCTATAAATGCATAATTTAAAAATGGCATGATGTATAAAAAATTTAATATCAGCGCCAACCTTTTCACATATGTCATTTTTTCCATTTAAGTTACCAGTTTATCACTTTATTGCAGGGACAATGGCTGTGAATGTATCCATCAATCAAAACATAACCGGACTTCTTGGAAATAAAGATACCAATCTGACGTGCTCATTCTTCCCAGAAAATGGCGAACAGATTATTAGTGTTCAAATCATTGCAAAACAAATAACAGAAGATTTTGCTGAAGAAAAAAACATAATTGCAATATTTAAACGTGGGAAAGCGGCAAAGCTACATCGTTCCGGAGAATATCTTGATGGGAGAGTGACACTGACGAATATAACAAATACGTCAAATAACGCAACACTTAACTTTGACATACTTAAAGCGAGAGATGAAAAGGATTATATGTGTAAATGGTACTACATTGACATGGATAATGCTATACAAAGTGTAAAGTCTGACGCAACAAGGATTTTAGTTAAAGGTATGGTTTTTTCTTGACATATGGAATTTAATTCTGGATATCTTTCTAACTTCTTAATATCAATTCAAGTAAATATTGTATTTAACACGTTTTTGTTGTAAATAGTTCCATCTTACTCTGTAGCCTCCAAGGTTTAAAAGCAGAAAACTATGAAACTTAATTATCCAAATCAATAAAAATACAATCAGTCCATGTTAAGTAAATAGAAATAATCGATGGAAGTATGTGTTTAAAGTACAGGGGGAAACGTTTGCAACCAATTTATGGACAATTAGATGTTAGTTTTATTTAAAAATGAACTCTGCATGTCACTTGCCACTCTGATTCTGACTTATAAGGTACTAACCATAACGTAAACATGGTAAAAACAGACAACAATTAATTTTACCCGATATCATTATTTGTAATTTCTATAAAATTGGCAGTTCCAGTAAGAGACGTTCACATCAACAAGCAACCAAACCGAAGACACATTTATGACAGAAAGACAGACAGCATAACCTTGACCTGCAAAGCCAGAGGAGATCCGGAACCAAGATACAAATGGTTTAAAAAGGACAACAATAACACAATCCTTTCTAGAACAAATGTCTATGTTATTGAAGATGTTATACGAAACAATAGTGGAGTATACATCTGTGAAGCGCACAACGTTATAGAAAACGTATATTACACACAATCAAATGCAGTGAACATAAATATAGGTGAGTTAACTATAATATGCTTGTGTTCTAAATGACATTGATGTGCAAATTTACATAACGTTTGATACCTGACTACGATTACAAGAGTTGTTGTTAGTCCATTAAACTCCAATTTGTTTTGTTATGCAATTATCTAACGTCCTGGGGAGCATGTGCATTCGGGACTGTTTCAATTTATTATAATTAAGTAAATCAATGTAAGAATGCCTCGCTATTCTTGAGTGCCAATAAAAACAAATACAGTCTTTGTACGTTAAACATATCATACATTTATCATACTAAACAGAATGGTTTATGTGACTATATTCAAAATTAAGTGTATGTATTATTGTTTTCTATATTTTGTTTATATTGTAATTATTTAATATTAAAATCACTGTACTGATTTTGCCCATATAAGTTCTATATTTGGAATACAATTTATCTTGTCTTATCTTATCTTTCTCATATTCATAGTTGATGAAATGCTGATATTATTAGATCCAGCTTCGTCATCGAGTTCTTCAGGTATTTATGTCAAGTACATTGAAATAAGATTTTGATTTCAGGTTGAAAACAAACCCAACCTTTTCGACTTGATGATTTTCAAACTTGCAATCATTATTCTATTGAATTTTGGTAATGCGTTAAAACTCTTTCTGTTGATGAATTTCAGGAGTATAGATTATTATGTTTAAGAATGATATGACAATCAATCGCTATAAACCTCAATATAGACAAATTTTGAAATGCATACTGGACAAATAAAAATAATTAAATTTAAGTTCTTGTACCATGTTGCAGTAATAAAATAACATTGACCATGCTACATTTATCCCTTTTTTCCTTTTATGACTTATGAATTATTATAAATCGTAAAACGAAACCCTATATAATGTATAAATCAAATGATCATTTATACAAATGGATTGATAAGTCATCGATACAAAAGAACTCAAGAAATCATGAAAGAATTCACGACAGGACCAGATTAAAGAAATGGCTAAAAAGAAATTTCACCAGACCGAATAATATCATCTATGTGGTTTTATCTAAAATAATTTTTCATGCACAATAATATTTAATATAAAGACTGTTTGATTCATTCGTGTTTCAAAAGTATATTAACAATTGAGGCTATATTCTGAGTGAGTGTTTTCTATTTGCCACCATCACGTTGTTTCAATGATTTATGTTCTTTGTGTGCGTTATGCAAATAATATCTCTGATTGTTTTTGTTTTTTGGTTAAATTTAAATTTGTTTTGATTCTTGCTCAAAAGCTTTTTTAAGTAATTGTTTGTTCACAGAATTATCACTGATACAGTCAAAATCAACGGCTTACAAAATTTAAAGCTTTTCCAAATTATGAGAATTAGATGGTCCGAAATGAATTTCAACTTCGTATTTGATTTCTTTTATTACGATCCATAATAAATTTAGACATAGCAGCCTTCTTTTAACAATAAGTACGTTTTATTTTAGAACAAGTTTCATATATTGCATATACGGTTCCTGTAATCCTAGTCCTTGTAGGTGTTTTCATTGTCAGCTTTCTTACTGTAAGAAAACACATGTCTAATCGACCCATAAAGGAGTAAGTATATTTAAGATGTTTTGAATACAGAAAGCATGTTATAAAGCTATTTGCAGACTCATGTGTTCTAATGTTGATATTGGATAAAATATACATGTATTGAATCTCTTACCGTGAAAGATAGGAGAAGTACTAACCTGTTATCATTAAGGAAACGTTTAAGGATTTATTTTATTGCTGTGAAGAAATTTAACAATTTGTATATTATTAAATAAATGTATTATTTTATATCTAATCATGACAGCCTGATTAAAAAAACCTATTATTAGACATTGTAAGTACATACCGTGAAATGAGCATGCAAATACAATGTAGTATAAATTTGAAAAATGATGCATTTTATATATCTTAAATATGTATAATCGTAAGAAATTGGTAACGATTCATTCTTATTGAACCATAATTTTTTGTCTATTCTGGTATATTTTTTTTATCAATATGTTCCTAATGTTGTCACGTATCCACGCATCTATTCCCTTCAAGTTTTACGGTTTGTGCATTCCCGATAAATTTAAGATAAATCAAGAAAAGTTCGTAGTACGCACGAAGTTTATTAATAATATACAATAACTGCTTTTGCTTGAGGTAAATAGGAGAATCAATATTCACTGAGACCAAAGGTAAGAAGTACATTAATTCCAAATCTTTAGCGAAACAAAAGACACGAATTGCTATATTTCAAGTTCCATGTTTCTAAAATATATATTGTTGTATGACTAGTACAATGTAGTATTTACAAACAATTGTACATCAAACATTTTACTATAACTAAAAACGAAAAAGTAAATTTCTTGCTATCAATTCTTTAAGTTATAGCGTTTGAGTTAAAAAGGTAAATGTCTGTTTGGCGCTTCGAGCTCACTTTATTTATACATTCAAAATGTTTATAAAATACTGTGTTGTCTTTTATTGCCAACATAAATCATTTACATTAAGTGAAGGGCAAGTAACAATCATATTTTGTACCTGTATTACTGCCGTGCAATGTTTGATTTTTACTTCATATAACAATCAATTCCAGATTTGATATCCATTAATTCTTTGCGTCTAACAGGTTAGCAATGAAATTTAAAAATATTGCTTCTATAAGATGAACATATTTGTAGATGGTTACGCAAAAGTATCATTTATGAGTGCTATCAAAATTTTTGAACACATTACGTTTTAAAATGAAATTGATTCAACTTTTTTTAAAACTGATGACGTCTACTCATGCTACTGCTGTTACCAAAATATGTGTTGAAAAAAACGAAACCTATTCAAAACCTTTTTAAAAACATTGAAACAGATGTTCGCTCCAATGGACAAGAAATATGACCTCTTTGGTTTTTTTTAAAAGTCCTTTGCTAATTTGTCCCTGAAGAAAGATTGTCACTAATGCGATATTTGATGAACTTAAGCTGTTATGAATTTGCATTTTATATGTTCTATTGTAAAAATATTTATAAACCCAAGACAATGCCAGAAGAAAAAAAATAAATAAAAAGAGACATTAGAATAGAGAAAGAGGCTTTATTTTATAATCTGATGATAACATTTTCATAACTTTTAGGAACTATGATTTATGGTACAATATTGACATTACCCTTACAAACCAAAGACAGACAAGGAGCACGGTCTTTTGGAAATATTATTTTTTTCCATTTGATTGACGTTGAAGTAAGTACAAACATTTGCACAACACTTTTACAAAAGTCCTTTAGAACGAAAATACACAGAGATCTCTGCAACTGTCTGATTTTTATTTTGTCATTTTATCATACAGGTCTGACAGAAGATGGGAAAATATGCTTAGCTGTTTCAACATATGCCATGGTTCTGATAAAAATCCCAGCTACGCAGTCGTTGACAAAAAAGAACCAGGAGATATCAGTAATGCTATCCACGAAAACAAAAACATCTACAAAAACAAGTAAGTCAAATATACAAACTATCAAATATCATTTAAATAATTGATATAATGATACTTTCAATGCTACATTCTGCAATTTCAAGCAATTATATCTTCTTCGTCTCAAGTTCAAATAATTATCAGTTCACTAATTTCACATACAGTTTCAGGCAGGTTGTTTTTTTCAAAAAATGCTCTTCTGATCTAAGCATCCGACAAAATTTGTTATCCTATTTCAATATTAAATGTTTATTATATTTATAAAGAAATTCGTTGAACAAGATTTTTACAGTAATACGTAGCTCATAATTACCAATATATTTACGTGTTTACAAACCAGCTCTGAGCAGGAACTATTTTGTTTAAACACAATGTACCAAAATAAAAACAGTATGTTATCGTTTCTCCTTTATTATGTCATCTTTGGAGTTAAGATGCCGTAGACTATGTGTGTTAATGAGGTCAATTCAAGATATTGTACAAACGTTATCCGACATGCGACCCCACATAGACATGTTATCGTGATTATCGGAACAAAGGACAAGTCATTTTATTTATATATTTATTCCCGATTTGATATCCATTATTTCATTGCACATAGGGGGAACGATGTTTGCACATAAGGTAAACGAGGTTTACACAAAACATATTAGTTGTTTGCACATAATGTAAAAGGCATCTGCACATGACGTAATGAATGCTCACAGAGAGTATCAACTGTACGGCAAAACGCATATGAATTATACCATGATGTGTTGTGTTTTTCACTGGAGATACATATGTATAAACACAACATAACGCCAAAAGACTATAATATCATGAGATTTACATAGAACAAAGGTTTATCAAAACAAAATCTTTAGAACATTTGACATAACAATAACACTTGAGACAGGACGCAATTATTAACTGACTTACGTAAAAAAAGAATAGACACAACATAGATAAATTATGAGAGAATGTAAAGGTGGTTGATCGTAAAGTTTCGAAGTATTCACAGAATATATAGTAGTTATAGCAAAATGTAATGCACATTTTACACAAAAAAATGACATATCATACAATTGTTTGACCAAACAAATTACTAATTTGACATAACACAGAGATGCCGTGTCAGGAAATAAAGGCATCTGCACATAACATAAAGATGAAATGACAGGACGTAAAGGCAAAGCGACAAAACACATTAAATATTTACGCTATAAGACAGTTCCGGCGTTCCATAGAAATACATTTATAATGTTTTATATATACTTATGAAGTATGTTATGTTTATAAAGTGTTCCCGAAGATTGGCACACACATTGAACATTCTCTAATCTTAAAATAGTATGTTATTGTTCGTGGATTTTTTCCCCATATGATGTAATGATGATATTCAACACTTATTTTGAAGGGAGAAAGGTCAAGAGGAAAATTTCGATATAAGCCAAAACCTGCCAACTTCTTTGAACAATATATACGCCGTTCCATGTGATACTTTGCAAAGAGAAACCGTTACCTGTAAAATAATCAAAGCTCGTGGGAAGAATGAACAGGATGGGTATGACAATCTATTCGAGAAAAAACCCGACACATTTGTATATGATATATAATTCAGTGAAACAGTCATGTTTATTTTTATCAGATAGTTCTATGTTTCGTTCTTAAATAATAACCCACACAAGGCTTTAATGTATAACAAATTTGATAAAAGCTCAATTATAAAAAAGACAAAAAGAAACAAAGATTCCAAAGGTGCTAAACAAAACCACCGGAATCGCATGTTTTGCAAAAGTAGCGAGACTCAATGAGTCAATAGGTTCATACATGCATTTTATGCTCTGCGAAACCACACGCAATCAAAAACGTTCAGTAGGGTATATGAAAAAGTGAGTCATTTTACAGATTATACGACTATTTTTGTAGCTAATGATAAATCAGTGCGACAACATGTCACTTGTGAGTTGGGACACATATCTATCATTTTGTGAAAGTATCCATAAACTACTGTAATACTAATATATGTCGTTGTTCCCCCATAAACATTCATTTAGTAAGTAGCACATCGCTACTAATAAAATCCGTCTAGCGTAAAAATGCGTACCTCGTAAATCGAGATCTGCAAACTCCTTACGATGGAGCAGACGGTATATTAATTCTGAGAAATGGAAAGTTGAAATAATTAAGTGTGTCTTGATTTCATTCAGAAATCGTCAATTATATTATTTCAAATCGACGAAAAGATTAGGATTTGATTTAGGATATTCAAGTTTCGGTGTTATATTTATTCTTAGAAGCAATCCAGATTTTCACAAAAGTGTTAATCACTGTAAGCAAGAATAGAATTCTTTTAAAATGAAATAATGAATTAAAAACTTATAATGTTCATGGAGGATAATAATGTGTTTTTGTGTGTGTGTAGAAACTCTAATTAAAAATGACTAACAGATATATTGATCAAGAACTAATATCTTCATGCTCTATGCTCCGTTTAACATGGTAACGGGTAGGGATTATATTTGTCGATATTTTACACTGAGCGTTAGCGAGGTTTAACATGGTCAAATATAATGCCTATCAATGTTAAATGAGCATAGAGCATGACATGAAGAATTTATTTTGATTCTTATAGGACAAATACAACATGTTTATAGGTCGAAGCGTACGTAAACACCGTAGAAATATTAGCTTCTCCAGTTTCCTCCCCATGAATTATGCACATTTCATTTTCATAACTAATAAGTGTAAAACTAAAGGCAAAATAGATATATGATGTTTTAATAACAATATATAATAAAATTCTATTTAAGCAGCTAAAATATATATATGTATTTTTTTAAGGATAATGTGAAAAAAAACCGAAAATACAAACAGTTTGTGCGCTTATGTCAAACATATTTTGTGCTTATTAGAACACGGCTTTGTTTAAAACGCGTAATAAGGACGTCATATTAGAGTTTCTAATGAAGATATTACATTCTATTCTTTTTATTTTTATTTTTTCAGGGTTGCATATCAAGATGCAGTTTATTCCGAAGTTTTTAATAAGGCGAACATAAAAAGTGGAATGTCAAAAGCTCGAACGTCAGCACCTACTGATAATGTAGATAATAATGGAGACAACGATTCCCAAGATCAATTTCAAGTCTTAGATATATGACTCTGCAGTAGTTGATGATAGGTTAGTTAAAAAAGCTTAACTACAAATATTTCTCACTGTACCAGGCAATAAATATTCTTATATAAAGGCCAGATTTACTCTCCCTATACAATGTAGGACGACGTTCAAATCGGGTACCAGGATTATAAAAAAAGTGTCTGCGTTTTCTTCTTTATGGCATCCTATACAACAAGTCTACGCCAATCAAATTTATCGTCCTTGTAACCTATTCAATATCCATATTAATACTGTACATAATATAAAGGTTATAGCTTTAAGTCTGTAAGATAATTTCGCGGAAATAAACTGCACACTTTATACATAGTATCACCACAAAAAAGAAAAAGAAAACACAAACAAACAGTTAAACCTTTTTCTCTTAGCGAAAAATGAAAATAAAAAGATAATAAGATATAAATACTGCATTTGTAGGTGCTGCTGGAACAATACATATAAATGGAAACAACATAAATGGAGAGATGCAGTGATCTTTTTGACTTTTGTTAACGATATCACGGGATTTATTTCACAGGGATAATGGTTCAGGCATTTCGCAAATGTAAATAGGCTTCCAGCAAAATATACAAATTTTATAAGTTTACTTTGCCATGTTTACTTAGAGGGATACTGGTATTTGTTCAGACTTATAAAAAGCAATTTTGTTTTGATCATGTAATGATTTACGTTTTATATCAATGTCTTCTTCATGTTGGAATCAAAGTGCTCATTTATCTTTTTAAATTTTATCTTTTTTGATTTTATTTCACGCTGATGAGATTTTGATTTTACACGAAACACGTGTTTGGCGTACAAAATTATAAGTCTGTACTATTTCATTCTGCTTTTACCAATATCAATGTGTACAATTTTACTACCAATGTGTTCAATATTGCTATCAATGTTTTCGCCAGATGTGTTTCAAAATGAATCCAAAAGCAGTACAGCTTATATAGTTTACATATACTGATATGATGTATTTACCTAGATTGTAAATTTTTATGATGTTATGAACAGACAATAATTGTATAAATGAATAAAAAAATGTTTTTCGAATAAATCGGTTTTATAATTTTTTTTCTTATAAGAAAATATTTGATACATACTAAAATGATGATTGTATTCCTCTTCAATCAGATTTATCACAAATATTACAAATCTATTTTCTCAAAAGTAAAGCATCATTTAAGTGTTTTACATCTCACTTGATTTAAAAAGACTGATATCTAAGCTGCACGATTGCCAAAAAGACAATAAGTTAATCTTCACCAGACCATCATAATATAAATTAGATGTTCAGGAGAAGGATAGAAGATCTATGTCAGTATTTAACCAAACGACACAATAACATTGAAAAGTCTACACATAAGCCGTTTCTACACAATAAGCAGGTGCTATAAATTGAGGTTAAATGTCTGAAGTCCCTTTTCCTTGTCTTCTAATTGTAGTGTTAGACCCTTAATAACGACTTATCATTTTTGTCTCGACTGCGACGAAAGTCTCGGAAAGAAAGAGATAGGGATTGTATTTCAAGACATGGCTCTGGCGTCAACAATTCTTAAGTTTTCTACTTAAGTTATTTTTGATAGGAACTACTTGTGATAAATCATGAATATGTTAAATAAAGTTACATTGCTTTCAGAACATATCAGTTTGACGATTATTTAGAGGTCCCCTAGGACATGGTCCAGCGAATTTTAATTAATTAGCGATTTTGAATGTTAAGTTAGTTTGATAGGATCCATGCATTTTGGATAGATCTTTGATATTTTGTACGAAGTCGCATTACTATCAGAACATAATATTTGATGACTATTTGGAGACCCTGCCCCCAAGGATTTCCAGTGACTCTGAATTAATAAGCAATTTTCAATGTTAAGGTTTTCTGCTTAAGTTATATTGATACTTATATTGAACTACTGACAGAAAACAACAATATCTTCTACAAAATTACAATTCTGTCTGTACATGTCAGTTTGTCGACCATTTTCATGCCCTGTCCACTTGATCATGCTCCAGTGACTGAAATTATGAGCAATGTTGCTTTTCATCAGATTGTCTTTTTTTCTGAATTTGATGCTGATTGGCGAGAATATCTCTGTGTCAACATAGTATTTTGTTTTAGCGTTTTGCCTCTATATAAAAAAGCTAAAATAGTTATATATAAATTTTAAATATAATTGATCAACATGACCGAAATCGTCGAATGACACGTTATTGCAGTTATTGCTCAGAAGTGACGATCTTTACCAATTTTTAATGGCTGTTTTACTTAAAACTGTAAAATATTGAAATGTTCTTCAATTAAGAGAAATGTCCGACGACTCCACTTCAAACAAGTAGACGCCTGAAATCGGCAGTAAGGTTTTTCTATACCATTCTAAATTGGTCTGCATTTGACTTGATATAAGTAAACTGTAGTCTTACCATACTAAAAGTTAAAAACTTGTAATCGGGTGGAGTCCGTATTACTGAACCCTTAGTTTTATGTTGTCTCTCTTCCTTGTCGTTTTTGTCATACTTTTCTCTGTCTTATATTTCGAGATTGAGTCTTGAGTTTTGATACTTTCTTTAGTATATTTCTACTTTTTTGTTTACACAAGTCTTTGATTTTCTTCAATATAACTACGTTGACAAAAGAGATGGAAATGGTCAAACATAGATGATAGCTGATACATTTATTTTAATATTTTATGGACATGAGATAGTCCCAAAAGAGCAACTATTATTTATTCAGCAGTACAATGTTATTGATCATGAAAGCAAAAAAAAAAAAAGCTAAAAATAACATCCTAACACATATAATGTGATTCCCATAATTCACTGTAAATTGTTGCTAAAATGACCAAAGCATAGAACAGCTTACAAAACAAACTATAAGTATGAATCTAAAGAATATACTGCAACCGACATTTTGTCTCAAACTTAATCACTATGATAAAACCCTCATATCATGTCTTTTTATGTATTAATGTGTTTACGACCCGAAAAAAGATATCTAAATTAACACAATTTTCAACTTCCGTGTTAAAAATGTTTGGAATAGAATTCATGGTTTTATATATTGGCGTTTTATTAATTATTCATCAGCCTTTGGGTATGTATAATGTTCATGTTATTATTATTATGATCACAATGGTTAATTTTCTGAAGTAGGAATGGCAGAGGATCTACACTGTTTAACTAGTAAAATGGTCAAAACAAACCAAATTGACAAATTGACAAAAACTGAAATGTGAATCAACCTACAATCTGGCATGTGATTAGATATGTTCTCGTAGTGTGGGTTGTTTATAGACTATTAGAAGCGTCTGATAAATTACTCGTGATATTGAAAGAAATGCCTTTTATGTTATAAATAAGTAAACGTGGAAGGTTTTTGGCTACAAAATTTAGATTATTTTATATTTTCCTTGCTTGTAGCAATCCTCTTTTAAGAAAATCCTTGAAACACAAGTCTTGGAAATCCTAACAACTTGGAGACATATAGTCCATTTGGAAGTGATACTATAGTGTTGTAACACAGATTTTTGTGAATATATATGGCACTCACACCACATCTTCCTATATCTATTCATTTACCCGAAAAATTCTGTATTCAGCCTTTTTAACATTTTTGATTCGAGCGATGATGCGCATTTAACTACTTTGTATACAAAACGCGCTTCTGGTGTACTATATTATGAATCTAGTATATTCATTTTGTTTGTAGTTGATCCTGTGATTGAATTATCATTGATATAAATGTTCGACATGTATCTTCCTTTTCTTTTCATTAAAGTGATATTATTCTCATTGCATTTTTTGCCAATTCAAAACTATCAATACAAATGAACATTTTGTATTTTTTCAACCAAAAAAAAAATAGGAAAAGTAAACTATTCTTTCTTGAATCATGTTTTTATTAATTTGTAGCAATTGACTCTGTAGGACGGAAAATCAAAAGTTGACAGTATTTTGGTTCCAGGAAAAAGTGCTTTTCACATTATTCATCCTTAATCGAATACAAAATGAAATTACAATGCCATAAATGGAGAATACACAACGATTTGAACTATATAATGTCGACAAAGGAAATAACTAGACTGTTCCGATAAAAAAAACTTCCTTTTAGTTGAATTTTATGATATCTATGTAGTTTCTATCTAACGTATTTTTATGGGTTATATCATTCTAAATGTATTTTTTTCGCTTTTTATACGACAGATGAATTATTTGGTCCATTTATGAACTGAATGCGTCAGTGCAGTCCGTCGAAAGACTGCACATGTAGTTTCAATTAACTTGTTTTTACCATAAAGATATTGAATTTAGATAGTCTATACCACTCAATCGTTTCTGACTTATTTCACCGACAAAATGTTAGTTTGATTTTGATCCTGTTTTGCTTTTTATTAATTCGTAGGAAAAAAAATCCTGTAATGCATTAATGGTAAGCAGAACCCATACTTAAAATCATATCACAAATCATTCTTAAATGATACAAAAGATTTAAGGACATAATTTTTTTTTTCATTTTAAAAGCAAAATTATTTTCTTTTTTCTGTATTTAACTTATATAGGACGCAGTAATAAACAATATGATACAGTTTAATATTTTTTTACACGAATAACTTGGTCAGAATTTTATAAAACTTTGGTAAAAGTATTTATTTTATGATTATGATTGAGAGATAATGTTTGAAATAAAATTTTGAAAAAAAATATTTAGTTTATGTATATGTATACAGTCTTTTTTTTTTATGATAGATCGACTGAACATGTTCTGGGCAAAGTTACAGACAGTCATGGATGGTCTATCAATAACACAATTTGTAAATTTTTATAGTGGTTTAAATAAATCATTGACAGAAGCTAAACTGAAGAAATAGAAAAATATGATATAAATTGGTTTAAAAATTCTGAATTTCACTAATAAATGAACTTTTTACAGTCAACAGCGCACTTGTAAATTTGCAACACTCGCATGCAAGACACAGGTCTAGAATAATGCCGACCCCTTTACATATTTTAAATCTTTATTTCAGGCTTACTGGCTCTGCAAATATCCATCAATCATAACATAACAGGACTTGTTGGCAAAAATGACACTCATTTAACATGCACTTTTACAAAATATATCAATCAAAGTTTTATAAATGTAGCCATCGTTGCAAGAAACAAGAATGGGATTTTCCTCTTAAGTCAACCAGTTGCAGTATTTCCACCTCAAAAAACGGCAATTTTATGTCCATCGGGAGATTATCTATCAGGAGGAGTGACACTGACAAATATAACAAAAGTATCGACTACGGCGACGATGACATTTGATAACTTGCAATGTGAAGATGAGAATGACTACATTTGTACTGTCAACTACGTGAACGATTTAGGTGTTATTAACATATATAAGTCAGAACCAACCAGGATATTGGTTAAAGGCAAGTATTTTTATCTGTCGATATTTTACTTTTTCGATGATGCCTTAATATTCTGAAGCTCCTTACTTATCATCTTTCAAATTCAAGAAAGTGTCGTTCTTATGTTGTTCAAGTACATACGAAAACCAATGAAATTAGGATTTTAAGAAATTAAAAAAAAATATATTTATCAAGATAAATTGTGTTACAGATAAATGTATATATGTTCATACGCTAGATTCGATAGTTTCATATTACAATTCATAAATGTTATGAATTTAAGATACAATGATTCAGTTAATGACTTCCTTGAGAAATAGATAAATATATTTATCACATGCATTCCGTAAATATATATTAGTCCTGAAAAGAAGACATACACACTCTTTTCGAATTGATAAAGGTTTTTTAGATTTTGTTTTCAATTAAACTAAAATCTTAATATGATCGTGAATTCAAATGTCGCATATATCTATTAAGACCCAAATTAGGAGAATTGATAAGAACCATTATTTGGTCCCTAAAATTACGAAAGTATTATTCAAGACTTCAAATTAATGTTAAATTTTATTGATGAATAAACAGGTTAATTTAATGCGGTCACTTCAACACATAAAACGATTGACATATTTAATCAAAAATGGCAATTTAACGCATAATTTTCGAACAAATAAATATGATAAAAGCTTTATCTCAATAGACATTTAACACATATCGGCATGCATATAAAAAAAATTGTGTAGCACAATATCTTGTTGGATAAAGCCTTTGCTTGTAACTCAATATAATGACCAGATCTCAACATGAGGCTTTTAAAATATATATTTTCTTCAAATTTGCAGTCAATATGAAGCCTTAACGAAAATATGGTAAACAAATAAAAAAAAATGAATAACGAAATCTGTCAGAATTATGTTTTATTTGGTAGATTTTTAAATTCAAATGGTGAAAACAGTATCCTTATTAAAATTCTCTATTGCTGAATACTAGTTCTACCAATATTACACATATGTTACACATATGTAAACAAAGACAGACATACTATTAGTTTCGTTCTTGTAAAATTATCATATAAATCGGTCTAAGGAGGAATTATGTATTGATAATTCACTTTGAAACTTTGAAATATATATGTCTACGACATTTACCAATGAGGATAATCAAAGTAATCACAAGTCAGTTTAAGGCTGTTTCAGAATTTAACTGAAATAATTTTACATGATATCACCCCCAGTTTTGGGTTGGGTTCGTGTTGCTTAGTCTGTAGTTTTTTATCTTGTGTTTTGTGAACTATTGTTTGTCTGTTTGTCTGTTTGACTGTTTTCTTTTTTGCCATGGCGTTGTCTGTTTATTTTCCATTTATGAGCTTGAATGTCCCTCTGGTATCTTTCGCCCCTCTTTTACATCTTCCCCCACTTGACTAGATAACAACATTAAATAAACGGCATTTAAATAACTACGGTACAGTCTTTTCTTTTTATCTTATTGTTAGTCCTACCAAAGTGTTGCCTCAGGTATAGAAATATCACCATTTATGACTTTTTCTGTTGGTTCCATATGGAATACCTAAATTAAATACGAAGATGTTCAGCAAGCAGCGATGACAATATATTATTGTTAGTTGTTTTTTGTTACGTACCGATCTGAATACTGTAAACCTACTTATTTTCACGACCGATCTATTATTGCGACTTTCGCTAGTAGAAAAATAGCGCGAATATAAATCGTCGCGAATATGTAAAAATTGGATCTTTCCTCATTAAACTACATGACGTAAACCAGAAAATTGCGAAATTAAATAGCCGGGAAGAGGACTAGAAAGGGTAAACACGTAATTAAGTATCCACGAACATAGTTGGTTTACAGTAGTCTAGCTCTTTCTAACAGATTGTAACAGTTTGTTTTTAGACTTTCTTAGTTTAGGGAGATGCATAAGAGCTTACATGCATGATTAATCACATTATGCCTGTCCCAAGTGAAGATCCTGTAATGCAGTGGATGTGGTTGGTTGCTCTTTAGGATTTGTGTTTCGTTAAAACATATAAAATAAATCACATTTTGTCTTGTCGAAATATTTTTATAGCTTATAGGCGAGTGTAATATTTGAAAAAGACGTCTAGTTAAGGACTTTAATGCACCCACCTAACACACGGCTAATTTCTTTTTTAAATGAAAGAATAATGATTTAACTTTGATTTTTGCCCGGTCGTCACAAAATCGTACGGTGCAGTTTTTGTAAAATTGACGTTTATTTCAGAAATTAGTTGAAAATTATAAAATTACGACATGTTTTTCAAGCAAAGGAAATTAGTCGTATCTCTTCTTTTAGACAGAATAATTAAGTGAATTAGATTCTTAAAATAATGAAAAACAATATTTACAACTGTAAGTCCGCATGCTTTTGCACTCCTTCTAAATATTTGACATTTTGTACGAAAATTTTCATAATCCTGACCTTTTCGGATCTACAATTAAATTTGTATTAAATGCGTTTGCACCCTATTCGTTTTAGAACACACCAAATTACTCACCAGTTATCGTTTTTTCATTCAAAGTCAAGACTTTATCTCAACATTTCTTAAAATCACGAATTTCTGTAATTTTATGATGTTGGGTAAAATCACTATAGTTTCCGGAATCCCTTATCTATTTCGTTATCGTTTTTTTACTGAATATATTAGTCGATTTCCGTGTACTAATAGTGCTATTAGAGTACAATAAATCATATTTAAACGGTTCTATTTCTATCTTTAACTTCAGTGTAGCTTAAATAGATATAAAATCGTCCGAAATTAAGATCAAATCCTTTAGAACAAAGTAAAACATAGTTTTTGAGTTCTGTAGAATTCACCCCTTTCTAAATAAGGAATCGTATCGGAAAATTGTCGAAAATCTTCCGAGTCGTGTCAAATTTTCACAGTCCAGTTCACAATGAAACCCTTTCTATGCTAAAAAGCAAAAACTATCCATTGATTGACACAGATGTATAGTCTGTCATGTATTTACTACATAGAAACTATGAAGTTAAACACTGAAATGAAGATACAGTTGTATTGCCGTAGTGGGAAAACGAAAAGATGAAGTTTACAAAAGACTGGTCGATGAATATGAAAAAAATGAAACATCCCATTTGAAAATACAAAATATCATAAGATCAGCTATAAATATTTCAAAAGTAAGCAGAACCTATCATCTTCTGTTTTGTCTGTACAAAGACTTTGTACTATATGTACCAATTCTACCGACCAGTCTCTTCTAATATATCAACGAGGGCAGTAGATCTACAACTCATTCTGATTTGTCTCGGTTTGTATATTTTGCAAATGTATAAAGCCTATAAGCAAGTTACACAACTTCATAAGGTATCCTCTGAGGAACAAACTCAAGCTGTATTGAGTGTTACTACATATATCTCCTACAATGATCTGATTTACAAAATAACTCATGATAATTATACTATTAAATCTTTACACCATCGAGCTTGCATCGCTAAATATTTGCTACAAAATTTGAAATCAGAGAGTAAAGAGCTATTTAATTCTGAACATAAAACAGCTTTTACTAACATTTCGGCGATTAAAGATGACATGCCTGTACGCAAGGAAGTATTCTGGTTAACAACTTTAATTACTTGATCAGTTAACCGGGCTTTATTTCTGCCCGAGGATCGCCGCAGAGAAAACTACACAACATATTACAAGCTTCAACAAAAATAAAAAATATATGGTCAATTTATAGTTACATGTATACAGCCTCAACAAGGCCAAGGTACATCCAATATTGTATACAGTAGCTCTATAATTTTGTCTTATGCCGTAATGACGAAAAATTACCGGTTTAAAATGACTGTGATATACAGTCTGTCAAATCTAAAGATCTGAGCAGTGACTGCAAAACTGGTTGCAAGCACTTTATGCTACTAGTATTTTACGGAAGCAGATATAGGGTAAAGTTGTAATCCAATCAGATGAATGTCCATTATTTAAAAACATGTCACTGGATTATTCAATTGAAATTATGCCACCTGCTTTAAAAACATTTCTGTATTGTCTTTTGGATGATGGCGTATCTGCAGCAGTTAATAAAGCGTACGATATTCCTATTGACAAAGTTCTTAGATGTATGGCTTTAGTAGAATGTATATTATCTATAAATATTTTTTTTAACTCTTTTCCATTAGGTTTATCATTACAAGTATAACGTATTTATGGACACACCTTTGATTACTATAAACAAGTTTGACTGATCAGGAGATTAGAAAAATTGAAAATGGGGCATACATTCTACATGGCATTATTTTTCTTCTGGGGGTCAAAATTTTATCCAAGACAATGTCGACCTAACCACAGAAACAATAAAAGTTCTCCGTATGACTTTGGTTGGCTAAAAGGCAACATCGGTCCGGTATGATGTCATCCAACTTTCTACAAGATTTGATCTGTTTACGCATTGGTTTAGGTATAAGGGGAGGGTTGAGATTTCCAAAAACATGTTAAATAAAGGCAACAGTAGTATACCGCTGTTCAAAACTCATAAATCCAGGGACATAAAACAAAATCGGGGTAACAAACTAAAACCGAGGGAAACGCATTAAATATAAGAGGAGAACAACGACATAACACCGAAACGTAACACACACAGAAACGGACCAAGCATCAGACAAAACACCACGAGAATAACAAATATAACATGAAAACCAAATACATGAATTTGGGATAGACAAGTACCGTGCCACGTCTGATCTCAATATCTCAAAAATAAGAGAAAACACAAACGACTCAACGTTAAAATGCAACACACACAGAAACGAACAATAATATAACAATGGCCATCTTCCTGACTTGGTACAGGACACTTTTAAAGGGGAATAAAAGTGGTGGGTTGAACCTGGTTTTGTGGCATGCCAAACCTCGCACTTTAATGGCAAATTTAAATATAACATTGAAATGACAACATAATATTACAGGACTACAATACAAATTAATAGGAGAACATATTAGACAAAGAAAAACATGATTAATAGATAACAAAAAGCATCAGGTTTAAAATTCAATACGCCAAAAACGCGCCTTGTCCACACAAGACTTACAAGTGACGCCAAGATATAAAAGATCGAAAGTGAAAAAAGTACAAAGTTGTACAACACTGAAGATCAAAAGTTGAAAAGGTTTCGCCAAATACGGCATTGTTTTTATGCCCGGGATAAGAACATTCTTATTATATAGAACAATTCATGCTATTGCAAACATTAATTTTATCAAATGAATATGAAAGAGATATACATAAAGAAACTGAAGTATTAACTAATTACAGAAAACTAAACCCGAATACATAACGCCCAGATATAAAAGATCGAAAGTGAAAAAGGTACAAAGTTGTAAACCGCGCCGCAATCTTGCGCCTGTCCCAAGTCAGGAGCCTCTGGCCTTTCTTAGTTTTGTATGATTTTTTATTTTAATTTCTTGAGTATATTTCGAAGCTTAGTATGACGTCCATTATCATTTCAAACTAGTACATTTTTGTTTAGGGGCCAGCTGAAGAACGCCTCCGGGTTTGGGAGTTTCTTGATGCATTGATGACCCATTGGTGGTCTTCGGCCGTTGCCTGCTTTTTGAACGGGTTGGTGTCTCTTTGACAAATCCCTCATGTCCATTCCCAATTTTTAATTCAATCTGTATACTGTAGATCTTGTGTCCGCTTTGAGCAAAACCTCTGCTGTACTGATATATGCCCATGCCAAGGAAGTTGTCTTTGTATGGATATGTTGACCGATAAGAATGATGAGATTACAAGTTAAAATGAAGCTATAATATTCCGATATCGCAATATTCCGACACCTAAATGGTCAAACATCCAATTGGTCCGACGTTTCGATCATTTAGGTTATACGCTAACGAGATTTTAACATAAAAAAACACAAATAAAAGGTTCAATATTAGGATAACCTTGTCCTCCGTTTGAAGCGGTGAAACAAACTATAAAAAAAGTAATACTTAGTGCCAAAGTAGCTGAACGTCATCACTAGCTTAATTTAAAAAAAGTACAAACTACTTTGCCAAGTGTTGTTTGATTAATTAGATATCTCAAGATACACGGCGGCCGACTAAAGTAAAATCGAAAACAGTTTGACGTACAATGAGTGATCATATTTTCCTTGTGATGTTTTATATCAAAATTGTCAATTTGTTGATATAAATATACTAGTAGCACTTTACTCATTTTAGTAATGTTAGTTAGTACTCTAATCATATCTGATTTAGTGATGTAAATGAAATTGCGGTATGATCCAGACTCAACATATTGCACTAAAATAATAAAAAAAATCTGCCCTATGGTTGTCTGATCTTGAAGCGGTTGGCAGGCTTTCAAACTAACAGGAAACCATACGCTTCCTCAATTTTGATGTACAGCTCATCATGGGACTTTTCTGAACAATTAAAGATACGTCATATGTTATATTTTCCCCTTGCTTCAAATATTTTGTTTCGGATTATTTACTATCAAATTTGCAGATATATGTTTGTAAATACGTGCAATCAAATGATATGGAGGTATTATAAGATTTAGATAATACAAGGGCGACTATAGATTTTGTGTGACCTAATGGTTGATTTTCAAAGACTCCGAGAGAAAACGTTACATAACATGCGTTACCGTTAAAATCAACCAAAATTAGTTAATACTATGATAGAAATATGTTTTCCCAACAGTAATACAGCATTCCTATAAAAAAATTTCGTTTTTGCCTTTGTTTTGACTCGATTTTTCTACTGGAAGTATCCGTGAATTGAAATTGCACCCATGACCTTTGACCTCGATTTAAAAACAAATGCACCATAATTTCTTTTGACGACCGGGATATTTAGAAAGTACACATTCTTAGCTTTCCAGTGATATATAATTTAGCCGTGTGTTAGGTAGGTGCATTAAAAATGCAAATTTGGCTCTAATATCACTCGCCTATTACATGTACTTTACGGTATGGGTTTTGTTCTTTGCGATGGACAGCTTCGTTGATTTCTAGCGGATATTTTTCATTGGCAATCGTGCAATATCTCTTTATTTATGATATTTCCATGTTACAAAACATTTGAACCCATATTTTTTTATTTTGGCATCCGAGTTGGCCGAGAGCTTTTGTTTTATCTTTTTTTTTGCCTTTTGAATCTCTGTCCTTTTTCTGAGTTTATCTTATTTAACTTTGGTTAATGTTTCAGCAAACCAGAAAAATATTATACGGTACGTACTCAAATTGTCATTAGTTAGCGTATTTACCTGACGATATCGGGATATGGGTGTTTAGTCGGATCTTTACAGGAATTTGTGATAATATTAAAAATCGACACGAATAAAAAAAAATAAAATGTCAAAATGTTCAGGCTTTAATCAAATCTGTATTTGGGTAAGTTGATGCAAGCATACAATCTGTATTGGGCCATTCCAGTTAATTTCTGACAGGTAGGGATGGATGGGGAGATTTTTTTTTTTATAGGTATCAGAAAAAACATCATGAAAAACTACCTATCAGATTTAAATATTAAGACCTATCACATGTAGAGTGTTTGTTCATATTGGGCGGATGGGCTTTCATGGGAAAAAATTACCAACTGTTGCAAGACCCTCGGAAGTTTTTTGCGTATAATTGTACGTGTCAGATTAAAAAAAATAAATAACACCCCTAAGATGTATAAATTTTACACCCCTCAGAAAGGACCTTCCATCCCCCTTTAGCAGACATTAACTGGAATGGCCCATTGCGTCTTATACTAATAGAGGCAAATAACCTCAAACGACTATATTGTTTTACTTATTAACACGTTAATCATGAGCTATGAAAGTCAAGTAGCTTGATCAGGAGGATTTAGAAAATACATAACTCAGCCTTGATAATAACAAAAATGAATGGTTTGTTCTGTGGTAGTTTGAAAATAAACAACCTGACTTACAATGCATTGAAAATAAATAACACAGCAGGTCTTTTAAGCCATGTTATAAATGCTATTCTTAAGTATGAGATGGCACCAAATTCTTCCAAAATTCGTCTTTTTTCAAAAACAATTTCAGGAAAAACTTCCCAAGTCTTTCCAATTGTATAAATATTAATGTACTTGAAAATTCTGAAAATAGGTTTAATTTAACTTGAGGTAAATTGTCTCAGGAACATTTACCTGACTTTTATTGCTAGGCAGACGTAACTACATTGAGGCAAATGCCTCATGTAGGAAATTTCAAAGCAAAAGCTTGTCTTCATACCAAATTGTTTTCACGGCGAGTGTCTTGCAAGCATCAAATTCTGTTCACCCTCTAACGTAGCCCCCGTTTTTTCGGGTTCCTAATTTTCTCATTTATTTTTAGTATTCAGTGTTATCTGGTTATTTGTCTATTGTTTGTCGTTTTGTGTTTTATCTGTTCCCGGGTTTGTCTTTTGTTCATTGATTGCCCTTTTTTTTTATTCTCTTAGTGTTGCATTCCATTTGTAATTTAGTAATTTTGTTTTAAACTTGAGTCTTATTTTATTTAAGGACTTTTTATTTAATTTTAGGAGCAACATCAAGTTGTTATTGAAATGTGTTATAAAAACTTACTGGACATAATTACATTAATGATAATCAGCCCCTTCTTAACTTAATTTGAAAAAACCCACATAATTGACAGATATAAAGGATTTTATGCAAGCCGAACCCACCTCTCCCCCCCAAAAAAAACTACACAGCAGCCACATACATAACTATGTGAATTACATCCTTTGCTTAATCCTACATATTGGTCTTTTATGTTGTCCCTAAAAACTAAAAGTCTTACACTGAATCTATATATTTTGCTTTGAGACCAAAATATTGTCGAAAAATAATTAAAATAGAAATTGTGTTTCAGATTAAGAAAGGGAATGGGAAACGCGCAGAATGCACAATTTTGCATCATTTTTCTGTAGCTTCTTGGGGCCTTCAGCGGCTCCCTAACCATTTGCCGATTTTTTTTTTGCCTCGCTCCGCTCTAAAAATATGTTTGGAATTACTTTTAAAAGAGGCTAGGTACAGCCCAACTTTAAGACCTTGTACGTATGCAATATATGCAGTTTGCAATTCAGACGATTCACTTCCAGAGGAGGATTAATTCTGATGAAATGGTACATAATGACTTGACTATACATGTATTATTATTATTTAAGAATAAAAAAAATAATTTGAAAATTGTGTGTTTTCAAATATTATAAAATTGATATAATTGTGAAAATAAATAATCAGTCCCTTGATTTAATGAAAATGAGATGATTTGTTTTGTATGGATTATTTATTTTCTGCACTGTTGAAGCATGATTTCCTGCCCCCTCCCCCCATAATATCAAATGGTCGTCCCCTAACTTCTCGTATCCACAAAAACACTTCCGCAATATTGTAATACATGTGTTTACTATAGATACAGTTTTCTGTCTATTTATCATTTGAGGTAAAACATTCAGGTGAACAACACATGTGTTAATAGACACCTGTAGTCATTCTGTTGTCAAGGATACACTGTTTAAGTTGTTGTCCACAGCATCTAACCTACAACAGCATTGATCCTGCTACATTGTACTTGTGAAAACATTTATTATTTTAATATGGTGTATATAATCATGTCGGAATTCAAATGAAGCAGACAAATTGCCTTATAGTTGCATTACTTGATTCCATTAAGACAAATACATGTATGCTATGACACCCCTAACACAAACACAAAAAGATACACATACGCAAAAACACAAAAACAGAACATCAAAAACACCACTTTATTCCAGAAACTTCAAACTTATGTCAAATGCTTTAGGAAGAAATAATGATTGGAACCTATATAAAGCATTTAAACTTTTATGAAAACACTATATATGAAAATCGAATTATATTATCATCCCATAGTGATAAAATGATGTAAAAATTAACCAGAGTTATTTTACATTAATCACAAAAAGGGGCTAGTAAATAATTTTTAATTTGAGCTTAATTAACGTTTAAACAATTTTCTACTAAAAATGAATGTTACTTTATTCAATTATAAGGACTTAGTTACCTATATCTTCTAATTTTATTTGATATTATGAATTTTGATTGCAATTGATAAACATGATTCATTAGTACATAATTTGTATGCATACATTCGTTTTTATTACAACAAGGCTTGTTGTAATTATAAAAACACAGTACAACATATGAATAATTTGTATCTTATAATTTCATTGACGGGTCCATTTGTGAGCTTTATATTCGATTTTATTTTATGTGCATTCTTCCACATAAAAACGTTTAATTTGTAGTTATATATGTTGTATATAAAATACAAAATGTCGAGGAATTTGTATATCATCCCTGAAAAAGGGTGTCCGTAGTATCAGAATGCCGTTTTACGTAGTATCAAAATGCCGTTTTAACAAAAAGATCATTGTAGTGAAATAATTTATCACAATTGCTTTATATACACATAGACTTTGTAAAATTTTGGAGAAAATTGTAAATCGAAAAAAAAGGTTGTTGGCAGTAACAAAAATGGTTCAATTTAAATGTTATGTTGAATATAATATTTAGTTTGCGAAAAAGGGTTCAATTGCTTCTTTTTCTTTTTTATGCCGAGATATCTGTTTTCTTTCACAACTTGGATTATGTTTTTGGCGAGGTTTGCTGCTATATGTATGAAACACCAAACTACATGAGATGACTAATAAAGACAGTATTCAGAAACAAGTTTCAAACTCCCTCACACTAGTAGTAACGTTGCTTACATTTTCAGATACATTTAGGTAATAGAGTTTCACAGATATTGTATTTATTTTTCATAATGAAATATTTAGCGTTTCTGATTAACATGATCCTAAAAAGGGGATCATGCGCAACATAATTCATCGTGAAATTATAATTTCTTACACTGGTTTTGATATTCGGGGTGACTGTTTTCCTAAAGCGTATCAACAGATCAGTAGGCAGTGCCTCGATATAGACATAATTTAGAATAATTGTTCTTTTTTTATTTTCTTTTGCTGAATTGTAATATTTTTGACTAAATAGTCTGAGTTTACAACTCCCTTGTTTCCTACCGAGGTGAATCAAGAAAAGCGATTATCTATACATGTTAGTTAGCAAAGATAAAGTCACCAGACTGCCTTATGTGCATACAATATGATCAGCGATGTAGTGCAAGATTTGGATGGGAGGAAGTTTAATGACATATTTCCTTTTAACAAAACAATTAAAGTTGGATATTTTTGCTGAACTGCGAAACAAACTGTACTGCGCAGCGGTTTATAGTCGTAAAACATAAATTTTGCAATAATATTAGAGCAAAGTTCAAAAAAAATCTCTAGAACTAGAGAAATATCAAGAACGTTAATTAACTAAATACAAAAGAAAAGTAAAACAACAAAAATACCGAACTCAAATTCAAAACGAAAAGTCTTAAATTAAATGGCAAATTAAAAGCTCAAACAAATCAAATGATTGGATAACAACTGTCATATTACTGACTTGGTACAGGTATTTTCTTACGTAGAAAATGGTGGACATAGTCTTCCATTTTATTTTGTTCGGTTTTATGGATTAGTTTTATTAATTTACCTTGGAGTTCGGATACTTTTTTGAAGTTTTCAAAGATCAGAATTCGTTTCAGCGTCTTCATTTACTACTATATCGAAATATTCTACAGAAAAACATGAGACATACTTAAGATATAGAGTGTTAACTATTAAATCATTTAAATAACATATCAGACATCAATAACGTTAAACCGTAAATTATGAATATTGAGCATGATACAAAAAATAGTAAAAAATGTTTAATGATCATGTTAAAGGAGTTTGGTCTGTAAATTGTATCAAGAATCAAGTTACGCTTGACATATGACATATTCTGTTCTGAGAATATTTTTTTTGACAAAAATTCTTTCAATTTAATTCTATATTTCAGCTTTTCCTTCAATGCCTGACAGTATTTCTTATGTCGTAATTGCATCAATAAAAATAAAGAAACGAAACAACAGTTCTGCAAATTTTCCGAAGAATCGAAACAACATTTCTCTCTCTGCCAATCGGAATAGCAAGTTATCATTTTATACACTACTTTCTGATATAGTAACTCTAACTTCCTTGCGGTCCACTGAAAAATCTGTTCCAAGTTTCCGTGAAGGGGACACAGTTCAGTTTACTTGTACGAGTAACATCGGAAAGCCTCCAGGAAGATTTGTATGGCAGATAATTCCACAACAAGAAGAGCCAAAAGTCTACTCCTATGAAACTACGGTTATCGAACATATACCTGATTTATGTTCCTTTAGAGGCACAATCATGCTGACTATTCAGATTTTAGCAGATCATTACAAAGCAAAAGTCCGATGTTTTGAAGCATCACAAGCCGATGTTCTAGGAATGTTTGTAGAAACGGAGCTCCTGAATGTTTTATGTAAGTATAACAAAGGGTTTTATCTATTTCAGTGGGGGTAAAAGCAAATCATTAATCTTAATGGAGCAAGTTATGAATATTGTAGTCGGTAAATATAATACATTTTGAAAAGAATGTGGCAATTCCTTTAGTTAGTTGCTATCGACGATTAATTACTCAAGAGATAAGAAAATTTCATATAAAAATGAACTGAAACACATAGTCATGTTTACAAAACACATGATAAACATACGTTTGACCATATGATTACCATATGTTTTAAGAAACACCTGGTAAACATGTGTTTAAAAACATGTGGTTAACATATGTTTGGAAAAACACCTGGTAAACGCATGTTTTGAGTAACACCTGGTAAACATATGTTTGAAAACAGGTTGTTAACATATGTTTTGAGAAATACCCTATAAACATATTGTGTTCAAAAACATATGTTTTCATATTTTATATGACTTTATATTACTTATATTAAGGGGCAAGCATTAAACTTCAATAAGAGGGGGCATGGTTATTTTTTCTGACTCAGAATTTTTTTTCGCACAAAGTGTGAACAAATTTATTTAGATTTTCGACGCTATCAATCAAATTATTTTGTCAAAATTTAACACTATAAGGTATGTGGGAAATCTGCATTCAGAATATTTTTTTTGTTATCTGCTTTACCAGAATTTATTTTTTTCATCAAATTGGGGATCAGATTTTTTTTGAAAAAACATTCCCCCCTTTTGTCGGAAGTTAAATGGTCTTCACTTAGTAAGTGTCAGATTATCTGAGGTAGTTTCTGTCTTGTTCAATGATGCCCATTAGACTTAGTGGAAAGAAGCATTTTATCATGTTAAAATCATGACACACAATAGTCACTTAATTATGTCCCTCTAATCTGCCAAATCATGCTACTAGACCAATTGTAATTCTTGGGAATAAACGTTCTTCTCAATTTCTCTTTTCTGTACAACTCGCCCAAATCAAACACTCTCACTAAATATTACAACTTTATCAAACTACTACCACTAAAAAAAGAAGAAATGTAACAAACTAATTGAATAAAAATAAATATGAGGTTCTGGATTGGGGTCCTTTATATCTTTTTTTCAGACCATTAACATTTTCTCTGTTTCTTCATTTTATAATTTGTCCTTTACTTTCAATAATTCTCAATATTCAGTCTTTATAATTTAGAAGTTCAACACCATGATTCTAAAATGTTTTTTATTCTATTTTTTGCTTTTTTACTCTCCTCTTTCATTTCTTTATTTTTTTCTCTTTATTCTGCACTTTAGTTCGTCCATCATTCTTTATTCTTTCCTCCCGAAACGGTTTCCAGACCCTCATATTATATACGTAAATGTACGAGAGTACGAAAACCCGGAATTCTCACCGTTAAAATTTTGTATACTATGACGCAATACCATGAACGCTCGTCTGCACGAGCTACTGATGGTGGCACGGTAGTATTTGCATTCCAGAATTTAGGTTGCTCTTTTGTGTACCCTACTTAGGTAAATGTATCTAAACAGTGTGATTGGACAAAAAATACAGTATCAACTGAACATACTTTCCCAAACTGAGGGATGAATCAGGTGTAGAAAAATATGAAATAATTTTACATACAGATGAAAATGAATTTTTGAGATTTTTTTTAAATTTTGTATTCACTGCACCATAAAAGACCTAAAATTACTAGTGGCCTTAGGTTTCTAAAAATAGCAAAAAAAGTAAACGGTCATGATACATATTCAAATTCATTTCTGAATTGTAAAATGAAAGTACTTCAGTTAAGTGTGAATGTAGATTTTTTTGCAGTGTTAGAAAGTGGTGAAAATTCTAAAAAGGCTATCATTATCCCTATGGGCCAGGAAATACTACCGTGCAACCTGATGCACGCCTGGTAAACCATCTAATCTCAACCAAATGGTTGAGACGGAAAAAAGTATTCTGGCACTTCCTGTTGAGCTTTTCTGGTTCAAAATATTGAAAATAAACACAGGGTAGGTCGAATTTTCGTCGATTTACTGAAAATCAATGACTTTTTTGTAAAATCGGAGAATGTCATGCCATAGATAAATCATAATTGTAACTAATATGTCTCTTCTTGGTTTAAAATATTTTAAATTGAAGTCACAATCACTTTTCTCCTACGGATAATAATGTTTACATTCTTTAAATCCGATAGAACTGCTATGATATTAATGACTAGCAAGAAAATATGTCAATTATTTGTGTTTTTTTTAGGCTTTACGATAACCACGTCTGTAAATTGCCCAAATATTTTAATGTCAAGCCTACTCTGAGCAGAAAAAAAATATATAAATGGTTGAGATATAAAGGTATTGGTTGAGTCTTTCTGTCACAATGTTGAGACTTTTTGGTTGCGCTGTACTATTCGAGTTTACCTTTTTTTACGGTTAACCTGATTCATGTTTTCTGTCTGTGGTAAATCTAAATACACTCGGATACAATTTTAAGCATTGCCGATAGAAAAATGCATGCCTTACAAATATAAATAAGATTATTTTACAATGGTTATTTATTAATATGATTTGGATGAATTCGATTCCTAACAGACATCAAAATTTATTTAATGCCGAAAATGCGTTCATTTATAAAGAAATAAAATAGTTAAAAACTAAACAATCGAACAGGACCCCTTTTCTATGTTTATTTTATCGTACACATTATTTCAGGTAAAAGGTGGTGATAACTTAAATATGATTAAAAGATGTCATTTTTGTCATTATAATACTTATCACAAAAAAAATATGATTCGATTTTAAAATTGCTTTGTAAGTACTATAAGGGAGCTACCATTTGATTTTCCTTCAGATTATGACAGTTAGGGGTAATCTCCATTGTATGTACATCTCCTTTGCAATTTTTTTAAATGAGAACAACTTTTGATGAAATGATTGAATTTAATGATTATCCATTTCTGAATATTAATTCAGTTTTTTTTTGAAATGTTTTAAAACTGGATTCGACGTAGGTAAATTGTGGGAGATAGTTAGTTTGAACTCTGGCCTGGTCAACTTAAATTCTAAAAAAAAATTGTGTGTGTCTATGCTAAGCATGCGATATCTGCTAAAAACTGTGGTCACACCTTACCAGATAGCTCAAACTAACGCCGAAAGGATAAACAAAAGTTTTACATTTACTAAATTTTTGCATCCGTTATGAGTCCGAGATGTAATGACCAAACAAAACGGACGTGTAATATGCCGAAAAATGGGGTGGAATAGGAATAAGAAAAAAAATAATGTCAGAATAAAAATCCAATAATTTTTGCCTGATCATGATTAAGAAGTTGAGCCAAAAATATTAATGATACCAAAGAAAACTAACATACCAATAATTGATTTTTCTTACGCGATTTGTTTTTAATTTGTATGTATCCGTTTTATTATCAATGTTCTTTCTGTGGTACGATTGCCAATGATACAACTCTCCACAAGAGACCAAAATGACACATAAAGTAACAACTAGAGGTCGCCGTACGGCCTTCAGTAATAAGCAAAGCCCATACTGCATAGACAGCTATAAAAGGCCCCGAAATGACAATGTAAAACAATTGTAACGAGAAAACTAACGGCCTTATTGATATATAACGAAAAAATGAACGAAAAACAAATATGTTACACATAAGAAAAAAAAATCTAGCCCTGGAGATGTCAATTACAACATTATTGACGATGTGGAAGCAACTACCGCCGAGCAGAGCGAGGCTAAAAAAAATTGGGACCCTATTATGCAGATTTTTTTTTTTTCGGTTTTCTGTCATAGGACGGTTAAAAAAGGAGCTATATGTAGATAAAAATTTATGAATGTAAAACTATAAATAAATCTTCTGAATATAGTAATACATAAACAACACATATTTGTGATACAGAATTTACTCAAAATTGTCCAAAATCTGCGCTTCGGGTCTGGGCAGAAACAAACTTCTCTATTACTTTGTCAACATTCACACTGAAATCCCCAAGAAAATGCAGTAATGCTATGTAACTTTCGTTGTTCATTGTTGATCGTACATTTGTTTTCAATTACATACGTAGTACCGTGACTGATAGATCTCAGGGCCATCATGGCATGGTAGCACTCGCGATATGTTATAAACCAGCGTACGTGTTCGGCATCGAGCGACCTCCCAATTGAATTCGTCAAAATTACATGCTAGGTCAGTTTCGTATGTTTCAGACAATATTGAGATTAGTTCGTTTGTTATATTTCCTACAACACGATGAAGCAGATACAGCACAAAGAAAGGATTTTCTGATAACTTGACGCGACTCCACTCTCCATATGCTTTATCATATGGTCTATGAACGCAAAAAATAATGAGACTTTCCAATACTGTTTTGGCGTGGTTGCAGGGTGATTGGCTCCGGTAGTCTGTCAACCACATCGCCTCAGCATATTTTCAACGAAATCGAAGGGATCTGATAATTCTAATGCCGATTGGTACATCTCATTCCAAACTGATGAACTGTACACTGTAAAATGTGCTCCAAAACTACATATCTTAGACTGAGTATTACAAATTCAAAAGTAAAAATCTTGTAAAAGATACAAGTAACCTTCCGATTTTGTCATAATCTCCAAAATTTTTTTTTTATTTTGAAACCAAATGTCGTTATTTAATGATATTTCATCAATTGAAAAAAGTGACAACATACATGTAGGTGTTTCCTTTAACATTCAATTTATAAATTTTTATTTTGCCATTTCTTTTTTTGCATGCCAAATCAATGTGCACGTAACTTCGGAGCTACGATCTTTTTCTGAATGAACAGCTTCATCAACACTTGTAACTAGGTTGTCAAACTAATATCCGGGATAGACGGAAAAGACACCAACAGTCTCCGATTCCGATTGACCAACCCATCTCTCACTCTTCTGCTTTTTTTTTTTTTTTTTGTTTGTGTGAAAACGACGTGGATGCACGTGCTGTCGTGCCTCCGGGCAGGGCGTAGCTACCCGGAGGCACGACAGCACGTGCATCCACGTCGTTTTCACTAAAAAAAAATAAAAAAAAAAATGTTCAAGAACCCGGACACGTCCAATTGTATTTTTGTCCATCTGATGAGTTAAACCTTTTGCAACTGATTTTTATAGTTCGTTCTTATGTTCTTATGTTGTACTGTTATATATACCACTGTCCCAGGTGAAAGGAGGGGGGGGGATTCCGCTAACATGTTTAACCCCTCCACATTATTTATGTATGTGCCTGTCCCAAGTAAGGAGCCTGTAATTCAGTGGTTGTCGTTTGTTTATGTGTTAAATATTGAATCATATTTGTTTTTCGTTATTTGTTTTTTTTTTATAAATAAGGCCTTTAGTTTTCTCGTTTAAATTGTTTTGCATTGTCATATCGGGGCCTTTTATAGCTGACTATGCGGTATGGGCTTTGCTCATTGTTGAAGGCTGTACGGTGACCTATGGTTGTTAATGTCTGTGTTATGTTGGTCTCTTGTGGACAGTTGTCCCATTGGCAGTCATACCACATCTTCCTTTTTATAGTTGAAAATTTCTATTCACCAGAAGATCTCAACATTGTTCCAGAATATCTCAACCGATACCAGAAAATCTCAACATGACATACTTTATAACATATTTAGCATAATGAAATTATATTAGTAAAGAAAAAGAACAAACTATAATTTTATGTTTATAATGTTTTAGAAAAATACTAATTTACTAATATATATGCTAGTTTATCAATGATATCACTGTCATTTTGTCAATAGCAGACTGCGCTGGCCATATTTACCTGCTAGAGAAAAGTCATTACGATGTCATTTTAAATCCCATTCATTTGTGTTATACACGAGACAAACTGTAATTCAAATATCTCTGGCATGACATTCTCCGATTTTACAAAAAACGCATTGATTTTCAGTAAATTGACGAAAAGTCGACCTACCCTGTGTTTTTTTTCAATATTTTGAACCAGAATAGCTCAACAGGAAGTGCCAGAATACTTTTTTCCGTCTCAACATTTGGTTGAGATTAGATGGTTTACCAGGCGTGTGATGGAGGTTTCAATTTTTACTAACTGCAAGAATGAACAGAGTCAGAGATAGATGTTATAAAGAACTCTGGTTGTTCAAACTGATGGTCAAACCGATAAACAAATAAATTGAAATAGATAACTTGCCGATTAACTGGAAGAAACCGGGGAACGATTGAAATGAAAGGCAACGGAACGAAAGTGTTTTGTTTTGATGGGTGACTTGGAAAGCACATACAAGGTAAAAATAATATTTATCATTCACATTTTTTAAATGGATAAAAGCAGAAAGATGTAAGCTTTATATTATCTCTGTGTCGGCCATATACCGCCATACCATGCACATCGTCCATACTCTGTACTAAAAGATATCGTCCATACTTCATGTACTTCAAGTTTTAGTTCCATTGAGCATGTTGAGTTTATATTATATTTTCATAAAATATAATAATACAACACAACCAGACATATGAATGGTATGTTTGTATCCGGGAGAAGGGAGGGGGGTGTTACTTCCTATATTTTTATAGTACGAATGTGCCAAAAAACAGGGTCGCTATATAGACTAGCAGTGGATTTGAAAAGTGCTGTATTGATTCATGTGCAAATAAGGAGCAGCAGCCAATGAAACATTGCAATTGTGTGATGAGAGGTATGTATGAAAGTTATGAATTTGTTTAAATATTTTTTTGTTTTCAGACTTGCATCTCATGACCCCACTTGCCAACTAACATGGCTGACATGCCTAAAAATAGAACATTAGTGTGAAATGCAAGATTTGTCTATTATTTTAAAAACATTCATAACAAAGAAAATCTGATAGAGGCATACTTCTAATAGGATGTGTAGCCCTAAAATGACAAATTTCCCCTTTTTTTCATTTTTGCCTATTACACTGTATCTAAAAAAACTGTAAAACAATATAGATTGAGAGAAATTTTAAATTGCAAAAACTTGAAAAATGATCAGCAAGACAAGTTGTTCTAAAAATAATAAAATTGAGATTAGAAATAGGGAATGTGTCAAAGAGGCAACAACTCAAACCAAAGGACAGAAAACAGCTGAATCCACCAATGAGTCTTCAACACAGCAAAACAATACTGTACCTGAAGGCTTGCTTCAACTTGCCCCCACACAAAACTTCACTCTCAACTCCAAAATCATATAAATGAAGTAAAATTAAAAAAACATACAAGACTTAAAAAGTTAACAGAGGCTCTTGATTTGGAACAGGCGCAAAAATCCAGCAGTGTAAATATGTTTTGTGAGATCTCAACTGTCCCTTATACCTCTAGCCAAACTAGAATAAACAAACACACAGTAAAACTCAGTTCAAAAGAAGTCCCAAGTCTGATGTCAGGATAGGTACCAAAAAGTAAAATGACAATGATACATAAATTACTAGCAGTTACTGACATGCTAGCTCCAGACTTCAATTAAGGTAGTTCAGGGGTATAGAAAAAAAATGACAGAATTTTCTTATACTTTGTGAAATTTAACTTTGAAGTATTGTAAATGAAAAAATGCAAAAATAAAATGGGGGTCACCGGCCATCTAAGACATATTTTGACCTCTGAAAATGAGTGCAAATAGGTTATATGGAAATATAGGGAAAATGGACAAAAAACCAATTTGATTGAATTTTCAAAGCAAAATAAATGACAGAAGTTGCTCATTTTTTCATACTGTAAAGTTTGATGTCTTTATTTTATAAAATTGAAATAAAATTTGGGGGTCACCGGCCATCCAAGAGATTTTTTGACCTCTGAAAATGAGTGCAAATAGGCTAAATATAGGGAAAACAGGCATAAAATATCTTTGGTTGAATTTTCAGAGCAAAATAAATGACAGAAGTTGCTCATTATTTCATACTGTAAAGTTTGGTGTCTTTATTTTATAAGATTGAAATAAAATTTGGGGGTCACCGGCCATCCAAGAGATTTTTTGACCTCTGAAAATGAGTGCAAATAGGCTAAATATAAGGAAAACAGGCATAAAATATCTTTGATTGAATTTTTATGGGAGGATTCAGAGGCAGCCCTGGGAAAAATTTGGTTAATAATATAGGGAATACCTGAGCGGATCCCCTTTTAGGCAGTTAGTGTGCCCCCACTTACGAAAAATTCTGGATCCGCCACTGGGATTATTTATACAACAAAAACATTCACGAGGTTTTAAATTGCAGGAAAATATCACCTCTTCATACAAGCCCCCCCCCCCTTTTTCATTCAAAAACCTACTAAACATGCTAAAAGTCACATACTCATACATTTTTATAATTTTGACTTTTGAATAATTATTATACATTCTACATGTCTGATACATGTACATCAAATTAGTCTTTAAAAACATTTTGTCTATAATATATATCTGATAATTGCCATGAAACTTGGTCCGTAGGCTTAAAACTTAGTAACTCTGGTCAAACAAAGTTGGTTAAGATCGGTTAGTTCCTACTATCCATATATAGGAACATAGTTAATTTATTATCCTTTGATTTTATCTTTATTTGCGTTCCACATGAAAATCAATTATATAATCATTTTTATAAATTTGATTACATATCTTGAAATTTTTTTCCCTACACCTTTGAAAAATATGCCTTAAAGAGGAAGTATGTAAAGAGTTGAAATTATATTGTAACTTTTGGTCATGAATGGACCAGCTGAAAAAGGTTAAAAAATGTCTGAAGCCATCAAGAGAATATGACACCCACTTAGCGCAGGTGTAATTTTTAAAAGTTTAATTTAATGTCTTTAAAATATTAAAGAAATGCACTTAGAAATAACTGCGTAGAGACCTTTTAAATTTAGAAAAAAAGCATTTTGTGACAAGACCGCTTTTCCTGATCTCATGAAAGTTCTGTAGGATCAAATACAGGGGTCGAATTTAAGCTTTTTTTGTATACTAGCCAGCCAGACCAGTGGACTTAAAATCTACTGGTCCGGCTTAAAATTTACTGGTTCTGCAAAAATGAAATTCATTTGATAACCCCTAAAAGATATGACGGATGTTTAGTTTTATTTTTTTTTCTCAGCTGCTTTCCTCTTTATTTCAGTAGATTTTTGTGCTGTTTTGTTTGTTCATGAGCAAGTACAAAATCTTTTTAAAATTTTAAGATCCCGTTACAAAAATACATTTCTCATCTAGGTTTGTCACTGCAAATTGTTTACATGTTTTACAATGCATTACATTACAATCGACTTTACAATTTAACCATTCGAGATCTTTTTCCCAGGATATTTTATATTTACGTTTTTTTTGTCAGTTTGAAAAATCTTCCTTTTGAATGTCGCTTAATTAATTAATTTGTTTTGCCCTGCGTTTTAACGTCATTAAAAAATTTCCACATTTTGTGTTGTTGTGTAGTGCGCTCATTTGAGATATTAATTAAATACTTTTAAAATAGTACCGCCAGTACCCTAAACATAATTTCTTATGTTTATGTTTTTGTAAACAAACCAAGATAGAGATGCAGTCAGTGATTAACGAAAAATTTCTACTGGTCCGCCGGACCACCAGCTGACAAAATCTACTGGTCCCACACAAATTCTACTGGTCTCGGACCACCGGACCAGCGCCAATTTCGACCCCTGATCAAATATAATATAGGAGGGTAAGGAAAAGTTTTAAAGAATAGAGAATAATGCATGTAATGTTCACAATACATTTGTAAATAAAGAAAATAGGCATACATGTAACAATGAAGAAAAACAGGTTGTTAAATTATAAGAAGTACAGAAAAATTGAAAAAAATAAAAAAAATAATTAGAGATAAATGGTATACAGAATTAGATAGGAATTAAATGAAGGACCCTCAATCCAGACCATCGGTAATAAAGGTAGTTTTGTGAAATGATTCATTTTTAAAAAGATTCATACAGTCTAAATCCGGCTAACTTGTTTAACCCCGCCACATTATTTATGTATGTGTCTGTCCCAAGTCAGGAGCCTGTAATTCAGTGGTTTTTTATACAAATAAAGCCGTTTGTTTTCTTGTTTGAATTGTTGTACATCATGTACATTGTCATATCTGGGCCTTTCATTGCTGACTATATATGCGGTATGGGCTTTGCTCATTCTTGAAGGACGTACTGTGACCTATAGCTGTGTATGTCTGTGCCATTTTGGTCTCTTCTATCTATCTACATAATACTTCTTAACTTCAATATGTTGAAGATTACAAGAAGGCACATACTAGGGAAACAAATTAACTAAACATATTTACAATAATTGCAAAAAACATTTTATTTATTTTAAATATTTTTTTTGTGTATAGATAAAAACATGGTTTGGTTTAGCAGTACATATGTGGTTTTGCACCAGACTTAAAAGCTTCTAAGTCTGGGCTACAGGCTACTTGGTATGGTAGGGAATTCTACAACCTTATTGTTCTAGGAAAAAAATGAATATAAATGATAGTTTGTGGGAGAGAATGGCTGTATAAATTTATGTTCATTAGATGGTATTAGGTATGTATTTACTGGGATGGAGACTAACTGGTGTTGGATTGTATATAGCATGGTGACGGATGCAAGATTTCTTCTTTGTTGTAATGTTGGCCATCTTAGATGTTCAAGTATGGCTGTTACACTGCTTTGATAGCTGTATTGGTTGAGTGTATACCTGGCAGCTCTTCTCTGTACCATTTCAATTTTATGTATTTGTTGTTTTTGCCACGGGTCCCAGATGACACAACAGTATTCTATTTTTGGTCTTACGTATGTTTTGTAAGCCAGTTCTTTTGTTTTTATGCTGTTTGTTTTTACATTTCTTTTAATAAATCTCAGTGATGCGTTTGCTTTGTTTGTGATGTCATTTATATGAGAGTTCCATGTCAGGTCTTTTGTGATGGAAACGCCAAGATATTTTGCTTTGCTTTGTTTGTTGATTTTAGAATATGATTATGTAATGTGTATTTATAGATGATTGGTTTATGTTTTCTTGTTATGTGGATGATTTCACATTTGTCTGGGTTACAGGACATAAGCCGTTCTTGCTCCTATTGTTCCAGTTTATGTAGGTCTGATTGAAGGGTGTGACAGTCATCTAATGATGAAATTGTTAGATACACAATAGTGTCATCTGCAAAGAGGCGAACATTACTTTTGAGGTTGTCTGGCATGTCATTAATGTAAATTAAGAACAGACATGGCCCGAGAACAGAGCCTTGGGGAACGCCTGACAATACAGGACAACTATTTGATGTGCGACTGTCAACCACCACTTTTTGGGATCTATGTGATAACCATGCCTCTATCCAATTTGTTGTTTTGTTATTTATTCCCATGCGTTTCAGGTTAAGGATAAGTCTTTGGTGGTCCACCTTATCAAACGCTTTTGAAAAATCCATGACAACTACGTCAGTTTGTTTACCGTTTGCCATGTAATCAAGTATTTGCTGTGTAAAAGTTAAAAGTTGTGTTTCATAGCTAACTTTTGATCTAAAACCATGCTGCAGTGGGTATAGTAAATCGTGAATGTCTAGATGTTTCATTATGGATGATACAATTATATGTTCTAGTGATTTACTAAGAATACAGGTTAGAGAGATGAGCCTATAGTTTTCAGGTTTAGATTTTGCTCCCTTTTTGAAAACTGGTGTAACCAAGGCCTCTCTCCAGTCGTTTGGTACTGTGCCTGTATTTACTGATGAGTTAAACAAGTCAGATATTATAGGTGAGATTTCATGATGAACTTCTTTTAGAAAATGAGGTGATATTTTGTCTGGTCCAATTGCTTTTGATGGGTTTAAGTTTTTTAGTAATTTAGATGTTCCTTCTAGGGTGATGTTTATTTGCTTCATTTCGAATTTTGTGTTGCTGATTTTAATGATTTTAGTTCACAAATGTGAGATAATTTCAAAGGTTTTGGTGTGGTAAATGCTGAGTGAAACTGATGGTTTAGTGCTTCAGCCTGATCTTAGGGGTTTGTTTCTGTTTACCTTTAGTGGTGATACACCCATATTTTCACTTTTTTGGTTTTTTATGAATGACCAAAACTTTTTGCTTGGTTTACTATCTTTCAGTTTGCTGTCTTCAATTATAATGTTTTCTATATAGTTCCAATATGATGTTCTAAGCTTTTGTTGTACTTGGTGTTTTAAGGATCGGTGCTTTTCGATGGTATCTGATTTTTTTTCTGATTTTGTTGCCTTTATTTTCTTATGTATTCTGTCTCTTTTTCTTATAAGTCTCTTTATTTCTGGTGTTAGCCAAGGAATATCTTGTTTTTGTTTCATTATTTTTGATGGAATATTTTTGTCTGTTATTTCTTGTATTTTGTTTTTGATCAGTGTCCACTTTTCTTCTGTGGTGTTATTAGTTAGTGTTAGAGAAAAGTATTCGTCTTGGATTTTTTTTTACTTCTATGCGTATTTTGTCCCAGTCTGCTTTTTTGTATTGACTTATTTTTCTTGGTGTTTTCTTTTTTCTACCCATTGTGATGTTCATTTCATGGAAGACAATGTCATGGTCTGATGTTCCGAGACTTGGTAGTGTTTTTATGTTTTGTACGAGTGAAGGTTGGTTTATGTAAAACAGATCTAGTGTGTTTTCCTGTCTTGTTGGTATATGTACAACCTGTTCAAGATTATGATCATTCATGATATCAAAAAAGTTATTATATGTATTTGTAAATTTACAATTTGGTTTCAGTTCTTGTTTAACCCAGTCATAATTAGGGAGGTTGAAATCTCCAAGTAGCCAGATATTACTGTGTGTTGGTATTCTTTGTAATGATCTGCTTAGTTCAGCGACACTTTCAGTGTCGTTTTCCTGTGGTTTATAATAAGACCCAATGTAGATTGATTTTACTCCAATTATTTACTTTTGCCCATAGTAATTCACAATTTGTGTCTAGTTCTGGTTGTTCTGATGACATGATATCAACTAGACACCCCCTCCTTTACGACCTGTCCGGTCTTTACGATAAATACAGAACAAGTCCTTAGGGAAGATTTCGGAGTTACATATATCTGGCGTAAGCCAGGATTCTGTACCTACTATAATGTCTGGTTTGACTTGGTCAATTACTTGGTGGAGGTCAGCTACTTTTGATTTTATCGACTGACAGTTTATATTTAATATTGTGAGACGTTTGTTAGCCTTTTTTGCTGTTGTTTTAGGCTTTTTGGTTGTTTTGAGAATGGGTTTTGGAGATGATGTTGCTTGATGTGGGTCTAAAATCTCAGAACATTATGATGCATCTAGGTTTAGAGAGTCAAAAATGTTTGTGTCCGACAATGTGTCGAGTGATTCAAAAAGTCCGCCTGAGTAGTTGGGTAGTGCACAGCGAAGACAATACCAAATGTGTTTACTGTCTGATAACATGTTATATGTCTCATTTCCTACTCCTTGACAAGATGTGTGATACCATTGGTCACAACTGTCACACATAATTCCTTTATCCGACCAGCATACTTCTGTTTTACAGAAACCACAGTCATATTTTGTTTCATTTAGTGTTGGACCTGGATTTGGATTTATATCCAGTGATTGATTTAGTAGAAGTACACATAAGTATAGTAGTGTTAGTTTTCTATTATTTTTTATATGATGAAGAGAAAACTTTCCTGTGTTTTATACTTTCAAACATAAAGAATGTATTTTTTAAGTCAAATAAGTCTAGTTTGGTGGTGATATATGGTGGTATGGTACCTGTACATGTACTGAGGATTTCAGTATAGGTAGAACATATATGATGGTTATGATTTATGTTCATGATGGTTGATTCAGGTAAGGTTGTGCATAATATAATATTTGGAATAGAGCTATTGTAGGACATGCTCAAGATGATAAAAAGTATACATACTATTTTTATTAACATTTCTTCCTGGTTCAGGTGGTACGTGCTCGAGGGTGGAAAGTGCAAACAACTTAACAAGACACACAAAATACTGTTAGATACTGATGAATTGTTATAATCTTCGTCCTTTGTGCTCTCCCAAAGGCACTAAATGATACACACACAAATGGAGCATGTTAGTTTCATGATGAAGGATAGACTAGAATAGTTTCAAAAATATGATATTTGTACCACTGATTTTAGGCGGAAGTTTATAAAATGTAAACAAGGAAGTGGAATTAGTAGCGAGCCACTATGGCGCGAAAATAATATCAACTAAGTGTTCCAAATTTAGGCCTCAAAGTACAATAAAATTTACAGGTTTTTAGATTTCCTGTTTACATGGTTTAAGTAGACAGGTTGTATGGTGCTTATGATTTTGGTAAGCTCCGATAATTACTCTAAAGATGATTTTCAGAAAATAATTTTCAGCTGACAAAAACAACATGCGTTTCCCTGAGCATGCGCATTATACATTTTTTGAATACATTGAAGTTGTCTAATTGGCAATCATACCACATCTTTTGTATATAGATGGGTTTTGTTCTAACATGTCTAAATTTTAAGTGTGCATGCTTAACCAAAAATGTTATAACTGGAATTCAGACAAAATCAACTGCATTAACATTCGAATACTCCAGGTTTACAAGAAAATTATGTTTGCATATACATGTAATTATATAAACCCCCTACTTTCATGAATCATGACCTTTTCTCCCAGAAACCTAAATAGTCTGAACCCTATGCAGATGACATATTTCTCAAGTCCAAAAATTTTCAAATCTATTACATGATAAAAGTACCATGAAGTATGCCTATGGTTACATTAATAATTAATTTTCAGCCTGAAAAGGGGAGGGGGGGAGGTCATTGTTTTGTTTTTCGACACGGATATTGTTTTGAAATTATTTACGCTTACATGTTATTTTTCAGTGGTCGTGAATCGCTCTTTGAACATGTATATTCAATTCATTAGTACTTACTTGTCAGTTTAAATTTCCCCCTTTTCATGACTTGTTTAGGGTGAAACTGCTTCATAAGCTACCAAAATGAAGATCGTTATCTATAATTTTGATCTGCATTACAGTATTCATGAAAAGCAGTTCACGTGTTCGATAAATATGAGTTATTCTCTCTTCATTCTTCTCCGTCAAAAACATGCTCCATATTTATTTTAAGAACGGAAGTACTTTTCAACAAAGACAATTGTAACAATAAATTTTTATTAAGTTTTAAAATTGCATTTAAAAGTCATCAACTCTTGCTCAATGCATTTGAATAAAAAGATTATTTAAATGATCATATTTTACTGTTATGGAAAATTACGACAATGTACATCACTTACGATATCAATGCGCAACTTTATGCGCAGACGGCGCGAAAATTTAAACCCCCGAACTACCTTAAACTGATTAAAGATTGTATTCATCATCTAAAAATCAAGTCCAAGTCTAACCTTGATTAAAATTTATGAATTTTTCCCATTTTTGCCTCATCTCAAAAACTGTAAAGGAAACGTAAGTACGTTTTTTTTATGAGCATGACAAAGATCTCCAATTAAAAGACAATATGGGAAAATCATCCAATAACTCAAGAGAGTTATTGCCCTTTTATCATGTTTATGCATTTTTTACCATTTTCTTTTT